>JBBDGP010000764.1:1015000-1517500 GCA_037952835.1 Lithobates septentrionalis | reverse complement strand
AAACTGAAAGTGACATTCCTCTACTGCAAAACGTAGGTACCTCTGATAAGGCTGAAAGATAGGTACGTGTAAGTACGCGTCCTTTATATCGATTCAGGCTAAAAAGTCTCCCCTCTGATGTAGGTTTACTACTGAGCGGACAGACTCATCCGAAAGGACTGTATCAATAGATACTTGCTCAGGGGGACCATAGGTCCAAAATGGGCCTTGTGTAACCCAGTTTGGTTTCTAAATCGTAAACAGGTTTGAGTAAAACCCTGTGTCCCTTTCGAATACAGGAACCTCTACAATCACTCCTTGATGCACTAGATCAGGGCTCAAAATTTCAAGTCCTGAGCTACTAGCCAGGCCTCAAGGGTTACTCGCCACCAGTTGCCCCAGCCCGCCCCTAAACATGCCCTCATAAATTTTCATGAAATGACACTTAATATTTATTTTTATAACTTGATTCTGCATAAAACATTTAACAACAACTTAATCCGTGCCCGCCAATGCAGCCTTGTGCCTACCATGCAGCCGTGTGTCCACCAATGCAGCCTTGTGCCTACCATGCAGCCTGTGTCCACTATGCAGCATACCTGTGCAGGGGAGGCTGCATAGTGGAACAGGAGAGACGCCCAGGTGATCAGAGCACAGCGCAGGGAACACAGTGATAACAGTTTTAATTTCAATTGCCGTGTTCCCGCTGCTAAACGTCATATACAGCCCTGCCCCCTGGCTGGGGAACTTTGATTGACCGATCACCCGTCACCAGGATTAGATGGGTAATCTGTCTATCAAAGTACCGGGACCAGGAGGAGGGGCTGTATCTGACAGCGAGCGGTGGGGAACACGGCAATTGAAATGAAAACTTATCGCTGTGTTCCCTGCACTGTGCTCTAATCACCTGGGCAGCTCTCTCTCTCTCTTCCTCTCCGCGATCACTGGGAGAAGGACTCCTATTCCACTGAGGTGCTCGCTCCAATGCTCCCAGGCAGCCATATAGCTCGCCAGCCCTCAAAATCCACTCACAAAATGCGAGTGAGTGGATTTTTTGAGGGCTGCAATAGATGTATTGCCTGAGATTTTCTTTTTGGAGGATCCGAGGTAATGCTGGATCTTAGAAACCTCTGAGGGGGAACCCCCTGTAACTCCAGCTTGTAACCACGAGATATGATTGAAGTGACCCACTCGTCCTGAATTGTTGTTTTCCAAATGTCTGCAAAGTGCAGCATCCTTCCCCCCACCCGATGGAGTGGGGGCGTCCCCTCAAAAGGAGGGCTTGGTGCTGGGTTTAGTAGAATTTTGGCCCCAGGGCCTTTTCTGGCCCTGGCCTTGCGGCTTGCCCCTGGCCGTGGAACCGCCCTGATGCTGAGAAATTTAAGAAAGCAGTGCCTGGGTTTTTAAACGAGGGACGTTTGGTGCTTTTCTTCACAGGAAGTACAGAACTCTTCCCTCCGGAAATCTTTTGGATACATTTGTCCAAGTGATCACAGAATAACTACGACATCAAATGGGAAACCTGCCAATAACTTTTTACAAGGAAGCTCGGCTGACCAGTTCTTAAGCCATAAAAGTCTGCACATATGTACAGACAAGAGAGCCAGACGAGAAACCTGCTGTATTGAATCCTTTAAAGCATCAACAGCAAAACAGCGCTCGAGGAATATCTGTTTTACTTACAATTGCTGCAACAGCTGGCTGAATAGCTGAACTGGCCAAAGAAAAGGAAGCCTTTAATAATAACTCCAATTTCTTGGCAACAGGCTTTTTCAAGCCCTGTGTGCTATCTACCGGACAAGTTAAGTTCTTCTTTAAGGAAGAAACTGCTGCATCTATGGTTGGCATGCTCCATTTTTTAACAAACTTTTCATCCATGGGATATAAAAGGGAAAAACTTTTAGTGGGGAAAAAAAGTCCCGTCAGGATGTTCCCAATCAGCATACACCGCCTGTTCCAACAAGGGGTGTAGCGGAAGAGTCTGTGCGACCTGAAAAGGTCTCAGAGATTCCAAAGAGGACCAGGGGGGCTCAGTCACCTCTGCAAGATGCAACTTAAAGGCAGAATGAACCATTTCATTCAGAGTCAGGATCAAAAGCCTCTGCGATTGATAGGCAGACATCGACCGGAAATCTTCTTGTCCAGATTGCTCGGAAGCAGACACATATGCCAGGCACTCCACCGAATACTGAGCTGCCAGCCTGCGGGATGGAGGCAATCATGCCGGCAATCCTGTGATCTAACCCGACTAGGGCTGAGGACAGTTAATCCTTAGTGATAAAGGGTGAAGCAGCAGCATTGACTGTAGACACAATAGCAGATAGGCGCAGCGGCTCAGATTGCCTGGGAGCCTCTGGTCTTTCAGGGAATACAACTAGGTTCATCAGGAACTATTGATGACATAGGTGTGCCCTTCCCTATGGTGTTAGTCCCACTCCTCTTTTTGGAAGACATTCAATGCCACAAACAAAGAGTACTTGGGTGCAGTTAAAACACCTCAGAAGGGAGACCCTTTAATAGGGCTCACCAAGCCCCTATGCAACAATCTTGCTAAGCAACAGCTGGTGACTCACGTGGCCTGGGTAAGGAAAAACGAACCACTGCAAGTGTCTGTTCAGAGCCTGCTCTGTGTCCCACAGCTGCCTTCTGGAAGCACCACATGCTTGGCCTGCACAGCTTAAATAAGCTGGGTGTGCGCCGGAATGTTCTATGCGTGTGTGCGCACGCATGTGCGCAGTCCCGGTGAGGGGGCGTGACTGTATTAGCGTACAATGCAAATCTTCGTGCACCCAGATAAAGGCTGTGCAGCGAAGCAATGTGTGCCATGGCTGCCAAACTGCTGAGCCCAGCGGCGCTCTTGCGAACACACATGCACCATGGCGAACCAAGGCGAAATGGCACACCGTCGTGCGCCATCATAAAGGTAAAAAGACAGCCAGGCACAAGCAAAAAAGGTACACTTTGCAAACACCCACAGCTAGCCCAGAACTCCCCCGTATGGTCACCGCACACAGGTGTCCAGCCTTTAGCTAGGTTGACTGATTGTAACAATCACTGGCACAATAATAAAATAAAGGGGTTTCACTTACCCGTCCAGGTGCAGGGCCACTTAGAAGCTAAGGGTGCAATCTTCACCCTTCACAGCAGGTTCCTGTCACTTGGACCTTCAAGTACTGGGTACCCTTTCATGTTTAGGGTACACTCCCTTGGACCTGTACAGCACCCTGCAAGAAATGCCCTAGTGCTGTAGTGTCCAGGATTTCCACTCCTCGGGGTCCAGCGCCCAGAGGTAACGTTACAGGCAAAACCTTGCAGGATCTTAAGTCTTCTTTGCGAGGCTCGGGTACGATTTATCTAAGCATAAAAGTCTGTTTGTGGGACTAGAGACCTGGAGCTCAGAGAGCTCAAACAGACCGTGCAATCCACCTTGCAGACACTGGTAAAAAAACTAAAGTACTTCCTGTATGGGGGGGTTATATAGGGGATCACTTCCTGTCTGAAGACCTTTGGTCTACCAGTGTCCATTCACCTAATGATGGAGTATAACCCAGCAGGTAATGAATATTAGCTTGACTCTGTGCCCCATGATGTATGAAAAAGCAAGCTCTATTTCTCAACCTGGATCTCAAATTTTCCGACAACAAAATCTGTTGACGGAAATTGCGATCGTGTGTACACAATTCCGACTCACAAAATTCCAGGCATGCTCGGAATCAAGCAGAAGCTATTAAACTTCATTTTTCTCGGCTCATCGTACGTGTTGTTTGTCACCGTGTTCTTGATGTTCGGAATTTCCAACAACATTTGTGTGACCGTGTGTATGCAAGACAAGTTGGAGCCAACATCCGTCGTAAAAAAAAAACATGGATTTTGTTGTCAGAACGTGCGATCGTGTGTACGCGACATAAGGCTGCAAAAAGCAGTGAGCAGAATGAGGAGGAAGAGCATGGAACCTTGCTTTGAAGATGATTACACTAGAAGGTACGTCTACCATAATGTGCACTTATTAGCAGGGTATTGAAATCATGCTTTGGAAGCTTCTTGGATACAGCAAACGGCTTTACTTTTATGGAGAAACTTCAGAACATGTCTTTATCATCATGGAACAGGAAGAAGGAGCATACAACTACATGCACTGAGATAAACAATACATCCTGTTATATCATAGAAAACATTTACTCTACAGCACCACCTGCTACATAGATCTGTATAATGCATACAGTATTGTCAGTTTATAAAAGCAACTTTATATTACATTCTGTTTCTCTTCCAACACAACTAAAGCTGCCATAAATGGAGCCATTGTATTCTCCCAGTGGGAGGAGCCATCCCCATTGAGACAACACGGTGAACACTGCTCTCGACTATAATAGCCGCTCTGTCGTTACTCAATAAAATGTTATATACAGTTTGATTTTACCTACACGTGCTTGTGTGATCTATTTGCATATCTTGAAAACCCCCAAAAACGTAAACTATCATGCACCCATGATAAAACACCAACCCATTGGCTCCTTCACTTGTGCCCAGCTCTCATGTAGATAAGCAATGTGGTGAGGAATTGCTTGCATTTACGATTTCTATTAATCTTGTTAGGCCTCGTTGACAAGGGCATACTTAATTGTACACCAGTATGCACTTTTTTTTTTATTAGTCATTAAAACGGTTTGGACTTTATTTATTGGTCTGGAGTTCTGTTGGTTTACTGTCCGAATGGTGTTCGCGGTACCCTTTGGATGGCAGCCCTGTTTGCATGTGAGATGCCTAACCAGAGAACTCTCAGAATTCTTGTTTTCCCTTCACTGCTTTGTATAAGAAAGTTAAACTGCCCAATGAATGTATCTCTATGGCCCCACATTGATAGTCATTACTATGAAGCGATGTAAAAAAGATCCACAACTTTACTGCAACACAGTAGACATAGATGATTCATGCGTCGCCCTTTTTTTATTTTTTTTTATTTTAATTATGTACTAATCTATGACTGTAAAGGGTCCATAATTATTACTTATTGAGGAAAACATTTATAAAAGCCCATCACTTTGATATACAGGACTGAATACAGCAAGTTTCATATTTGCCCAACAATAGATAATATATTCCTCCAGTGGGAATATTTTTAGAAATTGTATTGCTTTTAATTTATGAGGGTGCGTGAGTTTACGGCAGTGGCAGCTGGTATGCAATTTCACACGCCCACTCAGCAGAAGTGCACACCGCTCGCTGGCTGTCCCCCACACATTGAGCAAAGAAAGCGAACAAACCAGTATTATCATATTCAGCCATGGGATGATTGATACATTCTAATGATGACATAAGGCCTTTGTCATTACTTCTTCTTTTTCCTAATGCATGTGTACACAATGCAGACATGCTATTCAGTGTTAACTCTATTCCAAATCTCTAACTTTTGCCAGGATAGCTTCTGTGATAGATCTGTCATGTGAACAGACAGATAATCAATTGTTAAAAATTTCCTTTTAGTACGTCATATATGAGCAAATTATTTGATTACAATAGAACATTTTTTAGACATTGGGGTTGACTCACGAACGTTTACCGAATGCGATAAGGGTATCATGTTACTCATTTGCATAATTAAATTGCATGCAGTAAGGTAAAGGGGTTGTAAAGTCAAGAGGTTTTTTTACCTTTTTGCATTTTATGCATTAAGATAAAAACCTTCTGCAGCAGGCCCCCTCCAGCACCCCTAATACTTACCTGAGCCCCATCTCTCTCCAGTGATGTCCACGAGTGCCTTGGCCATCCGAGACACCCCATCCTGATTGGCTGAGACACAGCAGCGGCACCATTGTCTCCCACTGCTGTCAGAGTCAGTCAGCCAATCACAAGAGAGAGGGGGCAGGGCGAGGCCAGGGCACGGTATCTGAATGGACACAGGGAGCTGTGACTGGGCTCGGGTGCCCCCACAGCAAGCTGCTTGCTGTGGGGGCACGCAACAGGAAAGAGGGGCCAGGAGCACAGAAGAGGGACCCAAGAAGAGGAGGAACCAGACTAGTCTGTTCAAATCAACTGCAACAGAGCGGGTAAGTAGAACTTTTTTTTTCTCTAAAAATAACAAACAAGACGACTTTACAATTACTTTAACCACTTCAGCCCTGGAAGAATTGGCTGCTCAATGACCAGGCCATTTTTGGGGTTATAGCACTGCGTTGCTTTAACTGACAATTGCGCGGTCCTGTAACGATGTACCCAAACAAAATTGACGTCCTTTTTTTCCCACAAATAGAGCTTTCTTTTGGTGGTATTTGAACATCTCTGCAGTTTATATTTTTTGCGATATAAACAAAAAAAAAAGCGACAAGCTAATTGTTTCCTCAGTTTAGGCCGATATGTATTCTTCTACATTTTTCTATTAACAAAAACAAAAAAAACCAAAAATCTCAAAAAGCGTATATTGATTGGTTTGCGCAAAAGTTATTGCGTCCACAAAATACGGGCTAGATTTATGGCATTTTTATTATTTTTTTTTTTACTAGTAATGGCGGCGATCTGCGCTTTTTATCGGACTGCAACATTATGGACACTTGACACATTTTTGGGACCATTGGCATTTATACAGCGATCAGTGCTATAAAAATGCACCGATTACTGTGTAAATGTCACTGGCAGGGAAGGGGTTAACACTAGGGGGCGATCAAGGGGTGAACTGTGTTCCCTCAGTGTGTTCTAACTGTGGGGGATGGGACTGACTATAGGAGATGGAGAGATCGTGGTTCCCAGCTCGTAAGAACTCACGATCCCTCTCTCCTCTCAGAACTAGGATGTGTATGTTTACACACACACACTTCCCTGTTCTGCCTCTCGTGCCCACGATCGCTCGTGGCCAGCGGTCATCGCGACCGGTCACGAGCATCGGCATCCCCGCCGTGCAGCGGGTGTGCGCGCCTGCTATCCTGCTTAAAGGGACCGACGTACAGCTACAAATGTTCGCGGGATCGTGCCGACCTGTCGCAGTATGACGGTGGCTGGTCGGCAAGTGGTTAAGTACAATTCACACAAAAAAAAACATTTTGTGGTACACAATGAAAATTTAAAGTAATCTGTTAAGTCCAATTCATAAAGGAAACTGGAACCTAAAAAAAGGTGCAATATTTCCCACCCTTTTGGCGGCGGTAACCAGTGCGGTACCAGAAACGGGGTCTATTCAAATGGAAAGGGGCATTCCACCCACCCAGAGCCTAATTCAATCCACAGAAGACCCACAGAAAGGGGTGCAATGCTACCCTCAGAGTGGGGTCTAATTCCACCCACAGATGACCCACTGAAAGTTGACACTATTTCACCAGCAGTGGACACACAAAAATGTGGCAGTATACATCCCCAAGTACACAAGTATAGATCTATATATCTACAGTATATATACATATACCCTGTATAAATATAGGTTTCTCACACTTGCCTTAAAACATTTCACTGTTGTTATTTCTCTGCATTTTTGTTAAATTATGCACGTCATCCCAATACCAGAATCTACAATTCTGACAAGGAAGAAACTTCCAGACTTGATTTATCTTGGGGCAGTCTCCTAAGTCTCCTAAACTAACCTCAGGTTTGCTGGGATCCATCGGCAGCACAAACACATTCTAATGAAAGGCAGATCTGGGACAGAATCGCATCCAGATCCTTCTAATTTAATAATCCTTTTTACAGGATCACAAATATAGTAAACACGTGATTTATCAAGCTAAAAAACAATATTTTATCAAGTAAATTTAAAAGAAAAAGAGCCCTTTATATGACTAAAATATTGTTCTTTTCACTATAACTATGTGACATGGATCATTTATTAAGTAGGATTTGGATTAATGCAGTTTATTGACTTTATTCACTTGCCTTCCTTCACAGCAGTCTTTAAAGGGGTTGTAAAGGTTTGTGTTTTTTTCACCTAAATGCATCTACGCATTAACGGGAAAAAACACCTGGCAATGACCGGCCCCAAGCCCCCCCAACCCCCTCCCCCCGTTTTACTTACCTGAACGCTCAAACTTGTCCAACGGGGACGCGCCGTCTCTCAGCTAGGGGGTTCTCGGCTGTTGATTGGATAGATTGATAGCAGCGCAGCCATTGGCTCCCGCTACTGTCAATCAAATCCAATGACGCGTATGGACGCCCGATGCTGCTCCCAGGGGGTTATCTAATGCGGGGAGGCGCCAAGGGACCCCAGAAGACCAGGATCTGCACAGTGGAGGGAAGTATGACATGTTTGTTATTTAAAAAAAAAAAAAAAAAACTTTAATATCACTTTAAGATAAACATTCTAGAACTAGCTAAACATATTTCCTAAATAGTGTAGATCCTATAGAATATTTAAAGTATAGCAGAGCTTTATCCATGCAGTGCTCCCCCAATGCTTGCTCATCCTTTTCTGCCTCCTGCACATTCCTATTGGCCAGTGAGCCTGCTTATCATAGTGATGGGCAAATAGTAATGTGTAAGGTGGGGCTCAGCAAGAAGCTTCAACACTACCCTGAGGCGCCGGAGCTTTGCCTTTTAGAAAAGCCAACCCCTACAGCGTCGCTCATGGATCAATGGCGTTACAATCAATTATCAAGCTTTGTTCACTCTTTACCAAAACCCATACGTTCCATCTCAGATTTGACTTTGATAGAATCTGCCTTCTCAGAAGAACGACCAGTTGAAAAGCCTCTCTCCTATTTCTACCTCGCCCTACAAACGCTAGCTGCTACAGGACATCCTAATTTCATCAGCAACTGGGAGAAAGATCTCCATAAATATCTCTCGGAGACGCAGCGGTCCACAATCCTTTATCTATCGCACACGTCCTCGATGTCTTCGAAAATGACGGAGGTCAATTACAAATTGCTGACAAGGTGGCACTATACCCCAGTGGTGCTCCACAAGTTTTTTCCACTAACATCACCACTATGTTGGCACGGATGCGGAGAACGAGCGACACATGCTCATGTTTGGTGGTATTGTCCTCTTATCCACCCTTACTGGCTAACCATCCTATACTGGATTAAAGAGATCCAAGGTTTTGAGACTCCTAATGATCCATGGGTTATTCTACTGCACTGTACAAGCCAACCAGCGGGATCGTATTAAAAATCTATAACGCCACATTTGCTTAATTCCACGCCATTGGAAACAATCAACCATACCCACATTACACCAATGGCTTCTGGAGGTTGATCACATATATTCAGGGCTTTTTTTCTCAAACAATAGGTGCTGGAACTTAACCACGGCCCCACAAAACCCCTCCCCCTACACACACCCTCCAAATCCCATCAAATAGTGGGTGTGGTCAGTCAAATTTCACGAAAATAGTAGGAGGGTCTTAAAGGGGCATTAAATACCAGGATTGCATTACATACAGAGTGCAGAGCTGTCACTTGTAAACACAGAAACCAGACTTCTGTGTTTACAAGTGATTGTGGTGAGGAGGCACCAAAGGGTCTGAGCCAGAGGTGGTGGAACAGAGTTCCACCAAGTTCCTCCTGAAAAAAAGCCCTGCATATATTACATGGAAGATCTCACACACTCCCTAAGAAATAAAGCGGATCTGTCAAAGAGGATATGGTCCTGCTGGTTTGCTTTCAAATACACATCCGCCTACGCGAAAATCATGTCTCAATCAAAGTAATATATTGTTTGCTATCCTGTTATGTACAGGGATTTGACTGAGGCAGACAATCCACCCCCCCCGCCCCCCTTCTTACTCCTGGTCTCATTTTACTCTATGTAAGTTATATGTGCTAATCAGGGCTATCTTGGATGTACTTATGGTAACTTCCGCCTAATGCGATCTTCTCGAAAAGGTTACCTTACATGACTAGACGACGGAATCCTGCTATTCTGGGACATAATTAAAAGTCACAGAATGATTAATACTGGAGCAACCTAAAGTACATAGAAAGATAAAAGGGAACAATCAGCGCAAACAACTGTAAACAATCACCCAATTGCAAGCTGAACACTACATGTAATCACATATGCCTGAAAGATAACCAAAGTAAAGGGGGTAAGTGCAGCCCAATAATAAAATGGACGAATTCCCATCAAGGCAGGACGAATGGACGAATAGTCAATCAAGGCAGGTCCACAAAAAACTTCCAACGACAAGAGAAAATCTTGCATGCAGTATCCAATTGCACTTACCAGAGAAAGTGGACCTCTGCAAAGCAGAGGTCAAACTCACGTGTATCCCCAGGGGGATGACGATCTCCTTGGTGCTGTCACTGAAGAGGAACACTGCAGTCTGAGGATCCAAGTATCCAAAGGGATGAGCCAGCCTTCCGACAGAGAGACCCCAGGGATATGAGCTTCCAGATCCAGGTATAAACAAAGACCGCTCCAAGATGTCAGGTATAAAAAATATAAAGAATACTATCTAAGAGTAATCCGTTTATTGAAAAAAATCCAGTCACTTGTCATAAAAAACAGGCGCTCACAAGCGCTAATGGTAAAAGATTAAAAAGTCGGACTGCAATACAGTGCAGTGCTGACATACACAGTCTGGCAGAGGGTGACGTCCGTATCGTAGCTCCTCCCCCCCGTACGCGGCGTTACGTCCTATTGGACTTCGTCAGTGAGGGGTGGAGCCTGACAGTCACCCAGCAGCCTTTATAGAGAATGGATGGTGTCTGATTGGGCTACGGCACGCAAGGAAGTCAGAGGCTTCCTTAGCAACCGGACCCTAACAACAACCCATCCTATATACAAAAAAAGTCAAACCCTGTATAAAAACTAGGTGGCGGAACCGGAAGTCAAATAATAGGCGACCTAGTATGTTGACACGGAAACACCACCACAAGGGAACAATGTTCAGCCATACTATAGAAATATTAAAAATTATATTATATATATCCCAAATAGGGTAAATATATTAACTAAATTTACATGCTAAAAATAAAAGTAACAATAACGGAAGTAGTCTCCCGCTGCCATCTCTGTGTGTAATTCAAACAAAAATGCGAAAAGAACTTACAATAACAGAAATTAACAAAAGAATAACTAAAATAACCCATCTGGATATGACCCATATGCAACTATTTATTTGATATGAAGCAATTTAGATCGAATTCCATGTTTAACCCCTTAGGGATCATAACCTGAGTCTCATGAATCCACATGGATTCACGCTGGCTCATTTGCCTGATGTAGTTGCCCCCCCTCCAATGTGGATTCCCAAATAAACAAATTTGGGACGGGGGGGGCAATACTGTACCCAAAATGCTATCTTTTTTGAGGATATCCCAGTGTTTCAGAATTATCCTCTCAAATTTTGTTATTGACACTTACTTGTATTGTGTAGAGAAGCACGTTTAAAGCTGCCAACGGTGGCTATGTCGCTCCTTATATGCCCCTCCTCGTAACCCTTTTGTAAAAAGCGGTTAGCCAAAACTTCAGCTTGGGAAAAGTAATCTGAATCTAGGGCACAGTTTCTCCTTAAAGTGGAGTTCCACCCACTTTTACAACTCTTCAGCATCCCTCACTAAACTGTGCACTGTAAACAAATTGGATATTTTTTTATTTTTTTTCTCAGCACCTACTGTATATCTGCTGTATTCATTTTTCACTTCCTACTCCCTGGCCGCGGCCCATCGTATCATTTCCTGTTTGCAATGCCTTCTGGGAAGGGGCGGCAACTTCCTCTGAAACTGCCGTTGCTATGGAAACCTGACCTGAAACCTATTATACTGCTTGTGCTGCACTGAGCATGTGCGAGATCTGCAAGGATGAGATCCAGGAAGAAATACAGTCTGGCTTCAGATGCCCACACTTAAGATGGCCACGGCCTGCTGTAGGTTTATAAAATAACAAATTACTGCTATAAACTAACAAAACAGACCTTAGTTTACAGACTAACTTTACTAGATTACATTAAGCTTGTGCATTATAGGGGTATTTTTATTTAAAAAGTATCATTTCGGCCAGAACACCACTTTAACCGGATAAACTGTCCCCTAGGAACGTTATATAGCCAGAAGTGATGATGACAGCTGTCTAACGGTATAAATCCGTTCCTGTCCGTGGGCTTAAAGAAATTTTTAGTAACATACTTATCACCTTGTTTAAATATTTTCAGTTTGAGAGGATAATTCTGAAACACTGGGATATCCTCAAAAAAGATAGAATTTTGGGTACAGTATTGCCCCCCCCCCCCCGTCCCAAATTCGTTTTTTGAAAACCCCCCACGTTAAGAGATATTTTAGCACCTAGTGTTGTGGATCCCCCTGCAACCAAGAAGGAAAATCGGATTTTCAACTTCCTGATAGGCTTTTATGCCTGTGGGAGATGTCGGGCCTGCAAGCAATGTAGGCGGAATATCAAGAGAAGGAAAGACTTTACAGCGTCTGCTACTAACAAATACTATCAGATCAAACATTTCATAACGTGCAATACAGTAGGGGTCGTTTACATGTTGGAATGCGACTGCGGACTCCAATACATAGGTAGGACTTCAAGACCTATGGTAGTCCGCATTGCCGAACATGTGAACAATATTAAGAGAGGACTTATTACACACAATGTTTCTAAACACTTTAGGATGTTTCATGATCGTAATCCCAGATGTTTAAAATTTTTGGGCATAGAAAAGGTGAATCCACATTGGAGGGGGGGGCAACTACATCAGGCAACTGAGCCAGCGTGAATCCATGTGGATTCATGAGACTCAGGTTATGATCCCTAAGGGGTTAAACGTGGAATTCGATCTAAATTGCTTCATATTGAATAAATAGTTGCATATGGGTCATATCCAGATGGGTTATTTTAGTTATTCTTTTGTTAATTTCTGTTATTGTATGTTCTTTTCGCATGTTTGTTTGCATTACACACAGAGATGGCAGCGGAAGACTACTTCCATTATTGTTACTTTTATTTTTAGCATGTAAATTTAATTAATATATTTACCCTATTTGGGATATATATAATATAATTTTTAATATTTCTATAGTATGGCTGAACATTGTTCCCTTGTGGTGGTGTTTCCGTGTCAACATACTAGGAGGTCTATTATTTGACTTCCGGTTCCGCCACCTAGTTTTTATACAGGGTTTGACTTTTTTTGTATATAGGATGGGTTGTAGTTAGGGTTCGGTTGCTAAGGAAGCCTCTGACTTTCGTGCGTGCCGTAGCCCAATCAGACACCGTCCATTCTCTATAAAGGCTGTTGGGTGACTGTCAGGCTCCACCCCTCGCTAACGAAGTCCAATAGGACTTAACGCCGCGTACAGGGGGAGGAGCTACGATACAGACGTCACCCGCTGCCAGACTGTGTGTGTTGGCACTGTACTGTATTGCAGTCCGACTTTTTAATCTTTTACCATTAGCGCTTGTGAGTGCCTGTTTTTTATGACAAGTGACTGGATCTTTTTCAATAAACGGATTACTCTTAGATAGTATTCCTTATATTTTTTATACCTGACATCTTGGAGCGGTCTTTGTTTATACCTGGATCTGGAAGCTCATATCCCTGGGGTCTCTCTGTCGGAAGGCTGGCTCATCCCTTTGGATACTTGGATCCTCAGACTGCAGTGTTCCTCTTCAGTGACAGCACCAAGGAGATCGTCATCCCCCTGGGGATACACGCGAGTTTGACCTCTGCTGTGCAGAGGTCCACTTTCTCTGGTAAGCGCAATTGGATACTGCATGCAAGATTGTTTCTCTTGTCGTTGGAAGTTTTATGTGGACCTGCCTTGATTGACTATTGGGGAATTCAACCTAAAGTACATATCTATATTACGCAGGCCACTGATTGATAGAATGTCACGAGACCTACTTACTCTGTTATTGACACTTACTTGTATTGTGTATTTTGTTCCTTAACCACTTCAGCCCCGGAAGGATTTACCCCCTTCCTGACCAGAGCACTTTTTACAATTCGGCACTGCGTCGCTTTAACTGCTAATTGCGCGGTCATGCAATGCTCTACCCAAACGAAATTTGCGTCCTTTTCTTCCCACAAATAGAGCTTTCTTTTGATGGTATTTGATCACCTCTGCCGTTTTTATTTTTTGCGCTATAAACGGAAAAAGACTGAAAATTTTGAAAAAAAATGATATTTTCTACTTTTTGTTATAAAAAAAATCCAATAAACTAAATTTTAGTCATACATTTAGGCCAAAATGTATTCGGCCACATGTCTTTGGTAAAAAAAATGTCAATAAGCGTATATTTATTGGTTTGCGCAAAAGTTATAGCGTCTACAAACTAGGGTACATTTTCTGGAATTTACACAGCTTTTAGTTTATGACTGCCTATGTCATTTCTTGAGGTGCTAAAATGGCAGGGCAGTACAAAACCCCCCCAAATGACCCCATTTTGGAAAGTAGACACCCCAAGGAAATTGCTGAGAGGCATGTTGAACCCATTGAATATTTTTTTTTTTTGTCCCAAGTGATTGAATAATGACAAAAAAAAAAAAAAAAAATTTACAAAAAGTTGTCACTAAATGATATATTGCTCACACAGGCCATGGGCATATGTGGAATTGCACCCCAAAATACATTCAGCTGCTTCTCCTGAGTACGGGGATACCACATGTGTGGCACTTTTTGGGAGCCTAGCCGCGTACGGGGCCCCGAAAACCCAGCACCACCTTCAGGATTTCTAAGGGCATACATTTTTGATTTTACTCCTCACTACCTATCACAGTTTTGAAGGCCATAAAATGCCAAGATGGCACAAACCCCCCCCAAATGACCCCATTTTGGAAAGTAGACACCCCAAGCTATTTGCTGAGAGGCATGGTGAGTATTTTGCAGCTCTCATTTGTTTTTGAAAATGAAGAAAGACCAGAAAAAAAAATTTTTTTTTTCTTTTTTCAATTTTCAAAACTTTGTGACAAAAAGTGAGGTCTGCAAAATACTCACTATACCTCTCAGCAAATAGCTTGGGGTGTCTACTTTCCAAAATGGGGTAATTTGGGGGGGGGTTTGTGCCACCTGGGCATTCCATGGCCTCCGAAACTGTGATAGGCAGTGAAGAGTGAAATCAAAAATTTACGGCCTTAGAAAGCCTGAAGGCGGTGCTTGGTTTTCGGGGTCCCGTGCGCGGCTAGGCTCCCAAAAAGTCCCACACATGTGGTATCCCCGTACTCAGGAGAAGCAACAGAATTTATTTTGGGGTGTAATTTCACATATTCCCATGGCACGTTTGAGCAATATAACATTTAGTGACAACTTTGTGCAAAAAAAAAAAAAAAAATTTGTCTCTTTCCCGCTACTTGTGTCACAATATAAAATATTCCATGGACTCGACATGCCTCTCAGCAAATAGCTTGGGGTGTCTACTTTCCAAAATGGGGTCATTTGGGGGGGGGTTTGAACTGTCCTGGCATTTTATGCACAACATTTAGAAGCTTATGTCACACATCACCCACTCTTCTAACCACTTGAAGACAAAGCCCTTTCTGACACTTTTTGATTACATGAAAAAATTATTTTTTTTTGCAAGAAAATTACTTTGAACCCCCAAACATTATATATTATTTTAAAGCAAATGCCCTACAGATTAAAATGGTGGGTGTTTCATTTTTTTTTTTTCACACAGTATTTGCGCAGCGATTTTCAAACGCATTTTTTGGGGAAAAAACACACTTTTTTAAATTTTAATGCACTAAAACACACTATATTGCCCAAATGTTTGATGAAATAAAAAAGATGATCTTAGGCCGAGTACATGGATACCAAACATGACATGCTTTAAAATTGCGCACAAACGTGCAGTGGCAACAAAATTAATACATTTTTAAAAGCCTTTAAAAGCCTTTACAGGTTACCACTTTAGATTTACAGAGGAGGTCTACTGCTAAAATTACTGCCCTCGATCTGACCTTCGCGGTGATACCTCACATGCATGGTGCAATTGCTGTTTACATTTGACGCCAGACCGCCGCTTGCGTTCGCCTTAGCGCGAGAGCAGGGGGGACAGGGGTGCTTTTTATTTATTTATTTTTTTCTTTATTATTTTTTTGCTTTTTTATCTTATTTTTAAACTGTTCCTTTAATTTTTTTTTTTTAAATCATTTTTATTGTTATCTCAGGGAATGTAAATATCCCCTATGATAGCAATAGGTAGTGACAGGTACTCTTTTTTGAAAAAATTGGGGTCTATTAGACCCTAGATCTCTCCTCTGCCCTCAAAGCATCTGACCACACCAAGATCGGTGTGATAAAATGCTCCCCCAATTTCCCAATGGCGCTATTTACATCCGGCGAAATCTAAGTCATAAAATGCTCGTAGCTTCCGGTTTCTTAGGCCATAGAGATGTTTGGAGCCACTCTGGTCTCTGATCAGCTCTATGGTCAGCTGGCTGAATCACCGGCTGCATTCTCAGGTTCCCTGTTGAGACAGGAGAGCCAGAGAAAAACACGGAAGACGGTGGGGGGGGGGGGGGGCATTCCCTCCCACTGCTTGTAAAAGCAGTCTAGAGGCTAATTAGCCGCTAGGATTGCTTTTACATGAAAGCCGACCGCTGGCTAAAAAGAATGATACCAAGATGATACCTAAACCTGCAGGCATCATTCTGGTATAACCACTCAAAGTCGTGAATGGCGTACCTGAAGACAAAAAAATGGTTAACAATAAAGCACAGTAAACGGTAAAGTATAAAAAATTGCATACCTGAAAAGCAAACATGATAAAACATAATAACAATAAAACATTGCAGAATAGAATACAGTAAAAAAGAGCAGAACAATAGAGAGAGAGAATAGAGAGAGAGAACAATAAAACGACAACTTTTTTTTTTATTTTTGTTTGTGTTTTTTTTTTTTTTTACACTTTTTTTTTGTAACTGTAACTTTTATAACTGTAACCGCTTCCAGGTTCGGGTCTCTCAAAATGCGATGGCATCTTGGGAGACCCTGTGAAAGTGTAGCTGCAGACACAACATCTTTTTTGGGGGGGTTCGTTGGGTAGGGGTACTTGGGAGGATATATAAATGCCTCTCATGCAGCCGACTGCATTTGGTTGGGGATGTGAATGGGGGAAGTACGGGCGCTGCAGAAGCGGTGGGTTCCCAATTAGGATTGGCGAATGCAGCAGGAAGGGCACTATGGGCACGACGGGCCTGTGTTTGTCTTTTTGGTGGCAGCGGGACACTACTTGTGCTTGCCACCTCACCAGCTTGAACTGCACTTATGGGACTCGCCACGTCACCAAGTGTTACTGCAGTGCTGGTTTGACTACGACCGGGGTGTACTAGGCCGCTGGTGCTTGCCAGTTCACCAAAACGCTACAAAAAAAAGTGACAGTGATCGATCGATACTGCACTTGGGTGGGCTGGACTGGGCTGGGCCGGGCAGAGGGGCAAAACGCAGGTGCTAGCAGGTATCTGGGCTGATCCCGCTAACACTGCGTTTTTGGGAACCCTAAACTGCTGGGGACGCCAGTATAGATCTGATCGGATCAGATATTGATGCGTTCAGATACTATACCACTAAGGGAGGTGTACGGTGCGTGTACGGTGCGTGCATGGGTGTTCGCGGTACTGGTGCTAATCTGACGCTGCCTAGGGCGACGCATATCACCGCCGGGCGATCAGGGGGCTAAACCTTTTTTCGGTAATAAACGGCGGGTGCCCTGACACTATAAAAAATAAACAAACTAACCAGCGTCACCCGTAACGGTTATACGGTGATCAGTGGTAAAAGGGTTAACTAGGGGGCCATCAAGGGGTTAAAACATTTATTAGATAGTATATGGGGGTCCCTGTCGCTATAAAACACTGACGGCGAACCTAAATATTTACGTCCCTAACTAGCGTCACCAGCGACACTAATACAGCGATCAGAAAAATGATCGCTTAGCGACACTGGCGACAGGGGGTAATCAAGGGGTTAAAACTTTATTAGGGGGGGGTAAGGGGGGTACCCTAGACCTACAGGGGGCTAAACTTTTATTTGGTAATAAACGGCGGGTGCCCTGACACTATAAAAAATAAACAAACTAACCAGCGTCACCCGTAACGGTTATACGGTGATCAGTGGTGAAAGGGTTAACTAGGGGGCAATCAAGGGGTTAAAACATTTATTCGGTAGTATATGGGGGTCCCTGTCGCTATAAAACGCTGACGGCGAACCTAAATATTTACGTCCCTAACTAGCGTCACCAGCGACACTAATACAGCGATCAGAAAAATGATCGCTTAGCGACACTGGTGACGGGGGGTGATCAAGGAGTTAAAACTTTATTAGGGGGGGTAAGGGGGGTACCCTAGACCTACAGGGGGGTAACAGTCACTACCCTAACACTGCTAACTGTCACAAACTGACACTATGCAGTAATCAGGAAAAAAAAAACAACAAAAAAAAAAAAACCTGCTTGGTGTCAGTTTGTGACAGGGGGGGGGGGTGATTGGGGGGGGATCGGGGGGTGATCGGGGGGGGATCGGGGGTGTAAGGTATGCCTGGCATGTTCTACTGTGTGTGTGTGAGTGTTGGTGCACTTACATGTCATCTCCCCTCGGCGCTGGAACGGAAACTCCCGAGCCGAGGAGAGATGACATCACATCCTCTGCCTCTGTGTACTATACAGAGGCAGGGGATGTTTGTCATTGGCTGGGAGCGATCGCGAGGGGGGGGCCACGATCGGATGGCCTCCCCCTCGTCTCCCATCGCTTCCAACCAAATGCCGACCGCAGCTGGCACCGGGGGGGGTCCGATCGGACCCCCCACCCGCGGGAAGGCAATCACGTTTCAGGTACGTGATTTTGCCTGCCCGTGCCGCTCTGCTCACGTATATAGGCGTGAGGCGGTCGGCAAGTGGTTAATAAAAACGTATTAAACAAAAAAAATAACTCAGCTGACTCATCAATGGCTGATGTCGGGGCTATGGCAGGAATAGATGTGGACAAGGAGGCAGGTTTACCCACTCTGGCAACTGCAGGGGACTGCACACTTGTCTCTGCTTGCATGAGGATGAGGAGGATGAGGAAGGTTTAATAAGCCAGTCCACCACCTCCTCTGCATGCTGTGGCTGGATAGCACGGGCAAACTCACTAAACAGAGGAATGATGCCCTGCCTGAGGACTGACCACCACATCCACCTTTGCCTGTGGACACATTTGTTGCTGGCCCCCTTACAGTGCTAAGGGAACGTCTGCCTTTCCTTGTCCTCCCAGACATTATTGGGAGGGAGGGGGCGGTGCTCATAAGCAAATGTAAAGAAGAAGTTGAAACCTGTACATAGATGCACTTTAATCAATATAAAGAGGTTTTTGGTGCACTTTCATTTGAGTACTCACACTACACAGACCCACTCCACGGATACACTATAATATATTGCAATATAATGCGCCAAACATACAGTGACTCACAGAACGATATGGCGTTAAACTGGCAGTAACACAATCAAATAGGCGGTGTTCAACCGTCACTACACTGACACTATCTGAACTGTCCCTACTCTAGCTATACACTAATGTAAAGATTACTGACATGGTCTCACTACACTACACTGAAACTATCTGAGCTGTCCCTGCTCTAGCTGCACACTATGCAAAGCTGAATGATGGTCCTCCTCACTACACTCACACTATTCCTAGACTGACACTAAACTAATATTCTACACTGACAATTGAAGCAAAATAGCAAAGTATAGCACACCAACTAACAGCACTGAACAAAGCCCTGTTCTATCTCTCTCCACGTAGAAATCACACTGAAAATGACTGCCATTGAAAGAATACTTTTATACTGTGCGTTGGGAATAAGCCATTATTGGACCGATGACAGTGTCCAATCATGACTCTGACAGTGCTCTGTGCCCTGATTGGCTGAAGCTTTCACTGCTTCAGCCAATCAGGGCTTACAATGCACTGTTCAGCGCTGCAATGCATTGTGGTCAGTTCGGGGGGCCGAACTAACGGTCGAACGACCCGTTTGTTCGGCTATTCGCAGAACAGCGAAAGTTCCGCCCGAACTTATGCTCAGGCCGAACTGTTCGCCCATGCCTATTCTCCATATCATCCATGAGTGGGGTGATGGATTGCTTGTCTGTTTTTCAACATCTCTTTTGGGGCCATATTAGGTGGAACAGGGACCCTGAGGGATATACCTCGGTTTAAACAAACACTCTGTTGAACATGTCCAACACTTTATGTAGGATTTGAGTCCATCTTTTTCTTGTGGCTTGATAAGACACATCAGTGTTTCTGCATCTGTTCTCCCTATGATGTTGCAATTGTTGGCTGGATTGCTCAGTTTTTATAAATAACCTACTCATCTACAATAGAGCCCATTGTCTTCCTTATGAAGCAGGCTTATGACCTGTGAAACGCGTTTTAGAAATAGCAAGCAACCCATCACCACACTCATGATATGGATGATGTGGATAACACTATGTAATATTCACACTAGATGGCAGATGTATCTGCAATAGGTCATTGAATGTACCTGGGATATTAAAAAACACTTTTTTTTAACAGTTGTACAAATACCATTTGATATTTTATTTACTCTTTTTGTGGTACCATTAAAGTCCCTTTTTTTGAGGTTACTTAGACCCTATACACACTATTACATTTTCTGCAGATTTTTGTCTTCAGATTTGCCAAAACCATACAATATGAGGTCAAACCTTAAGAGTTTCAATTTCTATGCAATCAGGCAGGCCCTTGCACTAGATGGTTTTGGTAAATCTTTAGACAAAAATCTACAGAAAATCTAATAGTGTGTATGGGGCCTTACATAGGATTTAGTACAGGACACATTTGTTGTCCAATATCTACAAAGTCTCCTCCTTTTGGATTCCCTTCTCTCAATTTTAGAGTGTTTATTGTATCTAAGCAGCGGCCGCACCCAAACAGTGGCTTCATCTGATAGAATGCAGTCAATGTTCAGTCAATAAATTTCCATATGGCTCAGATGATTTTTCAGTTGTTTATTGTTGAGCTTGGTGGTGCCAATAGGGCCACCTATTTCTCAAATTTCTGCCAATTCAGTGGGAATGTGATGATTCAGTGGGAATTTCCCATCACAGCTTTTTCATGTGTACCTGCCTTGGTGAAAAGCAAAACCCAGAAATGTTGTACACTTTGAATTATAGTGATGCAATGTTCAAGACACTTCTGAACAGAGGGTTTTAATATTGCACTCATTGCATATCTCATTTCGTTTGGATTTGATACAGTGTTTACATCAGTAAATATATTGATTTACCTTATTTTATTTTACATCACTTAACACTCGAACTATGATACAATTCCTTCAAAAACAGACAATATTTTTTGTACGTAGAATGAAAAGCTTGTTTGACTTCCATCCATGATAAAACATCTAGATTAATGCTACAGTCATCTGCAAAATTAAAAGAGAATCCCAGGCTCAGCTGCAAACATCTATCCAACAAAAGGATGAAGCTCACCAGTGATGAAAGATTAATTCCTATTTATCCAGAGGAAAGGGAGTGACTGGTGATCGGTCATGTCGAGATTTCCCAATGTGCAAGAAAGGCACATTTTGATGGACATTTTGACATATGGATGTGCTCGTTATTGCTCTTTTGTCAAACTCTACCTAAGATGTTCAAATCCGATGCCCTGCTTAAGTTTACAGGTTCCTGTAAAGTCATGTTAGCTAAAAATCTAGCAATCGGGTGCCAAAACGCGTGAAAATTATGTGCTGTGAAGGCCTTATGCCTTCTGTGCGGATAATGAGCATATGTTCTGCGGTAGTAGATTGCATTTTACAGTGGGTTACTGCAATGTATGGTAAAGCACAATCCAGGGTGTGGCACATAGTAGTGCCATTATTTTGAATGGCATCCTAATGCCCCATGAAAGCAAAGCTCAATACATGTGCATTTTAACGTACCATAACGTACAGCTGTAAATCATTTGTGTGCTGTGCATTGATACGTCTGTTTTATAGCACCTTAAAGTGGTTGTAAACCCAAAATAAAAATAAACCCTGTAAGGCAAAGGCATAATGAGCTATTATGCATTGCGTTCGGGGGCTCCAGCACTGTGATTGGTCGGAGCCGCCGGTCACGGCAAACCGTTTCTTCAGTGCGCATGCACTGATGACGTTGGCGCAAGCGTATATGGTAAATATCTCCTAAACCATGCAGGTTTATAAGATATTTACAGTACCTACAGGGAAGCCTTATTATAGGCTTACCTGCAGTGGTGTAACAGGGTTTACAACCACTTTAAGGTGTGCTGCCAGCCCATTTAAAAATAATGAAATGTAAAGTGAAAGTGAGTATAAACCAGGCATGTACTGGCCATCGGGACTACCGGAGATTCCCGGTAGGCCGATGGCTCAGTAGGCCAGTCAGGTGCGGTCCTGGAGCCACTCCTCTCTGACAGTGAGTGATCGCAATTTCACTCCTGTCAGGAGGAGCAGCTTCCGTCATATGCTGGAGAGAGCATTAGGCATTATGCTCCCTCCAGCCTGCAGGGGGAGATAGACCAACGCCAGACTTTTCTTCCTCTCTCCCCTATCACTTTTTATCACATGACTGGAGAGAGGAACGAGAAGCTGCCTTAAAACTGTGAGTACATGTGGGAGGGGGAGAAGAGGGAGGACACTCTGATGTGAAGGGGACTGCTGATGGGAGCTCTCTGATGTGAAGTGGGCTGCTGGTGGGGGCTCTGATGTGAAGTGGGCTGCTGGTGGGGACTCTGATGTGAAGGGCTTCTGATGGGGACACACTGATGTGAAGGGAGCTGCTGGTGGGAACTCTCTGATGGGGACTCTGATGTGAAGTGGGCTGCTGGTGGGGACTCTGATGTAAGGGGGACGCTGTTGGGGACACTATGATGTAAGGGGGATGCTGTTGGGGACACTCTGATGTAAGGGGGACACTGTTGGGGACACTATGATGTAAAGGGGACGCTGTTGGGGACACTATGATGTAAGGGGGATGCTGTTGGGGACACTATGATGTAAGGGGGACGCTGTTGGGGACACTATGATGTAAGGGGGACGCTGTTGGGGACACCATGATGTAAGGGGGACGCTGTTGGGGACACTATGATGTAAGGGGGACGCTGTTGAGGACACTCTGATGTAAGGGGGACACTCTGATGTAAGGGGGACACTGATGTAAGGGGGACACTGATGTAAGGGGGACGCTGTTGGGGACACTCTAATGTAAGGGGGACACTTTGATGTAAGGGGGATGCCGTTGGGGACACTCTGATGTAAGGGGGACGCCATCGGGGACACTCTGATGTAAGGGGGACGCCGTTGGGGACACTCTGATGTAAGGGGGACGCCGTTGGGGACACTCTGATGTAAGGGGGACGCCGTTGGGGACACTCTGATGTAAGGGGGACGCTGTTGGGGACACTCTGATGTAAGGGGGATGCTGTTGGGGACACTCAAAATTAAAGTGTGCCAGTCATGAGGAAGTCCAGGGCCAAATTTTTGTCCCAGTCCAGCCCTGGTATAAACCCTTTTTTTTTTAAATAGACATGTCATACTTACCTGCCCTTGGCAGTGGTTTTGCAAAAAGCAGCCCTTATCCTCCTCCTTCTCTGGTCCCCCACCGGCACTCTTGGCCCCCCGTTCCCAGAGTGCCCACCATAGCACTCATGCAGGCTTGCTCCCAAGACCATAGACACACAAAGCACTGCTTCGGCCCTGCCCCTCCTCACTGGCAGTGATTGACAGCAGTGGGAGTCAACGCTGCCCATTGCTGTGTCTTAGCCTATGAGGAGAGAGAGAGAGCGTGGAGAGAGTTGCCGTTCTTGTACACATTGCTGGACTAAGATTAGGCGTAGGTAAGTATAAGGGGGGTTGGGGGGGTAGATGCATTCAAAAGGTCTTTTTTTTACTCTTACAGTAGTTCTAAAGCTTTTTTTCCCTTTACAATAATAAATAGGTTATATTTACCTTCTCTGTGTAATGATTGCACAGAGCAGCCCAATCCTCCACTTCTCAGGTCCCCCACCGATGCTTCCACTTGCCAAGCAGCTTGGTCTGGGGGGCACTCGTTATTTGAACCTAACCACATATGTGTGATTGAGATATTGTCTACAAATTAATTTAGATTTTTTGATATACATATCGCATTTTGCACAGCACATTAGCACTTGCACTTGATTTTCTCTTTGCACGCAATTTGCATTGTGCTATATTTATTTATTGTTATTTACACCATTTTATATGATTTAAAAGGAACAGCACACCATTTTTGCATTTATAGTCTATTTATCCAGTGTTCCAGGATTTGTGTTGCAGCAGTTCACGACACCACTAGGGCCTAGCACGAAAATATTTTTCTTCTATTGGGCACTGGTGCATGCTTGCTCCTGAGCCGCCTCTGTGTTTCTGTAGCACACAGAGCATGGCTCAGTCCACCCCCGCTCAATCCTCACTGGCTGTCATTGACAGCAGCAGGAGCCAATGGCTGTACTTCAGCCAATCAGGAGAGAGAGTCCCGGGACAGCCCCAGCTCTTGCCCACATCGCTGGATCAGGCTCAGGTATTAGAGGGGGATGCAGAGGGGAGCTTGACCCTGAAGATTTTCATGAAGGTAAAAAACCTTCAGCCTTTGCAACCACTTTAATGCAGAAAATGCATTAAGGTAAAAAAAAACCTGCTGCTTTTAGAGCTACTTGAAATGCAAGTTTACCTGTTCTTACTTGCGTGGGTCATGAGCTTTCAGTTCCTATGCAGCCGTTGTAGTGGTCCTGGGATTTGAAAATCTGCACTCTTCTTTCTGCAGGGCTTGCAGGACGGATCAGAGCAACGCTGACAAGTCAGAGCTGGCACAGAGCTCCACTCTGATCAGTGAAGGATGTTAGTTCATTTTTTCAGAAAAGGTGGAGTAACCCTGTAAAGGCGGAGCCAAGTTCTCCTCTCTATTACAGCCAAGGAAGCTGCCATCTTTGCCCCTGTTTGATCTGAAGTTGCCATGGTGCTTGATCAGTTATGACACCAGCTATTGAATAGTTTGACAGTTAGGTAATAGCACAAACAGATGTGACAGTCATCATTCGCGGCATGCCTTGAATAACCTGTGTTTTAGGAATCTGTTAAAATTATATATTTAGTTTGCAATAATGCATTGTACCTTAGCGCACAAAGTGCAAATCTGACCTATGAATTCCCCCACTCTCCCTGCCCCATTGATGATTCTGTCAGCCATTGGTGCACATATGCAGTCTAGTAGATCATATCCATTGTCAGGGAATACAGATGATTGTGGCCTGTTTTTGCTGCTCCTCCCTGCCTGATTAGTAGATCACTGAAAATGGCCACTATTATACATATTATTACGAGTGCACCGTACCCCACACAGGTTGCATTCAATGGGTCTACACCCTGATCCTATATGTGTGAGATGTAATATGGGTGTAGGAGAATCTATTGCATCTGCTATGGAGAGGCCCAAAATTGCATCATTATTGGAACTCGGTGGTCACCACAGTGAACAATGCCCTCCAGGTGTCTATTCCTCTGGACCCCAAACATTGTATTTTGAATATGCTTGACGCCATAATTACCAATATGTAAGCTAGGGGGGAAGCAACTATAGCTTTATTTGCAGGCCCACAGGCTCCTTTTATTACATTGGACTTCCCCCCAACGCCACAAATGTGGATTGATAAAATGCGCTCAGTGCTATGGATAGAAAAGTTAATACAGTTGTGCTCATAAGGTAACATACCCTTGGCAGAATTTATGATTTCTTGGCCATTTTTCAGAGAATATGAATGATAACACAAAAACTTTTCTTTCACTCATTTATCAATCAATTATTATCAATCAACTGTTTACTCTTTTTAAATCATAATCACAACAGAAACTACCCAAATGACCATGATCAAAAGTTTACATACCCTGGTGATTTTGGCCTGATAACATGCACACAAGTTGACACAAAGGGGTTTGAATGGCTATTAAAGGTAACCATCCTCACCTGTGATCTGTTTGCTTGTAATTAGTGTGTGTGTATAAAAAGTCAATGAGTTTCTGGACTCATCACAGACCCTTGCATCTTTCATTCAGTGCTGCACTGACGTTTCTGGATTCCGAGTCATGAGGAAAGCAAAAGAATTGTCAAAGGATCTGCAGGAAAAGGTAGTTGAACTGTATAAAACAGGAAAGGGATATAAAAAGATATCCAAGGAATTGAGAATGCCAATCAGCAGTGTTCAAACTAATGAAGAAGTGGAAAATGAGGGGTTCTGTTGAAACCAAACCATGGTCAGGTAGACCAACTAAAATGTCAGCCATAACTGCCAGAAAAATTGTTCAGGATGCAACAAAAAACCCACAAATAACTTCAGGTGAAATACAGGACTCTCTGAAATATTGTGGTATGGCTGTTTCAAGATGCACAATAAGGAGGCACTTGAAGAAAGATGGGCTGCATTGTCGAGTCGCCAGAAGAAAGCCATTACTACGCTAATGCCACAAAGTATCCAGCTTACAATACGCCAAACAGCACAGAGACAAGCCTCAAACCTTCTGGCACAAAGTCATTTGGAGTGATGAGACCAAAATGTAGTTTTTTGGCCACAACCATAAACGCTTCATTTGGAGAGGAGTCAACAAAGCCTATGATGAAAGGTACACCATTCCTACTGTGAAACACAGAGGTGGATCGCTGATGTTTTGGGGATGTGTGTGCTACAAAGGCACAGGAAATTTGGTCAAAATTGATGGCAAGATGAATGCAGTATGTTATCAAAAAATACTGGAGGAACATTTGCATTCATCAGCCAGGAAGCTGCGCATGAGACGTACTTGGATATTTCAACATGACAATGATCCAAAACACAAGGCCAAGGCGACCTGTCATTGGCTACAGCAGAATAAAGTGAAGGTTCTGGAGTGGCCATCTCAGCCTTCTGACCTCAATATCATTGAGCCACTCTGGGGAGATCACAAACGTGCAGTTCATGCAAGACAGCCCAAGAGTTTCCAGGAACTGGAGGCTTTTTGCCAAGAGGAATGGGCAGCTTTACCATCTGAGAAGATAAAGAGTCTCATCCACAAATACCACAAAAGACTTAAAGCTGTCATTGCTGTTAAAGGGGGCAATACACAGTATTAAGAACTGGGGTATGTAAACTTTTGATCAGGGTCATTTGGGTAGTTTCTGTTGTGATTATGATTTAAAAAGAGTAAATACAGTTGAATGATAATAAATGGCTTCAGCCAAACACTAACCCATGAGTGAAAGAAAAGTTTTTGTATTATCATTCATATTCTCTGAAAAATAGACAAGAAACTGGATTTTTTTCTACTCACCATAAAATCCTTTTCTCTGAGTTCATGGACGGAAACAGCACTTTCAATCTTGACTTTAGGATTATATCGCCACGTTTAGGAGTAGGAGTAGGACTAGGCAGAAATTAAAAAAAACAAGCACAGCACCACCTAGGGGCGGTCCTCACTGGTAGTAACCCCCCACTCTGCTAGAGACAACTCATTTCGTTACAAAGCAGTACAAACACAAACTGGAGGGGTGGGTGCTGTGTCTGTCAATGAACTCAGAGAAAGGGATTTTACGGTGAGTAGCAAAAAAATCCTGTTTTTTTTTTTTTTTTTTTTCCCTTCATTGACGGACACAGCACTTTCCATCTTGACCTTAGGGACGTCCCAAAGCAGTGCCACAACGAGGGGTGGGAACACAGAAAACAAATTTAAAAATTAAATTAAATAAAAGCCACAGGTCCCAGCAGGGAGCCAGGTCCTTCTCCTAGACTAGGCAGAAAAAAAACTGAGCTGCCTGTAGCAAAGTGGGGGGTTACTAACAATGTGGACCGCCCCTAGGCGGTGCTGTGCTTGTTTTTTTTTATTTCTACGTAGTTCTACTCCTAAAGGTGGCGATATAACTCTAAGGTCAAGATTGAAAGTGCTATGTCCATCAATGAACGAAAGAGAAATCATAAATTCTGTGTAAACTTATGAGCACAACTGTATATCAGCACAGAGGCAGTTGCTCAAAATTTGACAAGGTTTAGGGAGCCTGGCTGACTACTCCGGGGGTTGACCCCAACTGATTTAGTAGTGGATAGGCTTTTATTGCAATTCATGTTATGCTCAATTCTAGTGGGGACTAATGTTTTGTTTTTTTTGGTGGGGCAAACAACCACCCACCCCCCCGCTGTTTGCTGGTCAGTCCGGCACTTACCTAATGTGGCAGGTAGCGTGGAGCAGCAGCTCGGCTCCAAGTCCTCTCCTACATGGCGGCTTCCAGCTCATCCCATACTCCTCCTAGGCATTGAATAGGATTGCCTGTCCTTTCAGCCAATTGGGTGACGGGTGTCAAAACCCACTACCTGATTGGCCAGGGAGGAGAATCAGTGTTTCAACAGTGAATATTAATTCATTGTTGTAACACACTTGGCTCTAACTGGTGCTTAAAAAAAAAACAGCCCACCCGCATTGGAATCCATGCACCGGTGTCCTGAAAGGACATGGATAGGGGAGGCGGCGATGGACGGGGGGGGGGGGGGGGGCATGTGCCCTTAATGGCTGCCCCTGCTCAATATGATTAAATGTACTGTAACTGCTGTAGCCATTAATGGATTGCATAGCTGGAGATTCTTTGTAAGCTTATTGGGTTATATTGTAAATACTGCAGCATTGTGGGGGCTCTTCCTCTGCCCTATTTAATTATACCACTACTTAATGTGTTCCCTGAAATCTGTACTGTAGCACAGCTACATGGGTTGGTTCCATGAGGTGCAAAGTCTGTACTTGTTGTACTGCAATTGTTTATATGTGAAAAAACACTTTTATTTTTTCTTTGTGATATCTCAATAAATCTTTACCTGATTAAAAAAAAAGAAAATGGCCACTAACTTCTAGTAGCCACATATACCCATGCATGCTTTAGAATGGCTGCATCTTACAGGTAAGTGGTCACTATTTATGGCATTAAGCCTTATGTACTTTTCAACTATCAGACAACCAAGAACCACATATTACTAACCCTTTAACAAGTTTCAACTAAGTTTTTCAGATTTTTCCATGACAGCAAAGATTTCTAAATGACTCATAACTTGCCATGTACATCAAGAAGTGTGAACACAGCCAACAATAGGCATCCTACAGTGAATTACTCAGCCTTACGTGAATGAATAATAAAGGCATAGAACCTTGCTGTCCTCCATAATCAAAGCCAGCAGGATGGGCTGCTGCGTTACCTGTAATGTACATGGTTAACATCCATATTACACAACAGGCCTATAAGTGTCCCTTGGTAGGAAGGAAGGAGGGAGGCTCTGGATACAGATGTCATACAGAAATACCATAGAAATTCTATTCGGTCAAATAACAATACAATGACTTTGTGTACAGGACAGGACACACCTAAAACATCACCATTTCTCTTTATCGGCTCATCACTGCGTACGCCATAAAATGTCTCATAGAACAAAAGCTATGGTCTTGGTTAGATGTCATCCGAAATCAAAAAATAATGCTAACTCTTGTTTTAAGGGATTAGATAAAACTCAGATATAGGCAAATTAAACCAATTTTTTGACTTTTGCATTGTTTCAGTGTTTTCTGCTATTTAACACCATACAGCAAAGTTTATTTAGGGGAATACAGTGCATTAGCAGTCAGTGCATAATTTGTGTTATAAAAAAAACGTATGAAGCCCAAAATATATATTTTTTTTTTACATTGAGGTTTACTAATCCTTAGATGCAGTGGCGGCTGGTGCTGCAGCCGGAGGGAGGGGACGGCAAACAAACCACCCGAACCACCACCTTCCGGTGGGTGGTACTCACGCAGTCTGGCGGCGATGCAGAGCAGGGAGATCTCTCTAAAGCTCCAATGACGGCGGCCATCTTCCCTTCCAGATCTCCCAATACATTCTCCCCGCCCCCAGTACCAGCCAATACGATCACTTTTCCTCTTGGCCAATCGCGCTCCTCCTGCTTCCTGATTGGCTGGGAGGAGAAGCAGGAAGACCATAGTGAATATTAATTTGCTATTGTCATACAACTGGGTGGGCTCGGGGCGCAGTGCTCTTTTTTGAAGCCAATTAGAGCCTCTGGCTCTAATCATGTGCTTAAAAAAACATCATTGGAATCCATGTGTCCAGCGCCCTGATGTAGATTAGGGCCAGGCGCATGGATTAGAGGGGCGGCACCCCTGCACCCAGTATGGAGCAGCCGTCACTGCTTAGATGTGGTGGCTGCATTGAGCTCAAAATCAAGCCGGTTCAGCAGGGACAGGATGAATTTTGATTCGCACATGGGCACCCTGGTTGTACATTAGTTGATCTATCAGTCAACTTCTGTACAGCCAGCTTGATGCGTTTTTCCTGATCGATTAGTGATGCCAGGGCTGATCATTGTATTCTTATGGCAGAGAAGTCTCTCTGTCATCAGAACACAATAGCACAGTAGGAGGATACCTCCAGTCACATTGATTGTGCGGGTAGGGGAATCAGATATATATATATTTTTTGTTCAACCCACTGGTTGAAGGAAAAATATATGATGAATGTACGGGCTGCCTAAATTTTCTTTGTTTGGGTTTTTTCCTATATTTTCATCTGTTGATCTGGCTATTATTTTTCATCTTCTTTTAACAAACCAAGCTGTCTAGCAAAAGTGGCAGTTGGAAGGCTTGGACAAACCATTTACCAAGTGTGCTTACAATGGTCAGCTTTTATTCATGTAAAAACTATTGTCCTAAAAGGAAAAAGGTTAATTTAACTGCTTAACCATTTTAGCCCTGGAAGGATTTACCCCCTTCATGACCAGGCCATTTTTTGCGTTACGGCACTGCGTTATTTTAACTGACAAATGCACTGTGCAACATTGTACCCAAACAACATTGACTGTTTTTTTTTTTCCACAAATAGAGCTTTCTTTTGATGGTGTTTGATCACCTCTGCGGTTTTTCTTTTTTGTGCTATAAACAAAAAAAGACAACTTAAAAAAAAAAAACTATATTTTTTTACTTTCTGCTATAACACATATCCAAAAAATATAAAAAAACTATTTATTCATCAGTTTAGGCCAATATGCATTCTTATACATATTTTTGGTAAAATAAATAAATAAAATAAGCATATATTGATTGGTTTGTGCAAAAGTTATAGTGTCTACAAAGTAGGGGATAGATTTATGGCGTTTTTATTATTTATTCTTTTTTTTACTAGTAATGGCGGTGATCAACGATTTTTAGCGGGACTGCGACATTGCGACGGATAGATCGGATACCTGACATTTTGGGAACCAGTGACATTAATACAGTGATCAGTGCTAAAAAAAAAATAAAAGCACAGACTATGCACAGACATTTACTAATGACAGGGAAGGGAAGTGGTTAACATCAGGGGCGATCAAGGGGTTAAATGTGTTCCCTGTTTGTGATTACTAACTGTATGGGGGACTGTGTGACTGGGATAACACACAGATAAGTCTTACTACTCAGCAGGAAGACAGATCTCAGTGTCATCCCCTGACAGAAGGGAGAGCTGCCTTGTTTACTTTGTCATATCCCCGTACTGTCACTGCGGGGAACGATCGTGGGCGGCCGGCAGAAATAGAGTCTGCTGGACCCGAATGCTAGTGCATGAATCGTCGTTCCGGTATGGCAATTTGCGCACTTGAGCCACCTTGTCGCAGTACATCTGTGGTGGGTGGTCGGCAATACACCGTGAATACACCGCTCCTTAAGCGCCCCTGCCCATTGAAATTAATAGGCAGCGCCGCTGTACCGCTGGCAAAGCGCCGCTGCATGGATTAAAACTGCGCCACTAAAACGACGGTAAGGCGCCGCTAAAAATAGAGGCACTTTACCGCCGATGCCCGGGCGCTTTCAGTGTGAAAGGGCTCTTCAGCTCCATTTGCACTTTGCGTTTCCTGAACACGCAAACAAAAAAAACACACAGGAAACATGGGTTTCGGAAATGCTCTGCAAGTGCACGTTGTGATTGTGGTGCAATTGCTAATGCACCCCAAACGTGGTTAGTAGATGCATGGCAAACGCACATTGCAAAAACATGCAAGGCTCCACACATAAAAAGGTTCTGGGGCTTCTGGAGTGTTTGTCCTACATAGGGCAGTCTATTCAGGTGAATAGACTGCCCTATGTGCAACATGCAAAAAAATGCGAGCGGTAACACAAGTTCCTGCTAAGCGACGGTGACCTGGTAAGCTGAAATATATTTAATACCTTTTTTTGGGTTCTTATACCACTTTAATGCAGTGTTTAAAGCAAAATTTCAGCCAGAAATAGTAAGTTAAAAATGAATAGCCCAAAAAAACAAAAACAGCTTTTGCTGCAATATTCAACTACAACCCAGAAGTTTACCCTTCATTATTTGTCTCTACATCATTCAATCCCCTTTCTTAGAGTCCAGACTGTGACTGGACAGTGAAAGGAGAAGCAGCACAGTGATGAGCTCATCTCTGTCACTCTGCTTTCCCTTCCCATTAGCATGCTGCTTGTCATTACATGAACCAAACCGCTGCTTCCTTCTCTCAAACTCCAACCCTGTTATATAGTGACCTTAGGAAGCTGATACTAGGTTAAATTCAGGTACCGTGGAACCTTGGTCAACGAGTGTTTTGAAAGACGAGCAACTTTTTTTTTTTTAAATCCTGACTCGGTTTGCGAGTGTTGTCTCGCAAAATGAGCAGAATTCAAGCTAATAGGGTGTGCAATACCGCATTTGGCCAGAGGTGCGGGGGCGCCGGTGACACTCGGAACGGTTTAGAGCCGCTAATAGACGGCCATTGCGGAAAATAGACGGCCATTGTGAGAAGGAGCTGTAAAGAACAACTGCAGTACTGCAGTAGATAAAAAAGAGGTTGGAACATGGCTGTGCTCTCTGATAGGGATGTCTCAACTAAAGAAACTGGCTGAATACTAGGGCTGCTGAAATTAATCGCAGCATCGATGCATCGCGATTCGGGTGTCCCCGATGCGGCATCGATGCATGCGACCCGAAAAATCGATGTCTGGTCCCGCCCCCTCCTGGGAGAGCGCTCCGTGCATAAAGCTGTTATTAGTGTGTGTATATTCCGGTCATGTGACTCTCAGCCGCGCCTCCCTCCTCTCAGTCTCTCCTGATGTCAGCTCCGCCCACTGACTGGAGCTATCAGGTCAGAAGAGAGGCGGGCGGGGCTGACATCAGGAGAAACATGAGAGGAGGGAGGCGCGGCTGAGAGTCACATGACCGGAATATACACACACCAATAACAGCTTTATGCACGGAGAATTCACTGCTGACCTGAGATGTGACAACCGGCGGAACACCGGCCGCACGAATGGAGATCGGGGGGAGATGGTGAGCAGGCAGATCGCCCTGCTCATTACAGGCTGCCACCGGCAGAGCAGCATGTAAGTACAGAGGGGGAGGGGGGCGCTGTGACACAAGTCCATAACATAGAATTGTCTTCTATGTGCATTCATCACACCACAACTCTGCATTATTGTCCGCAGTCTGTGACCATCTTCTGTGCCATGTCTCCAGTCTGTGACCATCTCCTGTGCCATGTCCCCAGTGTCTGACCATCTCCTGTGCCATGTCCCCAGTGTCTGACCATCTCCTGTGCCATGTCCCCAGTGTCTGACCATCTCCTGTGCCATGTCTCCAGTGTCTGACCATCTCCTGTGCCATGTCCGTAGTCTGTGACCATCTCCTGTGCCATGTCCCCAGTGTCTGATCATCTCCTGTGCCATGTCCGCAGTGTCTGACCATTTCCTGTGCCATGTGCGCAGTGTCTGACCATCTCCTGTGCCATGTCCGCAGTGTCTGACCATTTCCTGTGCCATGTCCACAGTGTCTGACCATTTCCTGTGCCATGTCCGCAGTGTGTGACCATCTCCTGTGCCATGTCCGCAGTGTGTGACCATCTCCTGTGCCATGTCCGCAGTGTGTGACCATCTCCTGTGCCATGTCCCCAGTGTCTGACCATCTCCTGTGCCATGTCCGCAGTCTGTGACCATCTCCTGTGCCATGTCCCCAGTGTCTGACCATCTCCTGTGCCATGTCCTGAGTGTCTTACCATCTCCTGTGCCATGTCCCCAGTGTCTGACCATCTCCTGTGCCATGTCCGCAGTGTCTGACCATCTCCTGTGCCATGTCCCCAGTGTCTGACCATCTCCTGTGCCATGTCCCCAGTGTCTGACCATCTCCTGTGCCATGTCCCCAGTGTCTGACCATCTCCTGTGCCATGTCCCCAGTGTCTGACCATTTCCTGTGCCATGTCCGCAGTGTCTGACCATCTCCTGTGCCATGTCCCCAGTGTCTGACCATCTCCTGTGCCATGTCCCCAGTGTCTGACCATCTCCTGTGCCATGTCCCCAGTGTCTGACCATCTCCTGTGCCATGTCCCCAGTGTCTGACCATCTCCTGTGCCATGTCCCCAGTGTCTGACCATCTCCTGTGCCATGTCCCCAGTGTCTGACCATCTCCTGTGCCATGTCCCCAGTGTCTGACCATCTCCTGTGCCATGTCCGCAGTGTCTGACCATCTCCTGTGCCATGTCCGCAGTGTCTGACCATCTCCTGTGCCATGTCCGCAGTGTCTGACCATCTCCTGTGCCATGTCCGCAGTGTCTGACCATCTGCTGTGCCATGTCCGCAGTGTCTGACCATCTGCTGTGCCATGTCCGCAGTGTCTGACCATCTGCTGTGCCATGTCCGCAGTCTGTGACCATCTCCTGTGCCATGTCCGCAGTCTGTGACCATCTCCTGTAGCATGTCCGCAGTCTGTGACCATCTCCTGTAGCATGTCCGCAGTCTGTGACCATCTCCTGTAGCATGTCCGCAGTCTGTGACCATCTCCTGTAGCATGTCCGCAGTCTGTGACCATCTCCTGTAGCATGTCCGCAGTCTCTGACCATCTCCTGTAGCATGTCCGCAGTCTCTGACCATCTCCTGTAGCATGTCCGCAGTCTCTGACCATCTCCTGTAGCATGTCCGCAGTCTGTGACCATCTCCTGTAGCATGTCCGCAGTCTCTGACCATCTCCTGTAGCATGTCCGCAGTCTCTGACCATCTCCTGTAGCATGTCCGCAGTCTCTGACCATCTCCTGTAGCATGTCCGCAGTCTCTGACCATCTCCTGTAGCATGTCCACAGTCTCTGACCATCTCCTGTAGCATGTCCGCAGTCTCTGATCATCTCCTGTAGCATGTCCGCAGTCTCTGATCATCTCCTGTAGCATGTCCGCAGTCTCTGATCATCTCCTGTAGCATGTCTGCAGTCTCTGATCATCTCCTGTAGCATGTCTGCAGTCTCTGATCATCTCCTGTAGCATGTCTGCAGTCTCTGATCATCTCCTGTAGCATGTCCGCAGTCTCTGATCATCTCCTGTAGCATGTCCGCAGTCTCTGATCATCTCCTGTAGCATGTCTGCAGTCTCTGATCATCTCCTGTAGCATGTCTGCAGTCTCTGATCATCTCCTGTAGCATGTCTGCAGTCTCTGATCATCTCCTGTAGCATGTCCGCAGTCTCTGATCATCTCCTGTAGCATGTCCGCAGTCTCTGATCATCTCCTGTAGCATGTCCGCAGGCTCTGACCATCTCCTTTAGTATTTTGGAAGAGAGCCTGGAGCTCCTCTGCTGTCTCTTTTTTTCTTAAGAACAGATAGAATAAAAAAAATGGAGTTCTCCTGACTACTTGAATTTTTTTTTATGAAAACCATGAGCACCTGCGGACTTGCACTGTAATCGTGATGCATCGCGGAATCGAATCGAATCGTGAGGCCAGTGAAGATGCGCACCCCTACTGAATACAAGTAATTTCAGGCAACTAAGACATTTGTATTAAACTGTGAATATAGCAGACTAACTACACTTTCATGTTAACGCTAGCCCTCACCTGAACCCTAAAACCTAAGCCAATTCTAAACATTGACATTTTACTTGCACCCCAACACTTGGCTGCAGCCTCAACACCCCAATTCACACCAGCTGCTAGATTACAATGTAGCTGCTGATTCTGTCGGGTGGTATCACTGCTGACCGTGACACTTCATTAAGTTCAATTGGCTGCCGTGCACTGTGAGGTGTTGAATTGCCTCGCACTGTGTTGCGCTGGAATAAAAAAAAAAGTACGTAAACTTTTTTTCACCATCTGCCCCACTCACCAATGCAATGCAGTGATGTGAACCAGGCATACAGAAGACAAGGCACTTTGCCCCGTCTTGGTGTGGGACTGCGCTGCTATAAGAGTAAAACTTTAATGCCGCGTACACACGGTCGGACTTTCCGGCATACTTGGTCCGGCACACTTTCCGACGGACTTTGTCCGCCAGGTGCGCCGGACTTTAAAACGGACGGACTTGCCCACACACGCCGGGACTTTCCGGCGGGCTAAGTCCGCCCGTCTTTCCGATGGACTTTCGCCGGAGTTCCGGCGGACTTTCAGAATGAACGGACTTGCCCACACACGGCCAAGTCCGTTCATTTTGAACGTGACTCAGGTGCGACGGGACTAGCAAAGGATGTCAATCTTGCCGCTTTTATCGGCGAGATTGACACCTTGCGAGCCCCGTTGCGGGGCATACCAGGCCCTTAGGTCTGGTATGGATTATAAAGGGAAGCCCCTACGCCGGCGTGGGGTCCCCCCTAAAATCCATACCAGACCCCGATCCGAGCACGCAGCCTGGCCGGTCAGGAAAGGGGGTGGGGACGAGCGAGCGCCCCCCCCCTCCTGAACCGTACCAGGCCGCATGCCCTCAACATGGGGGGGTGGGTGCTTTGGGGGAGGGGGGCGCCCTGCGGGCCCCCCCCACCTCAAAGCACCTTGTCCCCATGTTGATGAGGACAAGGGCCTCTTCCCGACAACCCTGGCCGTTGGTTGTCGGGGTCTGCGGGCGGGGGGCTTATCGGAATCTGGGAGCCCCCTTTAATAAGGGGGCCCCCAGATCCCGGCCCCCCACCCTATGTGAATGAGTATGGGGTACATGGTCCCCCTACCCCTTCACCTAGGGAAAAATTGTAAGTAATAAAACACACTACACAGGTTTTTAAAATATTTTATTAAACAGCTCCGGGGGTGGGGATCTTCCTCCGGCTTCGGGGGTCTTCTTCCGGCTTCGGGGGTCCCTCCGCTTCATCTTCTCCCGGCGTCCGGTTGGTTCTTCTCCGCGTGTTCCAGTTCTTCGGCCGGCTCCTCTGCTGTGTTCAGGTAGCTCTCTTGCCAGCAGAGGTCCGGACTTCTGAGCTGCTGGGCTTCTTCTCTTCTCTTCTCTTCTCTTCCCCCAGATGTTGACACGACGCTCTCTCCGGCTGGACTGGTCTCTGAGGGCTGCGTTGTGACTTATATAGGCGGAGACCCCGCCCCCTTTTGATGTCACAGTCCCTGGGCATGCTGGGACTGTGACGTTTTAGGGGGCGTGGTCGACGTTAAAGGGGGCTCCCTGATTCCGATAAGCCCCCCGCCCGCAGACCCCGACAACCAACGGCCAGGGTTGTCGGGAAGAGGCCTTTGTCCTCATCAACATGGGGACAAGGTGCTTTGAGGTGGGGGGGGCCCGCAGGGCGCCCCCCTCCCCCAAAGCACCCACCCCCCCATGTTGAGGGCATGCGGCCTGGTACGGTTCAGGAGGGGGGGGGGCGCTCGCTCGTCCCCACCCCCTTTCCTGACCGGCCAGGCTGCGTGCTCGGATCGGGGTCTGGTATGGATTTTAGGGGGGACCCCACGCCGTTTTTTCGGCGTAGGGGCTTCCCTTTATAATCCATACCAGACCTAAGGGCCTGGTATGCCCCGCGCTCGCCGCAATAGGAAAATTTGTTTTTCCTATTGCAGCGAGCGCGAGATGCAATACCCTGCCCTCGCGTCGTATCTGGTCCGTCGGACCAGCCTACACACGAGCGGCCTTTCCGTCAGACCAGCACACACACGAGCGGACTTTCCGCCCGAAACTGAGTCCGACGGAAAGATTTAAAACTTGCTTCAAATCTAGGTCCGGCGGGCTTTTCGGAAGAAGTCCGCCGGAAAAGTCCGCCGGCGCCCACACACGGGCGGATTGTCCGGCACACTCTGGTCCGCCGGACCAAGTATGCCGGAAAGTCCGACCGTGTGTACGCGGCATAAGAGTTTTACATGTGTATTCAAGCTCTTTATGAGTTTTTGTTGTAGTCAATGGAAAACATTACCAGCTAAAAAGAACATGTAAAACGCTTGATTTCTGCATTTTCAGTCGTCCCAATTCAAGTCTATGGAGCCATAAATGCCCATTCTGCCTCAAAAGTAGATCATGTTGTTTTTGGAGCTCAGGGAATGAAGCTACAGGCACCTGAGTGCTCATATGTGTTATCAGCCACCTTTGAAATATATGGAATTTTGGATATTGAGCGTTTTGGAGCTTTGAGCTACAAAACGCTCTGGTGTGAATGGTGCTTTAAACTTACTCTTAAAGTTAACCCCTAAAACCCAAAGGCCACATTGACACATATTGTTTTTTTTTTGGCTGGTACATTAAAAATTATCTTCCTTGCTAAACCTTTGGCTTAGTATTCAAAATACACATAGCAACACTAATAAAATGCAATGCAATGTGAATGAAACCTAAAGCAGACCCTAAGATTTCTTGAAATCACCAGATTCCCCCATCCACGCTAAATAGCGTGGAGAGATCAATCGCTCGTGCTGGCTATTGTATTCTGACAGCCGGCACCTACGGCTGTCAGAATAAAAGAAATGGTGGCTCCGATTCGATGCAGCCGCTGTTTGGCCAACAATTTCCTGCCCGACTCCTTCAATTTTCAAAGTAACCACTTGCCGTCCGCCATACAGCAAAATGACGGTGGCAAAGTGGTTTCAACACCCTTACTGGACGTTATATGACGTCTTTAGGATAACAGGCCTCTGCGCACCCCTGGGGGCGCACACCGCGGCGATCGTTGTTGCGGTGTGTCAGTCTGACACAGCGCAACTCCAATCTAGGTAAAGAGTCTACCTCCCCCCGAGGATGCCCACACTGGACCACCAGGGACGCCACCAGGACCACGAGGGATGCCACCACTAGCCACCACCAGGTATTCCACCCTAGACCACCAGGGATGCCAATCAGTGCCCACAATGGATGCCAATCAGTGCCCACAATGGGCATCACTGGCAGGCATGGTTTGGCACTGATTGGCATCCATCAGTACCATACATTACAGTACATCAGTGCCACCTATCGGTGCCCATCTATGCCACCTATCAGTGCCCATCCATGTCCATCCGTGCCACCTATGTGTACCCATCAGTGCTGCATATCAGTGCCACCTATCAGTGCCCATCAGTGCTGCCTATCAGTGCCCCATGTTAGTACCCATCAGTGCCACCTCATTAGGGCCATCTCATCAGTGCCCATCAGTGCCGCCTTATCAGTGGCCATCAGTGCAGCCCCATCAGTGCCCATCAGTGAAGGAGAAAACTTACTTATTTACAAAGTTTTGTAACAGAAACAAAAAAAAACATTTTATTTTTTTTTATTCTTTTTTTTTTATTCGTTTAGCAAAAAATAAAAACCCCAGAGGTGATCAAATACCACCAAAAGAAAGCTCTATTTGTGAGAACAAAATTATAAAAACTTAGTTTGGGTACAGTGTAGCATGACCGCACAATTGTCATTCAAAGTGCGACAGCGCTGAAAGCTGAAAATTGGTCTGGGCAGGAAGGTGTATAAGTGCCCGGTGTTGAAGTGGTTAAAGGATGTCAGGAGGGAGGATACCGATAGGGCCAACCATGACTCAAATTTCAGAGAGTTCATCAGGAACCGGACAGAATTTGCTCCATGAATGGACAGCATTATAGTTCACCTTAAACCTCTAACTCTTGACTCCATCCTTAACCTAAATTCTAACCCTAATTAACCTTTGCAGGCCTGCACTTACCATATCAGAGAAAAATGTTACCTTTTCTGATAGCTATAAATGAATCTGTATTATTTGGTACCAATATTTTTGCACCAAACACTCTGGATTCGTTCTTTTAGCTACATTACACACCACATTATATCCTGAAGCTGCAGTTTTGTTGAAGTCATTAAGTGCTTAGCACTTTCTCGATTTCTGTCATAGTTTGGATATGCATAATAGGTTTTCCAATTTATAGCCGAAACTCAGAAAAGCACAATAACAAAATGCCAATGTAATGAACAATACCTATCACTATTGTTAGAGCCTAATGAGCCATGTTGTGGGAATTTGAGGCTTAATAGAATGACTGCAAGATGTGAGTTACAAAAAAGTAAATATCTCAGAAAACAAAAAAGGCAATATCTCCATTTCATACTCATGTTTTAGGGTTGGTACAACATGTTCATGATACCACATTATTATTAAAATAATTGATTTAGAAAAATACAGAAACTATATAACCAGAACTTTCCTAAATACACAGAGGAGGAAACACAGTATGGATTAAACAAAAGCCATCACTATCATATATAATCAGCCAAATGGAGAGCAGCTCATTAGTCTGGATACAGCTAAACGCTCGGTAGCGGTGCAGCAGGGAGGCAGAACAGGGAAAGCAGTCACACAAGGAACACTCCCTGCAGCAGATCTTATGTATTACAACTACTTGTATAGCTTTGTCAATTTACACATCACATTACATATATTTTGTACATTCACATCAGTCCCTGATGAGCTTACAATACGAGGTCCCTAACTCACATTCATATATACACATACTAGAGTCAGTTTAGACAGGAGCCAATTGACCTACCAGTACCAGGATGTTTTTGGTCTTTCGGGCTTATGCAAGATTCGGGACAGAGGAACATCAGGGATACCCACCCATATGTGAGCCAGTATACAAAGATGGCGGCATTCAAAACATGAGCCTGGTATGTCTCATTGTCAATGTTATCTATTTGCTACTACTATGATTGTATTAGGCCTACATTAATTAATTGTGTACACTCACATTCCATATTCTTCAGATATTCCACCACAAATGGCAGGTTTGTTTTAATAGGTTTTGCGACAAAGTATGAAAATGAAATCTCAATCCGACCATGTCATAACACAGAGACATTATCAAAAAGGTCATCTGAGCTTAACTGTAATGCCCCGTACACACGGTCGGACTTTGTTCGGACATTCGGACAACAAAATCCTAGGATTTTTTCTGACGGATGTGCGCTCAAACTTGTCTTGCATACACGCGGTCACACAAAGTTGTCGGAAAATCCGATCGTTCTGAACGCGGTGACGTAAAACACGTACGTCGGTACTATAAACGGGGCAGTGGCCAATAGCCATCTCTTTATTTATTCTGAGCATGCGTGGCACTTTGTCCGTCGGATTTGTGTACACACGATCGGAATTTCTGACAACGGATTTTGTTGTCGGAAAATTTTATATCCTGCTCTCTAACTTTGTGTGTCGGAAAATCCGATGGAAAATGTGCGATGGAGCCTACACACGGTCGGAATTTCCGACAACAAGGTCCTATCACACATTTTCCGTCGTAAAATCCGACCGTGTGTACGGGGCATTAGACCCTTGTTCTGCCGCCGATTTTGTGCAGACTGAAGTTAAAACTTTCAGATTGCCACATCATTACATCCAGATTTCATCTACAGGTGGAGTTATAGGTGCTGCTTTGACTAACTGACCGGGAACAAGTACAATTGAAGTCAGAACTACTCATCTGGATACCTATTCTGGGTCCTGTGACTTTGAATGTACTAAAGCCAATGAATCGGCAGGATAGCCAAGAACTATATTTTAAAGTCCTTATCTCAGAATATGGACCTCATAGACTAATTAGGTCAACCAATGCTTTTCCCCTTTAAGGGTCCATGGCGCCACTCCTCTTTTGCTCCTTCATCTGTGAGGAAAATATGATGGATGGCTCAAAAATCTAAAAAGGACTTCATGGCGCTTGAAATTTAACATCCATTTATTTAAAGACGTGCTTTAGTTTTAAGTTGCACCTAGCGTCCTGCTCCTGAAGGTGGTGGCATCAAACCCATCCATGATTTAGTGAAGCGGTGTCCTTCAATGAACAGAAAAAACCTTCTCTACTGCTAGTTCCAGCTATGTCTCCTCTCTACATCCTTACGACTCTGGACGATGGCTACCACAGCTAGTGCTGTACTTCCAGCTTGTTGCGGCTCTCATACACGGAAGCAGTAGGGTCATTTACATGGCCCTCCTCTCCCATTGTCCATACACAGAACAATGCTACGGTTCCCTTGTTGGGGCAGGCCAAATTACAATACAAGCTTACACAAATGCCTGAATAGTACAGTAAAGAGAAGCAATCCAAACATTTACCACACCTTTATGTATGTATAAAAGAGGTATGTACAAAGAATTCTGCTTTAAGTGGTTTTAATAGGATTCTTCTCATCGCACTGCAACATGGAAATATATATTTTTTTAAAAGAATATCTTAAAACACTTCACACGCTAAGATATTATTACAGCTGAACCATTATGCTGCTGCTCCTTTAATGTCCAGTCATAGGCTGGAGGCAATCCTGAACAGGCACTCTTAAAGTGTCATTAAACCCAGACTATGAAAAACTCTCAATACATGCTATATACAGTAACAGAGTGTGTGTACTCACAAAGCCACTAAAGCATTTGCTATGTGTAGAGTGAAATATTGTTGATCCTGCTTCAGTTGTCCCTCCCATCTTCTCTATGTCCCCATTGCAGCCTGAGATGGTGCAGAGCAGCTGTTGTCAACTCCTGAGCATGCTCCTAGTTTCAGTTCTCTTTCAAGCTCTTATGGGGCGTACACACGGTCGGACTTTTCAGCTACAAAAGTCCGACAGCCTGTCCGACAGACTTTCGACGGACTTTTGGCGGACTTTCGACGGACTTGCGGCGGACTTTCTAACGAACAGACTTGCCTACACACGATCACACAAAAGTCCGTCGAATTCTTACGTGATGACGTACACCGGACTAAAATAAGGAAGTTCATAGCCAGTAGCCAATAGCTGCCCTAGCGTGGGTTTTTGTCCGTCGGACTAGCATACATACGAGCGGATTTTTCGACCGGACTCGAGTTTGACGGAAAGATTTGAAGCATGTTTCAAATCTAAAGTCCGTCGGATTTGAGGCTGAAAAAGTCAGTTGAAAGTCCGGAGAAGCCCACACACGATCGAATTTCCAGCCAGCTTTAGTCAGTCAGCGTCCGTTGGACTTTTGTAGACGAAAAGTCCGACCGTGTGTACGCGGCATTAGAGCTCAATAAGCTCTAAGCTCAATAAAGATTTATAGGGATCTTTTAAACAGTTTTTAATATTTATAAATTTAATTTGATTCGTTCTTCTGAAACTGTTTTTAGTCATGTGACTGGCACAGCACCAATTAGGGCTGTGCGTACTCATACTACAGTAACAGAAGCCCTCCCAAAGTTCTTTCCGTGTAGATTCTAAAGAACAAGGAAAGATCATATGATCACACACAAGAAAGCTGCAGAAATAAGGTAGAGGATTTAAAAAAAAATAAAGTGGCATGATATTGTTCTGGAAGTTTTATAGATAGGCAACTCCTATCCTTATATTGATTAGTGGTTTCAAATTAATAATTACTGCTGTAGGGAACCGACACAAAAAAGATACACTCAGCATCTTTTCAAACAACTGTAAAGGCAATTTGTAAATTCTGTATGAAATTGTATTCTATTTTGAATGTTTGCCTATGTATTACACACTGCGCTCACTGTGCACACGGCACATGTTTGCATTCTTTCTAGTCCCGATTAGAAATTAGCCTGCCTATGTTACGCCCCTTGTTACAATAAAAGTACAATTCTAATATTAATGTGGTACCTACGTATTCATGTGTATAAAAAACTGCAACTGCATCAAAAAAACAAAAAAGAGTTATTTGGAAAGATGTTGAGTATATCTTTTTGTCTGTTCCCTACTGCAGTAGTTATTCATTTGGAACCACTAATCAATATGATAGGAGTTACCTATTTATAGAATTTCCAGAATATATATGGTTTGAGTCAATGAACTATGGCAATTAACACTTCTTTTTTTAGTATCACTTTAAAAGAAATAAAAACAAGTCACCCACCAGGATGTGCTATCTGGCAGTGGTGTCTGAATCACAAAAGTCGCTTATCAGTATAAATCTTTTGGCAAGCAGAACAGTTCATGTATGTGTACTTTAGGGATGAGCTTCGTGTTCGAGTCGAACCCATGTTCGACTCGAACATCGGCTGTTCGGTCGTTCGCCGAATTGCGAACGATATGGGCCGTTCGCGCCAAATTCGTGTGGCGCGTCACGGCCCATAATTCACTGCGGCATCGCAGTGCATTGCTGGCTGATGATTGGCCAAGCATGCACTATGACCCGCATGCTTGGCCAATCACAGCGCCGTCAGTAGAGAGAGCTGTAATTGGCCAAAGCCAGGGTGGCTTTGGCCAATTATGGCTCAGGGGATTTAGTACACACCCCACACTATATAAGGCCGCCTGCACGGCGGCCCTGTGTAGTGTGTGTTCCGGTGTGCTGAGAGATAGAGAGAGAGAGAGACAGTGTCATTTGATTTGAGTTAGATAGATTAGGCAGAACAGTCAGTCAGTTAGCTGCACTTACAGTGTATTGTGTATATATATGCATCCCAGGTGTTGCATATATATATATACACTGTATTCAGTTTAGCTAGATCCGTTCCTGTTATCTTCTATCTAGACTATTTACATTTAGTGCAGTGTGTCCTGCTCACAGTGTTCAGCTAGATCCGTTCCTGCTATTTACATTCAGTGCAGTGCGTCCTGCTCACAGTGTTCAGCTAGATCCGTTCCTGGTATTTACATTTAGTGCAGTGCGTCCTGCTCACAGTGTTCAGCTAGATCCGTTCCTGCTATTTACATTCAGTGCAGTGCGTCCTGCTCACAGTGTTCAGCTAGATCCGTTCCTGGTATTTACATTTAGTGCAGTGCGTCCTGCTCACAGTGTTCAGCTACATCCGTTCCTGCTATTTACATTCAGTGCAGTGCGTCCTGCTCACAGTGTTCAGCTAGATCCGTTCCTGCTATTTACATTCAGTGCAGTGCGTCCTGCTCACAGTGTTCAGCTAGATCCGTTCCTGCTATTTACATTCAGTGCAGTGCGTCCTGCTCACAGTGTTCAGCTAGATCCGTTCCTGGTATTTACATTTAGTGCAGTGCGTCCTGCTCACAGTGTTCAGCTACATCCGTTCCTGCTATTTACATTCAGTGCAGTGCGTCCTGCTCACAGTGTTCAGCTAGATCCGTTCCTGCTATTTACATTCAGTGCAGTGCGTCCTGCTCACAGTGTTCTGCTAGATCCGTTCCTGCTATTTACATTCAGTGCAGTGCGTCCTGCTCACAGTGTTCAGCTAGATCCGTTCCTGGTATTTACATTTAGTGCAGTGCGTCCTGCTCACAGTGTTCAGCTAGATCCGTTCCTGCTATTTACATTCAGTGCAGTGCGTCCTGCTCACAGTGTTCAGCTAGATCCGTTCCTGCTATATACATTTAGTGCAGTACGTCCTGCTCACAGTGTTCAGCTAGATCCGTTCCTGTTATCTTCCTACTGACAGGCAGGCTTGTCTGGTTACAGTATATAAAGCTACCTGAAGAAAATTACAGGTGTTCTTTTTGATCCTATTAGTACCACGGTCAGGCAGCTAGACTATTTACATTTAGTACAGTGTGTCCTGCTCACAGTGTTCAGCTAGATCCGTTCCTGTTATCTTCCTACTGACAGGCAGGCTTGTCTGGTTACAGTATATAAAGCTACCTTAAGAAATTTACAGGTGTTCTTTTTGATCCTATTAGTACCACGGTCAGGCAGCTAGACTATTTACATTTAGTACAGTGTGTCCTGCTCACAGTGTTCAGCTAGATCCGTTCCTGTTATCTTCCTACTGACAGGCAGGCTTGTCTGGTTACAGTATATAAAGCTACCTTAAGAAAATTACAGGTGTTCTTTTTGATCCTATTAGTACCACGGTCAGGCAGCTAGACTATTTACATTTAGTACAGTGCGTCCTGCTCACAGTGTTCAGCTAGATCCGTTCCTGTTATCTTCCTACTGACAGGCAGGCTTGTCTGGTTACAGTATATAAAGCTACCTTAAGAAAATTACAGGTGTTCTTTTTGATCCTATTAGTACCACGGTCAGGCAGCTAGACTATTTACATTTAGTACAGTGTGTCCTGCTCACAGTGTTCAGCTAGATCCGTTCCTGTTATCTTCCTACTGACAGGCAGGCTTGTCTGGTTACAGTATATAAAGCTACCTTAAGAAAATTACAGGTGTTCTTTTTGATCCTATTAGTACCACGGTCAGGCAGCTAGACTATTTACATTTAGTACAGTGCGTCCTGCTCACAGTGTTCAGCTAGATCCGTTCCTGTTATCTTCCTACTGACAGGCAGGCTTGTCTGGTTACAGTATATAAAGCTACCTGAAGAAAATTACAGGTGTTCTTTTTGATCCTATTAGTACCACGGTCAGGCAGCTAGACTATTTACATTTAGTACAGTGTGTCCTGCTCACAGTGTTCAGCTAGATCCGTTCCTGTTATCTTCCTACTGACAGGCAGGCTTGTCTGGTTACAGTATATAAAGCTACCTTAAGAAAATTACAGGTGTTCTTTTTGATCCTATTAGTACCACGGTCAGGCAGCTAGACTATTTACATTTAGTACAGTGCGTCCTGCTCACAGTGTTCAGCTAGATCCGTTCCTGCTATATACATTTAGTGCAGTACGTCCTGCTCACAGTGTTCAGCTAGATCCGTTCCTGTTATCTTCCTACTGACAGGCAGGCTTGTCTGGTTACAGTATATAAAGCTACCTGAAGAAAATTACAGGTGTTCTATCCCAGCTTAGTGCAGCTACAGGCCATTAGTATGTCTGGAAGGCCAAGAAGGAGAGGCAGACAGTCACAAGCCAATAAGAGAGGGCAAGCAGGCTCTGTGTCTAGTGCTGGTCGTGGAGACGGTGCATCCTCATCAGCACGTGGCCATGGGACACGCTTGGCCTTTTTTTCGGCAGCTGGCCGTGTTGAGCCGCAACATGCGGAAGACTTGGTCGAGTGGATGACCAAGCCGTCCTCATCCTCCTCATCCTCTCTCACCCATGCCCAGGGTGCTTTGTCTGGCAAAGCAGCGGCCTCTTCCCTCAGCTCAATGTCATCAGTGACTCCTTCCCTAGCTCCACCATGTCCTCATGAGGATTCCCTCGAACTGTTTGACCACAGTGTTGGGTACATGCTCCAGGAGGATGCCCAGCGTTTGGAAGGCTCTGATGATGATACTGAGCTCAATGAAGGCAGTAACATGAGCACGGACAGAGGGGGTGCCCAAGAAGGACAGCAATCTGGCAGTCATGCTCCCCCTGCTGCAGCATACTGCCAGGTTTGCTCCAGTGATGAGGAGGGAGGGGATGATGAGGTCACTGACTCAACGTGGGTGCCTGATAGGAGAGAGGAGGAGGAGGAGGAGGAGGAGGAGGTGGCACATCACCAACTAGGCAGGATGCCCTCCAGGGGCCAGCCTAAGGGCAGCACATTGACTGCATCACACCCCAAAGCTCCACATGTGCAGGGCGCTGCAGTCTCTGCGCGTTATTCAAAAAGTTCTTTGGTGTGGGCCTTTTTTGAGACGAGTGCATCAGATCGCACCGCTGCTATTTGCAACATATGTCTCAAGCGTATCTCGCGTGGCCAAAACATCTCCCGCTTGGGTACCACATGCTTGACCAGACATATGTTGACCTGCCATGCAGTTCGTTGGCAAGCGTATCTGAAAGACCCACACCAAAGAACAAAGACGATCTCTCCTTGCTCCTCATCAGCTGAGATTTCCAACCCCACTAGACCTTCAGTCCTCTCTGAGACCTGCAGTGAGAGGAATGAAGGTGTAGAATTAGGTGTGTCACAGCCAAGTACTTGTGGGCAATCTGCTTTTGGTACACCGACGTCAGATTGTACCAGGCAAATTTCCCTGCCCCAGCTGCTGCACCGCCGAAAGAAGTTTGCTCCCAGCCATCCACATGCCCAGCGGTTGAATGCTAGCTTGGCAAAATTGCTAGCACTTCAGCTGCTGCCTTTTCAGTTGGTAGACTCTGCCCCCTTCCGTGAGTTTGTGGAATGTGCGGTTCCTCAGTGGCAGGTACCCAAACGCCACTTTTTCTCACGGAAGGCGATTCCGGCTCTCTACCGGCATGTGGAAGGCAATGTCCATGCCTCGCTGGACAGGGCGGTCAGCGGTAAGGTGCATATTACCGCTGACTCATGGTCCAGCAGGCATGGACAGGGACGTTACTTAAGTTTCACGGCGCATTGGGTGACTCTGCTGGCAGCTGGGAAGGATGCAGGACAAGGTGCAGTAGTGTTGGAGGTTGTTCCGCCACCACGCCTCCAAAATGCTGATTGTGACACACCTCTCTCCTCCACCCCCTCCTCTTCTTCTTCCTCCATGGCCTCTTCCTCGGAACCAGCGGTGCTCCGTAGGCGTTCAAGGGGCTACGCAAGTACGCAGGCCAAAAGATGCCATGCGGTGCTTGAGCTGGTGTGCTTGGGGGACAGGAGCCACACTGGGGCAGAGGTTCTGTCAGCTCTGCAGGGGCAGGTTCAGAGGTGGTTGACGCCACGCCAACTTAAGGCAGGAATGGTGGTTTGCGACAATGGCACCAACCTCCTCTCTGCCCTCCGACAGGGACAACTGACCCATGTGCCCTGTTTGGCTCACGTCCTTAACTTGGTGGTGCAGCGGTTCTTGGGCAGGTACCCGGGCTTACAGGATGTCCTGAGGCAGGCCAGGAAAGTCTCTGTGCATTTCCGCCGGTCATATAATGCCAGTGCTCGGCTGACGGACCTCCAAAAGGAGTTTAACCTGCCCAAGAACCGCCTAATCTGTGACATGCCCACCAGGTGGAACTCGACGTTGGCCATGCTGCAGCGGCTGCACACGCAGCAGAGGGCCATCAATGAGTACCTGTGCGACTATGGCACCAGGACAGGGTCAGGGGACCTTGGTTTTTTTTCCCCACGCCAGTGGGCCATGATCAGGGATGCATGCACTGTCCTGTCACCATTCGAGGAGGCCACGAGGATGGTGAGCACTGACAGTGCATGCATCAGTGACACTGTCCCCCTTGTCCACCTGTTGGAGCACACGCTGCGTGGAATAATGGACAGGGCACTTGAGGCAGAACAGAGGCAGGAAGAGGAGGACTTCCTTAGCTCTCAAGGCCCCCTTTATCCAGACAGTGTTCCTGCGTGCCCGCCGATCACACAGGAAGAGGACGAGGAGGAGGAGGAGGAGGAGGAGGAAGATTGTGTCAGTATGGAGGTGGAGCCTGGCACTCAGCATCAGCAGTCTTTAAGGGATCAGTCCCAAGGAACACATGGACTTGTACGTGGCTGGGAGGAGGTGGCTGCGGACGTTGTTGTCCTTAGTGACCCAGAGGACTCCGGACCGAATGCCTCAGCAAACCTACGCTGCATGGCCTCCCTGATCCTGCAAAGCCTGCGTAAGGATCCTCGTATTCGTGGTATCAAGGAGAAGGACCAATACTGGCTGGCAACCCTCCTTGATCCACGTTACAAGGGTAAGGTTGCGGACCTTATCTTGCCATCGCAGAGGGAGCAGAGGATGAAACATCTTCGGGAGGCCTTGCAGAAAGGTCTGTGCAACGCGTTCCCAGAGACTGGGAGGTTACAAACTCCTGTTTCTGGACAACGTGTTGCTGAGGCTTCGGTCAGTCAAAGAAGGAGCGGTGGAGAAGGTGGCCGTCTGACCGATGCGTTCAGACAATTTTTTGGTCCGCAGCCCCAAGGTATGATCGGTTCCAGCAACCATCGCCAGCGTCTGTTTTACATGGTGCAGGAATACCTAGGGGCAAGATCAGACTTGGACACCTTTCCCACCGAAAATCCTCTGGGTTACTGGGTCTTGAGGATGGATCACTGGCCAGAGCTTGCACAGTATGCAATTGAGCTACTGGCCTGTCCTGCATCCAGCGTTCTTTCGGAACGCACATTCAGTGCTGCTGGAGGCGTGGTAACCGATCACAGGGTGCGTCTGTCCACCGACTCGGTCGATCGGCTGACCTTCATAAAAATGAATCAGTCTTGGATCACCACCAGCTACCAAGCACCTGATGCAGATGTAACCGAATAATTTTTTTTGAAATCTCAGATCCCTTCAAAGACTGCCTATGCTGATGCTGAGTGACTATCCCTGAGTAATTATCCTCTTCCTCCTCAATCATCACGCTGATAGCTTGTAAGAGCATTTTTGGTTCTGGGCGCCACCACCAGTGCCTAAGGCACAATTTTTCAGCCCCTGTTTAACAGGGGCGTGTAATTACAATTTTTGATGCAATACTTTGCAGCAGGGCTTGTTCCTGCGTTTCAACTAGAGTGTCTGTGAGGGGTTGCAGTGTTGTGGCACCAGCACCAGTGCCTAAGACCCAATTTTTCTGCCCCTGTCTAACAGGGGCGTGTAATTACAATTTTTGATGCAATACTTTGCAGCAGGGCTCGTTCCTGCGTTCCAACTAGAGTGTCTGTGAGGGGTTGCAGTGTTGTGGCACCAGCACCAGTGCCTAAGGCCCAATTTTTCTGCCCCTGTCTAACAGGGGCGTGTAATTACAATTTTTGATGCAATACTTTGCAGCAGGGCTCGTTCCTGCGTTCCAACTAGAGTGTCTGTGAGGGGTTGCAGTGTTGTGGCACCAGCACCAGTGCCTAAGGCCCAATTTTTCTGCCCCTGTCTAACAGGGGCGTGTAATTACAATTTTTGATGCAATACTTTGCAGCAGGGCTCGTTCCTGCGTTCCAACTAGAGTGTCTGTGAGGGGTTGCAGTGTTGTGGCACCAGCACCAGTGCCTAAGGCCTAATTTTTCAGCTCCTGTTCAACAGGGGCATGTAATTACAATTCTTGATCTAATATTTCACAGCAGGGCCCTGTGAGGGCTTACAGTGTTTTGGCCACAGCAACACCTAAGGCCCAAATTTCTGCTGAGTATATAGGGCAGGACCCTACCTTCAAACATCTAACTTACAAACGACTCCTACTTGCAAACGGTAGGAGACAACAGGAAGTGAGATGAAATCTACCCCTAAGGAAGGGAAATTCTCTCCTGTAAGAGTTAATATGGGAAAACAATTTCTCCTTTCCACTGATGCTTTCCAATCCTTGTTCCACAAAAAAACCCAAATTTTCAAAAAACATTTTTCATTGGGACAAAAAAGTGAGGTGAAATCTTCTGAAGAGGAGGAAAGACGCAAAACAAATGTCACAGGGGTGATAACCCTTCCCTATGTTTTCCAAAAAGCTTAGAAAAGATTTTTTGGCTGGAGCTAAACACATTAAAAATGTTCAAAATTACAAACAGATTCTACTTAACAACAAACCTACAGTCCCTGTCTTGTTTGCACCGCCTGTATACTGCTGTTCAGAGTATATAGGGCCTGGTGGCCCCACACCTTTCCTTATTTTAATTTGGGTGTGGGGTTCCCCTTAATATCCATACAAGACCCAAAGGGCCTGGTAATGGACTGGGGGGTACCCATGCCGTTTGTCTCACTGATTTTCATCCATATTGCCATGACCCGACATGACATTAAACCCGCAAGCAGTTTTAAATGAGATTTTTTCCTTTAAAAATGACATTTGGTGCAGGGACTGTTCTAAACATGGGAAATACGCGTCACTTTACAGGCATACTATAGACACCCCCCAGGTACGATATTTAAAGGAATATTTCACTTTTTTTTTTTTACTTTAAGCATCATTAAAATCACTGCTCCCGAAAAAACGGCCGTTTTTAAAAGTTTTTTTTGCATTGATACATGTCCCCTGGGGTAGGACCTGGGTCCCCAAACCCTTTTTAGGACAATACCATGCAAATTAGCCTTTAAAATGAGCACTTTTGATTTCGAACGTTCGAGTCCCATAGACGTCAATGGGGTTCTAACGTTCGTGCGAACTTGCGGTCCGTTCGCGGGTTCTGGTGCGAACCGAACCGGGGGGTGTTCGGCTCATCCCTAGTGTACTTCAAATGTTGTGCTGTTGGCATGTTATTTCTTACTGAAAAGACAGCCTACACTGTGATGGATATAAAGCCATCCAACAAGCTATATGACTAGAAACCATCAAATTTTAGAATGCAAGTATTTCCACATGTTGGAACGCCCTTCATCCAACAATAAATAGTTTTTCTCTTTTTTTTTTTTCCTCAGTTTTCTCACTTCAGCCTAGTCCAATATTTCTTGGTCGCAAGAAAACTTTTACAATATATTTAACTTCTAATCCACCATAAAAACAATCAAATGTAAAATAATAGCTATGCCTATAAATAACCAAACTCATGAAACAAAAAAATAGCTTTGACCTTAAAACTGACACAAGAGCCAACCAGTTATATTTGACACGCTGGCCTAAATAAGATTTTTTTTTTTCTTTTATTCGCTTCAAATTTAACAAAATGCTCACTGAGAAATTTGGCATGACAGAATAAGCAAGTAATCAAAAAATGAATGACTTTAATGATTGGATGTGCTTGTCAGTTAGGCATCCAGACCACCGCACGGGCGAACCGAGGGGAAGGAAAAAAAAAAGTTTCAAGAATCCATCAGGATTAATACTTCAAAAATGACATTTGATGTAGAAGTTAGTTGTGACAGAGATAAGGAAAGCAGAATTTTCCAAGTCTGTGCTCATGGTTTAGATTTCTATCTTGCAGATAGACGGGGAGAGCAGAAAGTACATTACTCCAGCTAACATTAAAAGAAAAACTTGGGCAAACAGGAACAAAAGTGCTTCTTACAGGAAAGCCTCAACCAAGTGGCAGCTCTTTGTAAAACATCATTTTGTAACACTAACAACAAAATTAAAGAGGAACTGCAGTCTGCTCACATAATTTGTAATAAATATAATTTGCCACTCTGAAGCTTCCCTCCAACCACTTTGCATATTATTTTATATATACTGTGATTCTGTACTTGCTAAATATGCTGCAGAAATTTAACTCCACTGAGTATGGTTGCATCCATTTTAACTGTGGGCAGCTGAAGCTGCTGCCTGTTCACTTCCTGGATTTATACAGACACACACCTCTAGCTCTGCAGCTCTCATTGGCCCTCCTTCCTGGCAAACTCTCATGAGAGTGAGAGAGAGAGCTGTGCATGATGTCATACGCCTAGGCTTTTTACTAGACAAGAAACAGGAAGTGGGCTGTATAAAGGTACTTACTGGCAGAATAAAAAATGTTTTACTATCCAAAGATAAAACAACAAGGGCAGAAGATTTAATAGATGGAAAGATGAAAAAAATGACTTTAGTTCCACTTTAATAATAATATTTTAATGTAATATCCATCGCTGCTCTGTAGTAAAAAAAAAAAACAGCATGCTGTGGCAGTGGGAGGAAGGTGGATGCAAAAGATTTAAAGCACTACAAAAAAGCAATTGACACATGACATATCCCTACTGTTTTGAAATATTTTTTCCATCTGCCTTTAACTAGAAATGCAGAAACTTCCACAGGAGAAAATTAGGCTTTCACAGAAAACGACATACTCTGCAAAACTTGATATTTTGGAATAAAAAAAAAATTCTACCATTTGCTGGATAATAGCATGTAAATAATCTGCCCTGCCCCCTAAAAGATACCCACTGGTTTGAGGCAGTGGTCGTATGTTTACAAGAGATCATACGAGCTGGCAGAACCCAACCTGGTTATTAGACTTTAAACCCAAGAAGGAACTGCAGTAGTTTCTTCTGTGGTCTGTGATAACTATAGACATGCCAAAAGTCACGTGCTTCTGTTGACTTACGCTAACCATAGACTGGGGAGAAGAAGGTTATTTATGGGAATTAAATGTGTAGGATTGCCAACATCCTTAAAACATGAGAAAAAGGAGCATGCAACAAGTGCAATGGAGTAAATAAAAGGCAACCATGTGCCACTTTTATTGCGTACACAGTATCTGATACATTTTGTAGTCAAACAATCACATTAAAATATACAAAAAGTACACCAACCATTTAATACATACACATATATATCAAACCCAAAGCTAATAATCCAGGCACTGCCAGAGTCAAGCTGAGGTCAGTCCATGAAGATTTGTAGCATACATCCTGACATGTTTCGGAAATTTTATTGGTACATATTTTCCTTCATCAGGGGGATTTATACTTGGGTGACTTTTCTTGTACAAAGGGTTTTATTGGACAAATAAATCAACATAATAATACATAAAGACAATGAAGGACACAGCATGTGTACATATTTGGGTAGATTACAGATTTCAAAAGTAATAATCTGAGACAATAGAATATACCCCAGATCCCAAAATTATGTCTGGAATCTTTTAAGATCAACAAATACTAATAGTATGGCGAAACACTAAGTTCTGCTACTGTGCAGATATAGTTGCAGAACTGTAAATATAATTTGCGGTAAGAAATAAAACAAAGGGATAAATATAAAATATGACTCATCAATGTGGAAATAAAGAACAGCAATATATAATTGTACATCATTTCCCATCTTGTGTCCGAACCCAGCAGGACCTAGCCTGTGGGCTATAGAAACATAGAAAAGAAAAGGTAAGAAGAAGAAATAAGAGGGAAGAGGAGCAGAAAGAGGGTGAAATAGGTAATACTTGGGTGACTTTATCTGCAACATATATATAGTTACATAGTATTTGTACAATAGTACATAAAAAACAAGTGATTTTTCATAATGAGCTATATAGTATTTAGGCTTAAAGGTATTTACATATAGGGTTCATTGAAAAGACATGGGGAAGTGGTAAAAACAAATGCGGGGAATCCACGTTGGCAGAAAGAAGCCGCATGGACACAAAGATGGACAAGCATGCAACCCAGAGGCGGCCATTGATGCACATCCACAAGAGACGCCCCGATGTTAAACCAGCAAAGGAGAATTGCTGTCTGAAAGGCCATAAATAAACAAAGGAAAGTCAATCAATGTTTTTAGAATAAGTATACAAGCACAACTAGTGTACTGTAACAACAGGACAAGGGCATGTGTTACCCAGAATTGCCTATATAAACTAGTATGTTACCATTCACTGTGCTAATAGAGGTGCAGACATCAGAGCGGCAGTCCTCAGACTGAGACATGCCAGCTGTGTCTGAGCACTCTAAATAGTGAGTCAGCTGATGAGTTGTTTGGGTAATGCTGGTTATTCTGCCTCATTAGCTGTATGAAAAACAGCTGAGGCCAGAATTCAGAGCGTCTCTCTGACGCGGAGGCATAGTCCTGCCCCTCGCGGCGTGATGACGTCAGCACGTCACCAGCGAAAGGAAAGTCCCCCAGAGAAACACAGTGATGACAGGTAGGAGCTCCTCCCCGCACATATGGCCCGCATGGAGACAAGAAGAACCCCGCCATCCATTTAGCCATGCACGGGTGGAGCCTACTCGCCAGGTGTTTGTGAAGAAACAGCGCAGACTAGGGAGTACACCATATGCCACCCAGTGGACAAAGAGGACAATAACAGCCAACATGTGTACAATGAAAATTACATGAAAATAACCAAAAACAATAAAAATGCAGAGGAAAAAGAAAGAAAGAAACATGGCGATTAAATATCAAATGTACATGGTTAACAATGAAGTGAATCATCCACATTGCACGCATGCAATTATAGAAATGATGATATAGTCACAGAGCTGTACTGTGAGAGATGAATCGCAGTATAGAGGTGCTAAAGTGTCACTAATTGTAATGTCCCCATACTGTCAAAAGGGGCACCTTCATAGCTAATAAATTTGTGAAGCCATGGTGTGAGGAATGTAGCATAGAAATGCCATATCTGGAACTTGAAAAAAGAAGCTATAAATTCAATTCACAGCCCCCTGAAACAAAACCCGGAAGAAAAGATTTAAAGTTGAAATCCTCATTTAGGCCAGGTGGTGAGGTGGCCTGTAAATTAAATATCCATCTCAACATATATTGGAGGAGACGCTTGTTAAAGTCACCGCCTCTGGAGTTGAAGTGGATACAATCAAGGTGCCAGAAAGTATACCTTGGGGATAGATTCTGGGTGAACTAATGCAATATGACGACCAATAGGCACAACGGGGTCTCATTTGCGTATGGTGGATAGGTGTTGGTATATTTGTTTCCAGAATTTATTTATAGTTTTCCCAACATAGTAGCACCCACATTCACACGTGAGTAGGTACAATATGCTGGGAGTCCTACAGTTGACATAATGTTTAGGACGAAAATTGCGTCCATTGGGTAAATCGATGTTGTCTACACTTAACCATGTATTGGCAATAGGCACATCCACCACTCGCAAAGGTTCCCAAAGTTTTGCATATATCACCTTTATAAGGTTTGTATTCGCTTGCTACCAGTTTGTCACCCACAGAGGGAGCCCTCCTGTAGGCGACAGCTGGTACGTCAGACACATAGAGCAAGCAATGAATCCATTGTTAGTATGTGCCAGTACTTATTCAGGATATACCTAACTGGTTTGTGCTGTGTCGAGTAAGTAGTGATAATTCTGGTTGTATTATCATTTGAATTTTTATTTCGTATATTCATTAAATCTTCATGAGATAAATTAATTTTCTTTCTATAAGCTTTCTTAAGGCAAGAATTAGAGTATCCCCTTTCTAGAAGTCTGTTTCTCAGGGTGTCAGCCTCATTTTTGAAGCTAGCATCATCTGAGCAGTTCCGACGAGCCCTCAAGTACTGGCTATAAGGGACTGATGCAAGTAGGGGTTTGGGATGGATACTTGATGCATGTAATAATGAGTTCCCTGCTGTAGGTTTATGGTATAGTTCACTAGAGAGACCCCCATCTGACTGTTTTTTAATAGGTACATCCAAAAAGGTGATTTCAGTTGTACTGTGTGACATGGTAAAACTTAAATTAAATTCATTGATGTTAATACAGGCCATAAACTTGTGTAAAAGATCATCTGGTCCATCCCAGATGAGGAACACATCATCTATGTAACAGTGCCATGCAAGTACATGGCCCATATACATAGATAGCGAGTCATTAGTAAGCAGCGAATGTTCCCACTCTACCCAGGTACAGATTGGCGTACGATGGGGCACAACATGTCCCCATCGCCACCCCCTGCACCTGGAGGTAGTGGGAACCAGCAAAGCAAAAGGCATTGTGATGAAGTATAAATTCAAGAGATGTTAAAATGAAATCAGTATAGCTAGATTCACATTCGCTAAATTGTGACAGCACATGATGGATCACTGCAAGGCCCTTCTCATGAGGAATGGTACAATACAGGGACTCGACATCTATAGCAACCAACAGAGTACCATCCTCAATGTGCATATCTTGAATGATTTGTAAAAAGTGGATGGTGTCACGTACATAAGATGACATACATGTTACAATGGGTTTAAGATGATTGTCCATTACACGACTGAGATTTTCAGTTAAATTTCCACACCCAGATATGATGGGTCTGCCTGGGGGATTCGTGGAATGCTCATGCAGCTTGGGCAGAGCATAAAAAGGTAGCTTCCCTAGGGAAGCCCACTCTTATAAACTCCCATGTTTGTTTAGATATGACATTCTGATAAAATGTTGCATCCACCATCAAAAAAAAAATCTTGAGTAAATTTATCTAGCAGCGACCTATGTATAGGTCGATACTATTCAGAGTTACTGAGTATTAACCATAGACTGACAGATGTCTTCCAGAGAATGATGGGCAGGATAATATTTGCCAGTTATCTATAACGTTGGGCCCAGGTGCTCGCTTACACAAGCTGTCCAAGAATATAGGCAGGTAACGCCTTTCCGAGTTCTTCTCCTTGACAACAGGGAAGGAGCAGGACTAGTTAAATATTTATCTGCAATGTCAACTGCTTTCCATGTCAGAAGCTCCCATTATCACCTCCTTAGAGTATCCCAAAACTTTTCCTATGGGAATCAGGCTTGGGACAGGACTGCCCAGCCTTAAAAAAAAACAAAGAAAAACAGCAAATAACCAGCATCTAAGAAACAAGATAAATTATGTCACAGTTTTCTACAGAATCCCTACAAATAACCACATCTAAGAAAAAAGATAATGCCTGCCACAGTTTTCTACAGAATCCCTACGAATTATTATTATTACTACACAGGATTAAAGGGCCATACACACAGGCCAAAAATTGGGTGATATCAGCCGGGTCAATAGAAACAAGACATTCGGCCCGTGTGTATGGCAGCCAGTCCGACAGAAGCTGGCCGAATGTACGGCTTCTGTCGAAGGGGCATGACTGAAAAGTTCTAATTGTCATCCAATCAGCGCTCTTAGCCGCCCCCCTCTCAAAACACAACAGCTCAGCAGGGGGAGATCGCTGTACTAACATTGGATAGTTAGTGCATGGTCTCCTCCGAACACCTCAGTTGTTTTGGTTCAGCCCTCTGGGTTGAACAACAAAAAAAAAATAATAGTGTGTACTATGCTTTATATATAGCGCCAACAGTTTGGACATTGCTTTACGACATAAGGGCAAATAGTACAATTACAATACAATTTAATACAGTAGGATAACCACCATCTAAGAAACAATATAATGTCTGCCGGTTTTCGACAGAATCCCTACAGGGCAAAGATGGTCTTCTACGCTCACAGATTTTACTTCAAAAACAAATGGTATGACTATTACATCTATTATAATTGCTTGTATTCATCCACTGGGTTGTGTAATTCAGATGAACACTGCATACTGATGTACAGCAGAGAAATGGAGTCAACATTCAATGATTTTCCAGTCCATCCAATTAATGTCATGGCAGTTAGGGCTTGTCTCGATCAATCTTTTTCTCGACATACAAAACTGTACAAAAGAGTTTGAATGATGTGAGAATGAAAACATTTACTAAAACTCTGCTATTAAATAAAAAAAAGGAAATCACAATTCCAAGCAATTTAAATTTAAAATGAACATATATACAGTATATGAATGATTATGTCACACATTTGTCAGTAATGTATGGCTGAAGAAAAGGGAGTTCTCATGGTAAACCTTAAAGTAGAACTATAGGCATCACTTTTTTCTTAATTTTGGATAGAGTAATGGATGATTATAAACCTCATCAGTCTTTTTATTTGCCAGCTGTGTCCCATTGAGGAGATTTACCTTCACTTCTATCCCATAGTCAAAACAGAAAGAGAGAAAATCCTTGCAAATTAAGGAAATCCTTTGAGACACCCCCACCCCCCAGGTCACCAGAACTAGTGTCCCCTTTGGAAAATTTCTCCACTATTACTTTTCTGGGGACAACACAAAATTTGGGATTTTCTTTTACTTTCACTTTTGATGATAATGGTAAACAGAACAAATAGAGAAGAAGAATCTCCCTAATGGGGGCACAGGCAGCAACACCTAATAGGTGCACAAATCCATCTTTACTCTGTCCACAACAAAAAAAAAAAAGTTTTACCTATAGTTATACTTTAACTCCAGGCGCAAGTATACTTCTTTTTCAATAAGTTCAGCAACAGCCACAAAGAGTATGAATCTAGTTTTTTTTTTTTAATGCCTCTGTATTATCTAGTTAAAGTAGTAATGACATTAGCACTGTTTATACAGTGGATATAAAAAAAAGTTTAAAACACCCCAGGTTAAAATGTCAGGTTTCTGTGATGTAAATAAAAATAGATAAAGATAAATCATTTCAGAACTTTTTCCACCTTTAATGTGACCTATAAATTGTACAACTAAGTTGAACAACAAACTGAAATCTTTTAGGTGAAGGGAAGTAAAATTAATAAAAAAAAAAAAATATGTTTGCACTCAGTCTTTTTGGGTATCAGCATGGCACATCTTGACTTGGCAATATTTGCCCACTCTTCTTTGCAAAAACTCCAAATCAGATTGCGAGGGCATCTCCTGTGCACAGCCCTCTTTAGATCACTCCACAAATTTATAATCGGATTCAGATCTGGGCTCTGTCTGGGCCATTCCAAAACTTGAATCTTCTTCTGGTGAAGCCATTCCTTTGTTGACTTGGATGTATGCTTTGGGTCATGGTTATGCTGAAAGATGAAGTTCCTCTTCATGTTCAGCTTTCTAGCAGAAGCCTGAAGGTTTTGTGCCAATATTGACTCGTATTTGGAACTGTTCATAATTCCCCCTACCTTGACTAAGGCTCCTGTTCCAGCTGAAGAAAAACAGCCCCAAAGCATAATGCTGCCATCATCATGCTTCACTGTGGGTATGGTGTTCTTTTGGTGATGTGCAGTGTTGTTTTTAGGCCAAACATATCATTTGGAATTATGGCCAAAGAGTTAAATATTGGTTTCATCGGACCAAAACACATTTTCCCACATGCTTTTGGGAGACTTGAGATGTGTTTTTAAATAATTTAGCTGGGCTTGAAGAATTTTCTTGGTAATAAAAGTGTAATGAGTGTTCTCATTAGGTCCTGGCCTCATGCAGATAAGTTGCACTCCCTTTGAAGGGAAGTGAAACATATCTGCATGAGGCCAGGACCTAATGCAAACACTAATTTGATCTGGTGTCTTCCTTCTATACCATCTACTATGACAGGGTCCATTTCCCAGCAGGCCTATATATGAAGGATTGCATCCATAGGCCACAGTGGGTCTGACTTTCCCATATATAGGAGAGACTTCTGATGCTCCCCAGATCTATCTGTAGTACACTTTTTGTTAACCATATCCACAACTGTATCTCCTAGGATACCTGATGGGAATGGAGCAAGCAGCTACTCTCTATGGCAGTGTTGTATGTTGTTTTTAATTCACATGGAGTGTCTGCAGAAACACAACTGAAATGACTAGAATTGATATCCTCTATACCCCTGAGGAAGGAGTTTACAGACTCTGAAACGAGTCGGGTGTAGGCTATCTTTCTATATCATTACTATGCTACAGTTGGTCTATCATCAGTAGGTGGTCTTGTACATTCCGTGTAACCTTTTTTAACCATTTATTTTTCTACTTCAAATATGATCGTTATATTAATCTAAGGCCTTATCCAAGGGAAACAAACCCTTGTCTTTTTTTTGTTTATAGCGCAAAAAATAAAAACCACAGGAGGTGATCAAACACCACCAAAAGAAAGCTCTATTTGTGTGGGGGGGGGGGGGGGGGGAAGACATGCATTTTGTTTGGGTACACCATCGCAAGCCTGCACAATTGTCAGTTAAATTGACGCAGTGCCGTATTGCAAAAAATGGCCTGGTCAGGAAGTGAGTAAATCCTTCTGGGGCTGAAGTGGTTAATGTTGCTGTAGGCCTCTTGGCACCTTCTCGTCTTTTCATCAATTTTGGAGGGACGTCCAGTTCTTGATAATAGTTATTGTTGTGCCATATTTTCTCCACTTGACTGTATTCACTGTGTTCTATGGTGTATCTAATGCCTTGGAAATGATTTTGTACCCTTCTGACTGATACCTTTTAACAGTGATCCCTCTGATGCTTTGGAAGCTCTCTACGGACTATGGCTTTTGCTGTAGGATGTGACTAAGAAAATGTCAGGAAAGACCTAATAGAACAGCTGAACTTTATTTGGGGTTAATCAGAGGCACTTTAAATGATGGCAGGTGTGTACTGACTCCTATTTAACATGAGTTTGAATGTGATTGTTTAATTCTGAACACAGCTACATCCCCAGTTATAAGAGGGTGTGCACACTTATGCAACCACATTATTTTATTTTATTTTTTATTTTTACTCCCCCCCCCTAAAAGATTTCAGTTTGTTGCTCAACTGAGTTGTACAGTTTATAGGTCACATTAAGGCTGGGTTTACACTGCAGTACGGAGCAGTTTATAGCAGGGGTCCGGTGTGTCCCTGTTCACCATTTCAGGTCCAATTTCAGTCTCAATTTTTAGGCTTAATTCGGATCTGAAATGGACCAGAAGACGCACAGGACTCCTGTGCAATTCGCTCCAGAGCTACTCCGGATATTTGTGAAACCGCTCCATAGAGAGCCGGTCAGAATCTCCTGAAATGCGAATTGGATGTGGGGAAATCCGCATCTAATTCGCAATAGTGTAAACCCAGCCTAGAGTTGGAAAAAGTTCTGAAATGATTTATCTTTGTCTCATTTTTTTACATCACAGAAACCCGACATTTTAACAGGGTTGTAGACTTTTTATATCCATTGTGTATATGTGTATATATATACCGTATATAAAATACACACATACATACATACACCAGGATAATGAACAGGAATTGCTTTGTGAAATACAAGGACGACACCAAGTTCCAAATAAGAATTTAAATGGTATTTGTATTTAGGGCAATATTTAATTAACCTTTATTTTAGTTTTTAAATATATCTATAGTCAAAACTTTTTTCAGCTTTGGATACATTAAGGAATAATTAAAAACTCTGTTGGTGTTCCTTTTCTAGAGACATCTAATATGTTAATTGAACCAACAATCATATTATCAAAGAATCGGTGCAGAATGGTGATGGGGAAATTTCACATTTCCTTATTATTGGCTCACCAATATCAAACAATGAGTCCAAAACCTGGTAAAGGGGACATATAAGGACATAAAGATGGTTTTACCCGAACTGACCAAATCCTTTCCTTAAAAAGTAATGTTGCTTTCAAGAGAGGGTTGGTCAGATGTTACCAACCAGTCCTGTATATACTGTACTACAGCCAAACTTTGGAACAGTTAGTCCTGACAGAACTACAACTAGTATTTGTCTGTCCTGATCTTCTGCCAAGCCATGAAAATGGGCGAGGACCTCCATGGAAGAACATCTATATTCTACCTGTGGCCAAGTATTCTCATGACATTTCCTAATCTGTTTACATTTGTTATCTTTATCTGTTATTACTATTGCATACAGTTTGATTTTACCTACAAGTGTTTGTGAGCTCTCTCATGGTACATTTTGAAAAACCCCAAAAACGTAAACCATCACGCTACCATGATAAAATAAATGGTGTACATACAGTACATTCTGTATCTGTGAGGACAATTAGGTATATGTCCAGCTTTAAACATATCAGCTGTATTTGTCTAATAAATACATTTGCACAAAAGTAATTGTATAATCTTGTTAAATCTCCAAAGCTTTTTAATTTATTAAAGTACAAAAGGCCAGGGCTCAGTTACCAGATTAAGATTTAGATTAAAAGGATCATTCCATTGTCATGTGGCATTTTAAGACTATAATTCTCCCCCTGCTGTTGTGTATAAGAAGAGATGAGGCAAAACCAAGCCTTTCAGTGTGGCTTGACTAACAAAAATCCAAAGTGTACGCTTACACACAAAATTTGGACCATTACTCAGACTTGGAATGATAACAGTTTATATACCGGTATCCGTTCTTCAAGACCAATTTCTGCCACATGGAAGAAACGAAGTTATAAAAGTCCTACTAAAAGATCCCAAGCTTATAACTTGGTTCTTTAAACGTTACTTGCTTTTTCTAGCTAGATAGGGCATCATAGCTTCTAGCCACGTTGGTGTGGCAATTTCATCTCATTGCTATAAAAATGTGGCTGGGACTCTTATTTTCTTTCTGGGAATTTTCCTTTCTTGTGCTCATATGCATTTCTTTTTCGATTATATTTTTCACACGATTCTCCCATCTTTAATTAGAAAATCGTTTGTTTTTCAGAAAATCTCCAACATGCCGATCACTCAATTCCAAAGGCTACACAATAATCGGCTGTTGCTGTAGCCCACTAACGGTGGAAAATTCAAACAAAAATTCTTAGTTAAGATTTTCGAAAGAAACTTCTTTTGGAATTTGAACCCATGTATGGCTCAATTCAGCTAACCCGCAGGAAAGCCACAGGTGCACTGCGCTAAATCTGCAGGTCAGTGTGAAAGCAGCCTTATAGTTAACCCTTTTATAGGGGTTAATATGCCCATTGCAAAAGCTTTTATGCCCAGTGTAAGTATTGTTTAATACAGTGACCTTCGTTTCCTCTTGCGGCTGCTGCTGGCATGGCTCTCCAGGCTGAAAGGATTAGAGGCAGAGTGCACTTGGTATCACTCTGCCTGGGACAGGAGTGGGCACTACAGAGGAAGCATTGGCTTATTATCCCTCCGCTGCTGGTGCCAGCTCACTGTGCACTTTGATGCTCTGGGAAGGTGGGTCGGCATGCCCAGATTGTGATTAACGGGTTGCTGACCCCAGGTATGCGCTTCTTGGTTTAAGGTCATGCGTCACATCAGAGGGGGCCACCGTTGAGCACCCCTGTACTAGTGGCATAGGGTAGAAGGCCACCCATCTTTTCTGTTCTCATGTTGGTTTTACCTACAAGCAGTCCGGCATGGCCAAACACAGGATAAAGAAAAAGCAAACAGGTTGCTAATTTTGTTATTATAAACCAAGCCTGTTCTACTATCCTAGCTACTCTTTACCTCCACGCTCTGTTAGCTTATTAAACAAAAAAACGCTACGTATTTGATGAAGCACACAATGTGAGAGTTGTCCATTTCATACACATTTTACTCTTAGTTGCTTCACTTTGCCCTGCAGCCTGGAATCTCTACACTGAACACTCACAGATAAATCTCCCACAAGCCTTTTGGCTACCGATCAACTGAAAATCAACAAGATAAAGAACAAAAGGATGCATATTTCATTACAATTAATAGAATGCCATCACATCTATAAAACATTTTGCCCAAAGCCATCTGGGCAGTGATTAACCACATAATTGGTATTTTCACTACTCTACTGTGCAAAGACAAAAGAATATGCTAATTGCCTGTAATGCGATCTCTTCGAATAGTTTTTGTTCGGGATCTGAATTTAATATGAAAAATGTATGTGAAGGAATACAATGCATATTTGTATTCTCCTTAGAATGTTGTGAGAATGAATCACCCATGTGAGGATGCAGCTACGGGTCAGCTCTGGAACAAGGATTTGTTCTTTGTATTTGGAGAACACAAAAAACAGCGCATGGTTAAAGCTGCCATCCAGTTTTTAATTTGATGCACAAAGACACAGATTGTCGTTTCCCGCTGGTGCAAGAATACAGAGTGCAGCTATGACAGAAGTGAAAAAAAAAAAAAAAAAAAAATTATTATATATATATATATATATATATATATATATATATATATATATATATATATATATATATATATATATATATACGGTACATACACACACACACATACATACACACACACACTGGAAGCCAATCCAATGTCATGAGAGATTTATTTCTGCCCTGTTTTCTGGACTTCCTCCCTCCAGGACATAATGCTGACATTTAATATTAATCCACAACTCCATGTAAACCAACTATGATGACAATATGCAGACCTTTACACTTTTGCGTTTGGAACATTTTTTACACATTTTTGCTTCGAGGAATGCTGTAAACAAAATAAATATAGTTTGGTTCAAAGTGATAAGCAAAAAAAAAATATGGATACAGGCGTGTGTGGGAGGCCTTAAAGAGCCATTCAAGGCAACAAGTGCAGCAAAATTAATAACTCAGCACTGTGCTAGTATTGCTGATTTATTTTTTTTTTTTTTTTGTATTAAAGTATCATACATAGCCAAACTCTGGTTGGATGCATTATGCGAGCACTCCAAATTTGTTTGCCTAGCTTTTTTGCTCCTGAAGTTATTGATAATATGTTAACAGAATGCTGTACTAAGCACAATGTCCTATGGGAATTCAATTTGACTTGGTCACAAGTGTCCACTTATTTATGTATCTTTTCAGTTTGTCTGTTCTTCCCTAGGGATGAGCTTCGTGTTCGAGTCGAACCCATGTTCGACTCGAACATCGGCTGTTCGGTCGTTCGCCGAATTGCGAACGATATGGGCCGTTCGCGCCAAATTCGTGTGGCGCGTCACGGCCCATAATTCACTGCGGCATCGCAGTGCATTGCTGGCTGATGATTGGCCAAGCATGCACTATGACCCGCATGCTTGGCCAATCACAGCGCCGTCAGTAGAGAGAGCTGTAATTGGCCAAAGCCAGGGTGGCTTTGGCCAATTATGGCTCAGGGGATTTAGTACACACCCCACACTATATAAGGCCGCCTGCACGGCGGCCCTGTGTAGTGTGTGTTCCGGTGTGCTGAGAGATAGAGAGAGAGAGAGACAGTGTCATTTGATTTGAGTTAGATAGATTAGGCAGAACAGTCAGTCAGTTAGCTGCACTTACAGTGTATTGTGTATATATATGCATCCCAGGTGTTGCATATATATATATACACTGTATTCAGTTTAGCTAGATCCGTTCCTGTTATCTTCTATCTAGACTATTTACATTTAGTGCAGTGTGTCCTGCTCACAGTGTTCAGCTAGATCCGTTCCTGCTATTTACATTCAGTGCAGTGCGTCCTGCTCACAGTGTTCAGCTAGATCCGTTCCTGGTATTTACATTTAGTGCAGTGCGTCCTGCTCACAGTGTTCAGCTAGATCCGTTCCTGCTATTTACATTCAGTGCAGTGCGTCCTGCTCACAGTGTTCAGCTAGATCCGTTCCTGCTATTTACATTCAGTGCAGTGCGTCCTGCTCACAGTGTTCAGCTAGATCCGTTCCTGCTATTTACATTCAGTGCAGTGCGTCCTGCTCACAGTGTTCAGCTAGATCCGTTCCTGCTATTTACATTCAGTGCAGTGCGTCCTGCTCACAGTGTTCAGCTAGATCCGTTCCTGGTATTTACATTCAGTGCAGTGCGTCCTGCTCACAGTGTTCAGCTAGATCCGTTCCTGCTATTTACATTCAGTGCAGTGCGTCCTGCTCACAGTGTTCAGCTAGATCCGTTCCTGCTATTTACATTCAGTGCAGTGCGTCCTGCTCACAGTGTTCAGCTAGATCCGTTCCTGCTATTTACATTCAGTGCAGTGCGTCCTGCTCACAGTGTTCAGCTAGATCCGTTCCTGCTATTTACATTCAGTGCAGTGCGTCCTGCTCACAGTGTTCAGCTAGATCCGTTCCTGCTATTTACATTCAGTGCAGTGCGTCCTGCTCACAGTGTTCAGCTAGATCCGTTCCTGCTATTTACATTCAGTGCAGTGCGTCCTGCTCACAGTGTTCAGCTAGATCCGTTCCTGCTATTTACATTCAGTGCAGTGCGTCCTGCTCACAGTGTTCAGCTAGATCCGTTCCTGTTATCTTCCTACTGACAGGCAGGCTTGTCTGGTTACAGTATATAAAGCTACCTGAAGAAAATTACAGGTGTTCTTTTTGATCCTATTAGTACCACGGTCAGGCAGCTAGACTATTTACATTTAGTACAGTGTGTCCTGCTCACAGTGTTCAGCTAGATCCGTTCCTGTTATCTTCCTACTGACAGGCAGGCTTGTCTGGTTACAGTATATAAAGCTACCTGAAGAAAATTACAGGTGTTCTATCCCAGCTTAGTGCAGCTACAGGCCATTAGTATGTCTGGAAGGCCAAGAAGGAGAGGCAGACAGTCACAAGCCAATAAGAGAGGGCAAGCAGGCTCTGTGTCTAGTGCTGGTCGTGGAGACGGTGCATCCTCATCAGCACGTGGCCATGGGACACGCTTGGCCTTTTTTTCGGCAGCTGGCCGTGTTGAGCCGCAACATGCGGAAGACTTGGTCGAGTGGATGACCAAGCCGTCCTCATCCTCCTCATCCTCTCTCACCCATGCCCAGGGTGCTTTGTCTGGCAAAGCAGCGGCCTCTTCCCTCAGCTCAATGTCATCAGTGACTCCTTCCCTAGCTCCACCATGTCCTCATGAGGATTCCCTCGAACTGTTTGACCACAGTGTTGGGTACATGCTCCAGGAGGATGCCCAGCGTTTGGAAGGCTCTGATGATGATACTGAGCTCAATGAAGGCAGTAACATGAGCACGGACAGAGGGGGTGCCCAAGAAGGACAGCAATCTGGCAGTCATGCTCCCCCTGCTGCAGCATACTGCCAGGTTTGCTCCAGTGATGAGGAGGGAGGGGATGATGAGGTCACTGACTCAACGTGGGTGCCTGATAGGAGAGAGGAGGAGGAGGAGGAGGAGGAGGAGGTGGCACATCACCAACTAGGCAGGATGCCCTCCAGGGGCCAGCCTAAGGGCAGCACATTGACTGCATCACACCCCAAAGCTCCACATGTGCAGGGCGCTGCAGTCTCTGCGCGTTATTCAAAAAGTTCTTTGGTGTGGGCCTTTTTTGAGACGAGTGCATCAGATCGCACCGCTGCTATTTGCAACATATGTCTCAAGCGTATCTCGCGTGGCCAAAACATCTCCCGCTTGGGTACCACATGCTTGACCAGACATATGTTGACCTGCCATGCAGTTCGTTGGCAAGCGTATCTGAAAGACCCACACCAAAGAACAAAGACGATCTCTCCTTGCTCCTCATCAGCTGAGATTTCCAACCCCACTAGACCTTCAGTCCTCTCTGAGACCTGCAGTGAGAGGAATGAAGGTGTAGAATTAGGTGTGTCACAGCCAAGTACTTGTGGGCAATCTGCTTTTGGTACACCGACGTCAGATTGTACCAGGCAAATTTCCCTGCCCCAGCTGCTGCACCGCCGAAAGAAGTTTGCTCCCAGCCATCCACATGCCCAGCGGTTGAATGCTAGCTTGGCAAAATTGCTAGCACTTCAACTGCTGCCTTTTCAGTTGGTAGACTCTGCCCCCTTCCGTGAGTTTGTGGAATGTGCGGTTCCTCAGTGGCAGGTACCCAAACGCCACTTTTTCTCACGGAAGGCGATTCCGGCTCTCTACCGGCATGTGGAAGGCAATGTCCATGCCTCGCTGGACAGGGCGGTCAGCGGTAAGGTGCATATTACCGCTGACTCATGGTCCAGCAGGCATGGACAGGGACGTTACTTAAGTTTCACGGCGCATTGGGTGACTCTGCTGGCAGCTGGGAAGGATGCAGGACAAGGTGCAGTAGTGTTGGAGGTTGTTCCGCCACCACGCCTCCAAAATGCTGATTGTGACACACCTCTCTCCTCCACCCCCTCCTCTTCTTCTTCCTCCATGGCCTCTTCCTCGGAACCAGCGGTGCTCCGTAGGCGTTCAAGGGGCTACGCAAGTACGCAGGCCAAAAGATGCCATGCGGTGCTTGAGCTGGTGTGCTTGGGGGACAGGAGCCACACTGGGGCAGAGGTTCTGTCAGCTCTGCAGGGGCAGGTTCAGAGGTGGTTGACGCCACGCCAACTTAAGGCAGGAATGGTGGTTTGCGACAATGGCACCAACCTCCTCTCTGCCCTCCGACAGGGACAACTGACCCATGTGCCCTGTTTGGCTCACGTCCTTAACTTGGTGGTGCAGCGGTTCTTGGGCAGGTACCCGGGCTTACAGGATGTCCTGAGGCAGGCCAGGAAAGTCTCTGTGCATTTCCGCCGGTCATATAATGCCAGTGCTCGGCTGACGGACCTCCAAAAGGAGTTTAACCTGCCCAAGAACCGCCTAATCTGTGACATGCCCACCAGGTGGAACTCGACGTTGGCCATGCTGCAGCGGCTGCACACGCAGCAGAGGGCCATCAATGAGTACCTGTGCGACTATGGCACCAGGACAGGGTCAGGGGACCTTGGTTTTTTTTCCCCACGCCAGTGGGCCATGATCAGGGATGCATGCACTGTCCTGTCACCATTCGAGGAGGCCACGAGGATGGTGAGCACTGACAGTGCATGCATCAGTGACACTGTCCCCCTTGTCCACCTGTTGGAGCACACGCTGCGTGGAATAATGGACAGGGCACTTGAGGCAGAACAGAGGCAGGAAGAGGAGGACTTCCTTAGCTCTCAAGGCCCCCTTTATCCAGACAGTGTTCCTGCGTGCCCGCCGATCACACAGGAAGAGGACGAGGAGGAGGAGGAGGAAGATTGTGTCAGTATGGAGGTGGAGCCTGGCACTCAGCATCAGCAGTCTTTAAGGGATCAGTCCCAAGGAACACATGGACTTGTACGTGGCTGGGAGGAGGTGGCTGCGGACGTTGTTGTCCTTAGTGACCCAGAGGACTCCGGACCGAATGCCTCAGCAAACCTACGCTGCATGGCCTCCCTGATCCTGCAAAGCCTGCGTAAGGATCCTCGTATTCGTGGTATCAAGGAGAAGGACCAATACTGGCTGGCAACCCTCCTTGATCCACGTTACAAGGGTAAGGTTGCGGACCTTATCTTGCCATCGCAGAGGGAGCAGAGGATGAAACATCTTCGGGAGGCCTTGCAGAAAGGTCTGTGCAACGCGTTCCCAGAGACTGGGAGGTTACAAACTCCTGTTTCTGGACAACGTGTTGCTGAGGCTTCGGTCAGTCAAAGAAGGAGCGGTGGAGAAGGTGGCCGTCTGACCGATGCGTTCAGACAATTTTTTGGTCCGCAGCCCCAAGGTATGATCGGTTCCAGCAACCATCGCCAGCGTCTGTTTTACATGGTGCAGGAATACCTAGGGGCAAGATCAGACTTGGACACCTTTCCCACCGAAAATCCTCTGGGTTACTGGGTCTTGAGGATGGATCACTGGCCAGAGCTTGCACAGTATGCAATTGAGCTACTGGCCTGTCCTGCATCCAGCGTTCTTTCGGAACGCACATTCAGTGCTGCTGGAGGCGTGGTAACCGATCACAGGGTGCGTCTGTCCACCGACTCGGTCGATCGGCTGACCTTCATAAAAATGAATCAGTCTTGGATCACCACCAGCTACCAAGCACCTGATGCAGATGTAACCGAATAATTTTTTTTGAAATCTCAGATCCCTTCAAAGACTGCCTATGCTGATGCTGAGTGACTATCCCTGAGTAATTATCCTCTTCCTCCTCAATCATCACGCTGATAGCTTGTAAGAACATTTTTGGTTCTGGGCGCCACCACCAGTGCCTAAGGCACAATTTTTCAGCCCCTGTTTAACAGGGGCGTGTAATTACAATTTTTGATGCAATACTTTGCAGCAGGGCTTGTTCCTGCGTTTCAACTAGAGTGTCTGTGAGGGGTTGCAGTGTTGTGGCACCAGCACCAGTGCCTAAGACCCAATTTTTCTGCCCCTGTCTAACAGGGGCGTGTAATTACAATTTTTGATGCAATACTTTGCAGCAGGGCTTGTTCCTGCGTTTCAACTAGAGTGTCTGTGAGGGGTTGCAGTGTTGTGGCACCAGCACCAGTGCCTAAGACCCAATTTTTCTGCCCCTGTCTAACAGGGGCGTGTAATTACAATTTTTGATGCAATACTTTGCAGCAGGGCTCGTTCCTGCGTTCCAACTAGAGTGTCTGTGAGGGGTTGCAGTGTTGTGGCACCAGCACCAGTGCCTAAGGCCCAATTTTTCTGCCCCTGTCTAACAGGGGCGTGTAATTACAATTTTTGATGCAATACTTTGCAGCAGTGCTCGTTCCTGCGTTCCAACTAGAGTGTCTGTGAGGGGTTGCAGTGTTGTGGCACCAGCACCAGTGCCTAAGGCCCAATTTTTCTGCCCCTGTCTAACAGGGGCGTGTAATTACAATTTTTGATGCAATACTTTGCAGCAGGGCTCGTTCCTGCGTTCCAACTAGAGTGTCTGTGAGGGGTTGCAGTGTTGTGGCACCAGCACCAGTGCCTAAGGCCTAATTTTTCAGCTCCTGTTCAACAGGGGCATGTAATTACAATTCTTGATCTAATATTTCACAGCAGGGCCCTGTGAGGGCTTACAGTGTTTTGGCCACAGCAACACCTAAGGCCCAAATTTCTGCTGAGTATATAGGGCAGGACCCTACCTTCAAACATCTAACTTACAAACGACTCCTACTTGCAAACGGTAGGAGACAACAGGAAGTGAGATGAAATCTACCCCTAAGGAAGGGAAATTCTCTCCTGTAAGAGTTAATATGGGAAAACAATTTCTCCTTTCCACTGATGCTTTCCAATCCTTGTTCCACAAAAAAACCCAAATTTTCAAAAAACATTTTTCATTGGGACAAAAAAGTGAGGTGAAATCTTCTGAAGAGGAGGAAAGACGCAAAACAAATGTCACAGGGGTGATAACCCTTCCCTATGTTTTCCAAAAAGCTTAGAAAAGATTTTTTGGCTGGAGCTAAACACATTAAAAATGTTCAAAATTACAAACAGATTCTACTTAACAACAAACCTACAGTCCCTGTCTTGTTTGCACCGCCTGTATACTGCTGTTCAGAGTATATAGGGCCTGGTGGCCCCACACCTTTCCTTATTTTAATTTGGGTGTGGGGTTCCCCTTAATATCCATACAAGACCCAAAGGGCCTGGTAATGGCAACCCTCCTTGATCCACCGTTTGTCTCACTGATTTTCATCCATATTGCCATGACCCGACATGACATTAAACCCGCAAGCAGTTTTAAATGAGATTTTTTCCTTTAAAAATGACATTTGGTGCAGGGACTGTTCTAAACATGGGAAACACGCGTCACTTTACAGGCATACTATAGACACCCCCCAGGTACGATATTTAAAGGAATATTTCACTTTTTTTTTTTTTACTTTAAGCATCATTAAAATCACTGCTCCCGAAAAAACGGCCGTTTTTAAAAGTTTTTTTTGCATTGATACATGTCCCCTGGGGTAGGACCCGGGTCCCCAAACCCTTTTTAGGACAATACCATGCAAATTAGCCTTTAAAATGAGCACTTTTGATTTCGAACGTTCGAGTCCCATAGACGTCAATGGGGTTCTAACGTTCGTGCGAACTTTCGGTCCGTTCGCGGGTTCTGGTGCGAACCGAACCGGGGGGTGTTCGGCTCATCCCTATTCTTCCCCACTGACTTTTGCAGAGAGCTCTATGACTCCACCAAGAGTAAAACCACCGTTGCAAGTGCAGTTCTCATTAAAGGATCAGTATGCATTATGTGCAGGAGAGAAATAATATATTTTTTTTTTTTAAAAACAGAAGACATGCCAAAAGGATTTGGAGTCTGGAGAAGATGGACTATTCATATAATATGAGGTAAGTACTACATTTTATAAACATATCAGTACCTACAAGAACAAAGATTTCCATGCTAACACAATTGGGGTGATTGCATATTGTATACACACTAGAAATACAGATGCATTTAGTTTTAGACTGTTTAAACAAGCAACTCTTTTTGGGTGCTTGACTGTGCATGGGATTTGTTTTAACAAAAAAAAAAAACCTGTAAAAGGTGCAATAACCAGTGGTAAAAGGAGCACAATGTGATTTTCTTCAATTCAGCATTTTTATAAATGTGGGTTGCAGACTCACTGGGGAAGCTGACAGATGCCCAAGTGGAGAGCTGCAAGAACGGGAAGGAGAGAGCCTAAGGCCCCTTTCACACTGGTACGGGAGCGGCGTCGGTGGTAAAACGGCGCTATTTTTAGCGCCGCTTTACCATTGTTTTATCGGCGCTATTCGGCTGCTAGCAGGGCGGTTTTAACCCCCGCTAGCGGCCGAAAAAGGGTTAAAACCGCTGGCAAAGCACCGCTGCAGCGAAGCTTTGCCGGCGGTATAGCTGCGCTGCCCCATTGATTTCAATGGGCAGGAGCGGTGAAGGAGCGGTGTATACACCACTCCAAAGATGCTGCTTGCAGGAGCTTTTTTCCCATCCTGCAAGCGCACCGCTCCAGTCCCTTGGGCTTTCACACTGGAGACACAGCAGTGGCTGTTTCAGGGTGCTTTGCAGGCGCTATTTTTAGCGCTGTAGCGCCTACAAAGTGCCCCAGTGTGAAAGGGGCCTAAGGGTGTGATTAATTCAGTGGGGAGGCTCAGTTGGCTGGAAAACATTGCCTAGGAGACGCCACGACGCTCTCCCGCCTCTCTGCTACTCGATCAAAGTCTTCTAGTGTTAGCGCCTGCATGCTACAAACTTAAACAGTCGTACAAGATAAAAAACAGATGGTGCACCAGTCTTTGCAGCAATTATTAAAAATAATATAGGTATATACTCAAACAATAACATGAATCAAGCATAACAAAGTCCAAAGGATACTCCGACCAGCCTGGCCTGCTACATATGTCCCAAATGTGAGATTAAAGTCCAAAAAAACTGACGCGTTTTGATTGAAAACCCCTAAGGGCTGTGAGGAAGAGGGGATATCACCATCCTGCTTCCTGGTCAAGCACTTGGCAATTGGCTCCCCTGATGTGTCTGCATGTGAATTTACAACATGCAGGCTACACATCTGTTCCACCTGCACATTTTAAACTGTCTTGGCAGGCATGACGTAGCGCTGCTTTTCTCCTGTTGCAATGCCATACTCCTGTGTGTGGCCAGACCAGAAGGGGTGGAGCTTGTTGCCATCGGGTAGCCTAGCTAAGGGAATGCACCTCAGCTCTGGAGTTGAATACTAGAGCAGGGCCTGGGCCAGCCAGTTGCTTTTATCGCTCTCCCCCTATCTCTGCCTGTGTTGTCCTGTGCTGCCCCCAGATCACATATATCCCTCTTCAATCAGACCCAATAACCTAACCCTGGAGGACCCCTGCTTGACCTGCCCCAGCCACCCAGCTTGGACTCTCTCAGCGCAGGCTGCTGACCTGTGCCGAGTCAGTATTAACCCTTGCAGTGATCTACCTTGCTGTGCCCGGATCATTGCCCAGTGACATCCCGTATTACTGCCCTGTGGACTATTTCTTTGTTCGGTGTCTCATTGCCCCTTCTGTACACTCACATTCTCCAATAAATGCCCAGATTTTGGGTTCCATATTATCCACCTCCATGTGCTCTCTCTGTATGCTCCTAGTTCATCGCACCACTTGCTGAATACCCTGGTTTACATCCACTTGTATTACTTTATTTTATGAGTGTATGTTTATGTTTAGGGAGTACCCAGTAAAAGAGAAGTATGGCCAAAGCTAGTAAGTTCTGTACTCCTGTGACCCATTTTCAGCTGACGGCAGGCTAAAGTCCACTGTCAGTTGACATCATTTAGTTGGTCCAGGTGCTGGATCCCCACTCAGAAGCCTGGACCAGCAGCTGGATCAGCCTCTCAGTGATTTGCTGGGAGACGGAGCCTGCTCCCTGCACAGCCCAGCGTTCCAGTGAGCACTGGAGGGGCACAGCAGAGAGCCGGTGACTGACAGTAACTGCTCAGAGAGGAGGGAAGAACTCAGTGGTAGGGAGTAAGCATGCTTGTTTTTTTTCTGTTTTGTTTTTAAACCCAAATTCTCTTTTAGGCTCGGTACACACTGGGGTGACTTGTCAGGTGACTTATGTCGCCTGACAAGTCACACTCCATTCAGTGCAATGAAACCGTTCTAATCCGAGCGACTCAGGTCGTTCCAAATAAGAAAAGAAAAGTTCCTGTACTACTTGGGGGCGACTTCAGAGCAGCTTGCATTGACTTCTATTAAAGAATTTGTTTGCAAGTCATGCTGAAATCGTGCTGCGTGGGGCGGCTTCATTGGCGGCAACTTTAAAGCCACCCCAGTGTGAGCCGAGACTTAAGAGTACTTGAATATTTTAATTTCTCAGACGTATTTTATTGCTGTCGGTTTGTCTCTGCTTTTGAAAGCTAATAAAATTAGGACTGAAACAAATTAGAAATCAATAAAATGAATTGAAATAAATAGGGATTTTGGTGTTTAGCTTGGTTTTACATGGCTAAACACAGCTAAAAGCACGCAAATGCAGCTTAACCGAGAAACATGTAAGGCCCCATGTACACTGGGCATTGGCCCCTGATGCATGAGGCTCCTGTGTGTAGGTGTGGGTGGAAGGCAGAAGTGCACTGCCCTGCCCCGCTACTGGCAGCCAACAGCTGCTGAGGCTGGATGGTGCACTGGGTGCTACTAATGGCAGAATGTTTCCAAGTATGAATTCTTGGGATGTAAGAAGTCTGCGTTCTGGACATTTGTAGCTTGGTGCATACTGTCCTAATCATTACTACCACTGTGCACCATCCAGTCACAGCAGCTATTAGTCTCTCATGGAATTTAACAGGTTGCCAGCCAGTGGGGCTGGATGGTGCACCTGTTCCTTCTTTCCACACCTAAACACTAGAGCCTTATGCACTGGAGCCAAATACCCAGTGTGCATGGGGGGCCTAAAAGCAGGAAAAAAAATTCTAGGAAGCAAAAAAGTTGTTTCTACTTACCAGATAACTTCTGCTTTAAAAACATTTTTTACCCCAACACTTCATATTCCTGATATGTGCCTGCTGTACCATTTTTATTACTTTTAGGTACTTGTATATATATATATTGTACATTCACATCAGTCCCTGCCCTCAAGGAGCTTACAATCCAAGGGGTACAGTAATACCTTGGATTACGAGCATAATTCGTTCCAGAAGCATGCTTGTAATCAAAAGCACTCGTATATCAAAGCGAGTTTCCCAATAAGAAACAGAAACTCAGATGATTTGTTTAACAACCACTGCTGGTGTATGCAGTACTGTATGTGGCCAGAGGTGCGGGGCGCTGGTGACGCTCGGAGACACTCGGGAACTGTTGACACTTTCGGGTGCTCAGACGCACGTTACCCCGGCCCCATCCAGCTGGGAGTGTCTCCAACTGTCTCCAAGCGTTTCCGAGTTCTCCAGGAAGTGCTGGGAGCCACCAGCACCCCCGGACCTCTGGCCACATATGGCAATATATACACCAACAGCTTGAGTCCTGCTCGTCTTGTGAGACAGTGCTCGCAAATCAAGTCAGGATTTAAAAAAAAATATAGCTCGTCTTGCAAAACGCTTGTATACCGTGTAACTCGCAAACCGAGGTATCACTGTACTTGTATGAGAAAGCGTCCTTTTCTCTTTGTATTGCTTCCTTTATGTGAAATCCCTGGTAGTCCCCTTGTTTTCCTATTAAAAAAACTGAACACAGTGTGGTCAGTACTCTAGCTATGCTGGGAACTCAGTGTACTCTCCTCCAATGATCAGACTTGTCCTGACACTCCCCCGCAGCAGATCCGTTTAATGGCAAGTTTGGTGTACTGCTGTTTCTCCTCACCCCAGCTCTTATGAAGCTGAGAACAGAGGGAATTTGGTCATTTATTACAAAAAGGGGAAAAAAGGGTATTTATAATATTTTTTTTATCTATACAAAAATGTTTTGCTTTTCATTTCTATTATAAACTGAATGAGCTGTTTTACAGGGTGATCATTTACAAATCACTTTAACACAGGTGACCCATGTGCATGGGGCCTTAATGTTGTCTGTAATCCACTGCAGCCAGACTTTAGGAAGCACCTCACATGTGGAATTGTTGTGTCTGCTTCCCAAATCTGTGCTGTGCAACTTCCTCTCTCTCTCTCTGCTTGCTGTTCTACTTAAAAAACCTTTCTAGGCATATATAAATTTTATTGGTGGTTATAAAATGTCTTGGTATTCAAAATGTGATACATCAGGCTTTCTGTATACAAGACACATTGGGTGTGTTCAGGAATTCCTCTACTGCATTTAAAAAACAATCACCAAATATGATCCCAAATCACCAGATTACTGACAAGGGAATTGGTGGAATAACGCACTGCAGTCATGATAAACATGACTAAAGGATTCGTCAACCTAGGTCCTTACAAATATAGAATAAAGACACGGACTGAGTGACATGGGTTTTAAACGGCCACAGCAGCCAATTTTATTAACCAAAGAATAAAATAACATATCATTATAACATACCAATAAGTGCAAATCCAACAATGTAATGCCCAACAAGAGGTCTTTGGGTGTCCTTAAGGCATAATTTTAACAGGAAGCGTCAACGTCCTCAGCCGTGCCACAACCGCCTCCAAGACGTTCCGACATCACACATACTTCTATATTCCCCTCCCCCAGGGGACCTCGCTCCTGGGAGAACCACCGCTAACCAAGTGGAAGCGCCATACCTTAGATGGGCCCCCACACCTTTGTAACCATGTAATTACTGATCCCCAAAAAACCCTTGACCCGCCAACTGCTGTGACAAAATGAGCAACATACAGCATTTAGTAGATTATTATCATATACATAAAAAAAAACTTTTTTTTTTTTAAACTCGATCAAAACATGACACTAAAACCCCCACCACTACCTACACACTGCGGTAACTCCTAACACTGGGGCAGGCGGGAAGTTGCCACTTCTCCTGACTCCATGGAATGTGAGAGAACTATCTGCAAAGACCCTCTCATCTGAACCCTGCCCTTTCAACCTCAGCCTCCAATCAGGTAAGGGCTACAGCCCCACCAAACACACTGACCTAGATGACTGTTCACTGTCCCTGTTCCTCCCATAGTCATGCAGCCCTTCTGTCCATTTTCTCCTCCAGGTCTCACTGAAGCTCTGAGCAGGTAAGTGTGCTAGCAGTATTTATATCAATGGCTCCATGTTCTATTTTCACTGTAGCTGTATGATATGGAAGATCTGATGTAAATTGCCCCTAGCACCAACCAGAAAAAAAATGGGCATTTGAGAATTTCCAAACTGACCCCCATGTAATACTGAAAATTCTAATTTGGGTTAAAGTATTAAAAAAACATACAAGCTTGCTCTTTTCAGATGCCAATAAGCAAGATAAGCATGTGTTCAGAAATAAGTACAGGACTGCCTGTCATCTCATGCAAAGCTCACATCTCACAACGAAAAGCCACTAGGTTATACCGAGAACAAGGAGGAAATTTCAATCTAGCCCAGACAAAGAAGAAGAAAAAAAAAAGCATCAGAAGAGAGTGAACATCATACCAATATTAATACAGACACATTTAGATTGCAGTTGCCCACTGAAGGTGAAAAGAAAGATGAGAAAGCAAATTTCAGGTGATACCTTTATAATGAACTGCCTTGCCAGAAGGACTCAATTTCTCTATTAATTCTCAAGGTTACACTATGATTCAAAGAAAATAAATACATAAAATAACACTATATCCCAAAACTTGCTGGCAACTTGCTACCAGACCAGATATTGGACCACAAAGTCTAAACAATATAATATATAAAAGTGAAAAACTAACATATTTCTAGAATATCTAGCATTGCTTTTGTGACCAGCAACTAAGCTAGGAGTGCCCTGGTACAAAAGACGAAAGTTAAAATTTACAGCAAGATGATGTATTAAAGAGGGAGTAAACCGTGTAAAAAAAAGTTAATCAAAAAAAAAAAAAACCCTGCAAAGGAAAGGGGAGTAAAGGCATAATCTTCACCTGGTCTTCCTTCCAAGTTTCCATCTTCCGGCCGTCTGATTGGCCGTGCTGCGATTACGTTACTCCCGCACATGCACACGGGAGTCACGGACTGCGGCACAGAGCTCTGAAGGGATGACATGGGTATACCGTCCCTTTAGAGTGCATGTGGCGGTGACATCACCGGTTGAATGAAGTGTGAATATCTCCTAAACCATGAAGGTTTAGGAAATATTCATAGTACCTACAGGTAAGCCTTATTATAGGCTTACCTGTAGGTAAAAATAAACAGAAATGGTTTACACCAATTTTAATGAAAAAATTATGGAAATCTAATCGAAGGTCCTATACATCATAGGTTTTATCATTTAGAAGAGAGGAACAACTCATTTTTTAGGTGACATGCAGACTGGGCGTTGAGTTCCTGTGCTCTAAATCCTGCCGTTTTGTGCACCCAGCAGGCACAGGTGCAGCATCCATAGACTTTGACAGACTGAAATATGCTACAGCTGGATGCTGTACTGAGTGGTAGTTGCATTTAAGGCCCTATATGTTTAAGGATGTACAGTTGCGCTCAAAAGTTTGCATACCCTGGCAGAAATTGTGAAATTTTGGAATTTATATTGAAAATATGACTAATCATGCCAAAAAAACTGTCATTTATTCAGGATAGGACAAAAAAATTGAAAAAAAGGACACTCCTATGGCCACATCCGTATAAATTGTATGTCATAGAAAAGAAAAAAGGGGGTTCAGCAAGGACCCCCTGAGAGGACTTTAGAGGCACAACAAACCTGAGAAAGCATAATCAAAATAACAATATAATCAATTTTATTAAATATAGATATATACAGTACAAAGACATTGACAAAATAATAAAAAATCATCTATATAGAAATATGCATGATACAAGCCCCGATGTGTCTATGTGTTTCGTATATAACTTCTTCAGGAGACATTCAGGTTTCAGTTAATACACAAAAGGGTTTCACTTGTAAAGAGGCTTTAACAAGTCCAAAAACGGTAGTTCAAATTTATTCAAATATAGACGTCAAAGTCTTAGCAATAGAGGTGGATGACCATCAACTGTTTCCATTTACAACCAATCTCGGGGTTCAGTTCCAACAAGGAAAAAGCCAATAAATAGCCAATAATAAGTAGTAGTACTGCAGCAACCATAAGAGGGCATCAAAGAGCCCATAGACCATATCTGCTCAATGGTCCATGTGGAACCGTGCAAATGCACTGAGAGAGCTTAAGGTAGAATTGGATGTAAATCCCCAGGAGGATACAGAGATGTTCTATTCAGGATAGTGATCACATGAAGCCATTTATTATCACATACGATTTTTAAAGGAGCCAAAAAACTAACAACAGAAATCACCCAAATGGCCCAGATTAAAAGTTTACATACCCTGGAATGTTTGGCCTTGGTACAGACACAGAAGATGGCACACACAGGTTAAAAAGGCTATTAAAGGTTAATTTCCCACATGTGTGGCTATTTAAATCGTAATTAGTGTGTGTAGTCAATGAGTTTGTTAGTTCTCACATGGAGGCACTAAGCAGGCTAGACACTGAGCCATGAAGAGGTAGAAAGGAACAGTCAAAATACCTGCGTAACAAGGTAATGGAACTTTACAAAGATGGAAAAGGATATAAAAAGATATCTAAAGCCTTGAATATGCCACTCAGTACTGTTTAATCGCTTATTAAGAAGTGGAAAATAAGGTGCTCTTTTGATACCAAGCCAAGGTCAGGTAGACCAAGAAAGATTGGAAATTAGGGCGCTCAAAACTTCATAATATCTAAAAAGTCTCTATACAAAAAGTCCAATCATACTGGTGATGGCGATGATATGAAGGAATCTTCAACACTAAGGGCTGCAGCTTGACAGAATGAAGCAAAATCTATGAAAACTTAAACAAAAAGGCGCCTCTAAGTGTAGAAGAAAAACTGTTTTAATATCCCAACTGGGTTAAAAACACTTACAGGATGGAGGAATAAAACAGGCATGTCATGGAAGTTGTAAACAACAGCATTGGAAGGGGTCACGGCGGAGGAAAGTCTTCAGAATGGATGTGTGACTCACTGGATCTATCACAATTCGCAGCACGATGAGACGCTGGAACGCTGTGAGAGCCGGCGTCATCAGCGAGGAGAGGAGAAGGACCCGGAAGTGATGTCAGATACTGAGAGACTCTGAGACAAGAGCAGAGGATGTGAGGTCATAAGAAAGGGACGCGTTTCGGAACTCTGATTGGTTCCTTTGTCAACCTATGATAGGTTGACAAAGGAACCAGAGTTCCCGAAACGTTCTTATGACCTCACATCCTCTGCTCTGCGGTCCAGGCTGGTCACAGAGTCTCTCAGTATCTGACATCACTTCCGGGTCCTTCTCCTCTCCTCGCTGATGACGCCGGCTCTCACAGCGTTCCAGCGTCTCATCGTGCTGCGGATTGTGATAGATCCAGTGAGTCACACATCCATTCTGAAGACTTTCCTCCGCCGTGACCCCTTCCAATGCTCTTGTTTACAACTTCCATGACGTGCCTGTTTTATTCCTCCATCCTGTAAGTGTTTTTAACCCAGTTGGGATATTAAAACAGTTTTTCTTCTACACTTAGAGGCGCCTTTTTTGTTTGTTTAGACCAAGAAAGATTGCAGCCACAACTGGCGGAAGAATTGCTCAGGACACAAAGAAAAACCCACAAGTAACCTCAGGAGAAATATAGGCTGCTCTCCAAAAAGACTGTGTGGCTGTTTTTAAGGAGCACAATTCAACGATACTTGAACAAAAAAGAGTTGCATGGTTGAGCTACCAGAAGGAAGCCTTTACTGCGCCAATGCCACAAAAAAGCCAATGAGGCATGTCAATGTGTCATTTTGTGCCACTCCTTGGATTTGCATCTGCAGCAATCTTTCCTTTTCAGTATGCCACATTTGTCATGTTTATGGAAGACTCAGAAATCGCACAGAGCATATTCATGTTCTTTCACATTAAATATTTAGATCCTAATCATTCAGTGCATCAAGGCCTTTCTGCGAGGGGTTACTTTGGGTGATGAATGCCATTTGTGCATAACATGTATCAATAATGATTGTTTCATAATATCGGGGTTGAGATGCCATTAGTGATTTCAGATCTTACTGGTTTCCAGGTCTATTTTATGTAAAATACCACAAGGACATCCCATCGTTGGCTTATGAGTAATTTTGATCTTTCTTTGCTGGCAGGTTTCATTTGAAATCTTTCTTCTAAAACAGATAATTTTGTTTTCCAGTTGTGAATTGCATTTTGTATAGTTTACACGGTGGATGCTTGCTAGATGTATATTTCTGAAATTATAATATATAAAAAATATGTAATATAAGCAAAATAGCAGCTAGGCTTTAGATATCTTTTTATATCCTTTTCCATCTTTGTAAAGTTTCATTACCTTGTTACGCAGGTCTTTTGACTGTTCCTTTCTACCTCCTCATGGCTCAGTGTCTAGCCTACTTAGTGCATCCATGTGAGAGCTAACAAACTCATTGACAATGACACTAATTGTGATTTAAAAAGCCACAGATGTGGGGAAAAAAACTTTAATTGCCATTTTAACCAGTGTGTGCCACCTTCTGTGTCTGTACCAAGGCTAAACACTCCAGGGTATGTAAACTTTTTTTTTTTTATCAGGGCCATTAGGGTGATTTATGTTATTAGGATTTTAAAAGGATCCAAAAAACTATGCGATAATAAAAGGCTTCATGTGATTGCTATCCTTAAATAAAAGGCATGATCAGTCAGATTTTCAATTTTAATGCCAAAATGTCACAATTTCTGCCAGGGTATGCAAACTTTTGAGCACAACTGTATATGTATGGTCTACATTACTATTATCTCATGTTTTTATGAGCATATGCTACAATATTTAAAAATGTTTGTAATAAAATACCTTTAAGGCTGGGTTCACACCATCTTCGCATGTGGCTTACAGCAGGGGTCCGGCGCGTCCCCGTTCACCATTTTAGATCTGATTTCAGACCAAATTTTTGGCAGAATTCGAGCCTGAAACAGACCAAAAGATGCACAGGCCTCCTGTGCAAATTTGCACCAGAGCCGCAGCGGTGATATGTGAACCTGGCTCCATAGAGAGCCGGTCAAAATCTTCTGCTATTGCAAATTGGATGCGGGGGAACCCGCCTCCAATTCGCAATAGTGTGAACCCAGCCTTAAACTGAATTTATATGATCAAGTCCTTTTCTGGTACCAGTAAAGTCCGTTCGTTTCTGCTTTTTCTTCTATATGCTTGTTCTGGATGAGGTACCAATACAAATCCCAATTTAAAAATATATCAGTCAATTGGGATACAGCAGGTGCACGTGGGTGTTGGTGTGCGTCCCCGAACTAACACAGTGTGCATTTGCAGACTGGCACCCACACGGACATGAAATGGAAGCAGAAGCTGTGTCCATGCAGCTATGACATCCCAATTGACATGATTGGGACTGCCTGCACAGGGATGCACCCCCCATGCTGGTAAACACAGCCCTCCATGGGTGTACGTTTTAGTATGCCCTTTGTGGACGAGGCCTTAATGTAAATTAAATTATCGTAAGCAAAACGTGTGCATATTTCCTTTACCGGAACCATCAATCTGATATTGGGTGCTACTGCCATATAAGTATTTTTGAAACACCCCATTAATTAAGCAGAGAAAATTGTTACTATTTGTGGATTTTTTTTTTATTTGAAACATGATTCACAATAGTGCCAAGTGCTCTGTTATGTTTAGTGCAGCCTAAAGCTCGATTTTACTGCAACAATATGGGTAAGCACAAGCTTTATAATTAGGATTTTCTGGAAACATGAAAAAAACAAAAAAAGAAAAGCATCCAGCTCCTGGGCTCTCAACTGCTATTTTGCTTTTATTACATATTTTTTATGTATTATAATTTCAGAAATATACATCTAGCAAGCATCCACCATGTAAACTATACAAAATGCAATTCACAACTGGAAAACGAAATTATCTGTTTTAGAAGAAAGATTTCTAATGAAACCTGCCAGCAAAGAAAGATCAACATTACTCATAAGCCATTGATGGGATGTCCTTGTGGTATTTCACATTAAATAGACCTGGAAACCAGTAAGATCTGCAATCACTAATGACATCTCAACCCCGATATTATGAAACAATCATTATTGATACATGTTATGCACAAATGGCATTCATCACCCAAAGTAACCCCTCGCAGAAAGGCCTTGATGCACTGAACGACTAGGATCTAAATATTTAATGTGAAAGAACATGAATATGCTCTGTGCGATTTCCGAGTCTTCCATAAACATGACAAATGTGGCATACTGAAAAGGAAAGATAGATGCAGATGCAAATCCAAAGAGTGACACAAAATGACAAAATCCACATTACATCAACTAGTAGAATGGATGAGAATGAGAAAAGAGAACATTTGATGCTGCAAGAAAATAATTACGGAATATCACATCGACGCCAGTGTATTCTTTCATGCTGGTTTACAATACAAGAGAATGAAAACAATCCGTACTACCAGATCACTTGTAGCTGTAGACTATAGATGAGATCAGGAAAGGGTGACTAATTCATTATGTATGTAAATATGACTGTTAATTACCCATAGAGAACTGTGCTTCGCGACTGATGAAATGACAGGCATTCCTGCATTAAAGGAAATTGTGCATATTGTAACCTACAACAATATAGAAGCAGGTCAATGCTTAGGCTTAATAAACTTAGGTAATTAAAATTACTACAAATTATACAACATAAATAGAAAACCCACAAAGTTGATTCAAAGTTTACCTTGGCTTATAGTATTTCATGCAGATTTCCATTTTGATATGAATCCCACCAAACAAATCTTTGGTTTCCCAGAGGACAAAGTGCATGTATGACCATCTGCTATCCCACCGCTGTCCGACCCACTGCTCAGTTAGAGACCAATAATGAATTATTTGTGACTGATAGTACTCGTCTTGGGGGGGCAGCCACTTGCCCAAGACCAGCGGCATCACTAACCCTGCATGGGGAGGGGGCCGGGTCAGTAAGACTGCCTGTTTACTATTGTCTATATTCCTTTTCATTTTTCGTTTATTTGGTATGATAGCACCACATATTGAAGCCTGTGTATTAGTGGGGGTTTTTTTTGTTACCACTTAAGCTCCGGAAGGTTTTATCCTCTTCGTGACCAGGCCAATTTTGCTATTTAGCATTGTGCTACTTTAACTGCTAATTGCACAGTCATGCAACGCTGTACCCAAATTAAATTTGTGTTAGGGAGGCACCGATACCAATTTATGTTTTTAGTACTCACCGATACCAATTACCGATACCTACCGCAACTTTTTTGTTTACACTTCAGCTGTCAGCAATGGTACAAAGCTTTGAAAAGTGATTTATAAATAAAATATATATTTTTTTTAATGTTGTGCTTTTTTCAATGTGAAACATGTAAATATATGTTAAAGTTGTAAAACTATTAATGAACAAAGCAAAAAAAAAAAAGTTAATTATTAAGAGTTTATAAAATAGAAGTGAACAAAAAATAATCAGCAGGAAAATAATAATAATTAAATGGAGAAGGATAATAAGGAGTTATTAAGGCTGGAGTAAATTAAGGGTTAATAAGGGGTTAAACAGAGGAACAATTTAACCACTTCAATACAGGGCACTTAGACACTCTCCTGCCCAGACCAATTTTCAGCTTTCAGCGCTGTCGCAGTTTGAATGACAATTGCGCGGTCATACAACACTGTACCCAAACTAAATTTTTATAATTTTGTTCCCACAAATAGAGCTTTCTTTTGGTGGTATTTGATCACCTCTGCGGTTTTTATTTTTTGCTAAACAAATAAAAAAGACCGAAAATTTAGAAAAAAAATAAAAGTTTTGCTTTTGTTTCTGTTAAATTTTTTTTTTAAATAAGTAAGCTTTCTCTTTCACTGATGGGCACTGATAAGGCGGCACTGACAGGCACTGATACGGCGGCACCGAAGAGGTGGCACCAATGAGCGGGCACTGACGAGCACTGATGATGGGCACTGAAATGCGGCACTGGTAGGCGGCACTGATGGGTGGCACTCATATGCAGCACTGATGGGCATTGATAGGCGGCACTGATGGGCACTGATAGGTGGCACTGATGGGTAATGATGGGCAATGAAAGGCAGCACTGCTAGGCACTGATAGGGTGGCACTGATAGGCGGCACTGCTGGGCACTGATGGGCACTGATACGTGGCACTGATACGCTGCACTAAAATGAGGCACTGATGGGCATCCCTGGTGGCACTGGCAGTGGTAGGCATTGCAGTGGGCACTGACTGGCAGCTGCCTGGGCACAGATTGGCAGCTGCCTGGGCACACAGTAGCATTTCCCTGGTGGTCTAGGGGCATACCTGGTGGTCCAGTGTGGATCGCTTCCCTGGTGGTCCTGGGCGGCTTCCCTGGTGGTCCTGGGTAGGATCCGAGGGGGGGGGGGGCTGTGCTGATAAACAATCAGCACAGACCCCCCCTGTCAGGAGAGCAGCCGATCGGCTCTCCTCTACTCGCGTCTGTCAGACGCGAGTGAGGAAAAGCCGATCACCGGCTCTTCCTATTTACATCGTGATCAACCGTGATTGGACACGGCTGATCACGTGGTAAAGAGTCTCCGTCGGAGACTCTTTACCTAGATCAGTGTTGCAGGGTGTCAGACTGACACCCCGCAACAACGATCGCCGCGATGCGGGCCCCCGGGGGCGTGCAGCGGCTCGATATTCCTGATCACGTCATATGACGTCCGATAAGGAATATCAAACCACTTTGCCGCCATCATTCTGTAATAGGGCGGGCGGCAAGTGGTTAACAAAAAAAAACTGAAAAAAATAATTTTTTTACTTGACAGGTTGCTCATCTGCAGAGGGAAGTTCATCCCTTTGATCTGTAGATGAATAAACAGAAAGATAGATACAAAAAGAAAACAAGGTTTCTTTTCATCTCTGTTTCAGCGGATGAGCATTGTTGTTGATAAACATTGCCCAATTGCCAGGACTTCATTTACACTTCAGCTGTCAACAGGGGAACCCCACTGACAGCTGAGTTATTGGTTATTAAGGATGCGGCGACCCCGCTGCTTAACAACCGATAAATGCTGGTCACTGTAATGTGTGTATTATGTGCTGCTTATTACAAAAAATATATATATTTGTTCCTTCTCCTTGCTTTGCAAGGGTAAGAAACAGATCGTACACTTTGTACAGATCCCCGTGTTTGTTTGGGGGGTGGCGCACGCCCCCAACCCAAAAGGAGGCAGAGAAGTACAGGTACGTCGCTGTGTCTGCAGGAGTCACCCCTCCACTGTACAATGCGGGGGGGGGCTAAAGTGGTTAATGTGGGACTATCTTTTGGGCAGCTTAGATTTGACACTAAGCTGTCATTGGCTAACGAAACGCGCCAGTGTGCCGTCAGCATGTTCGTGACGTAGTGCCAACATGAACAGCACATTGAGGCAGTGGCGACGGAACAGCCGGAAGCCGGCGGGAGGAGGGGATGATACTTGATCCAGTACCTGGACCAACTCTCTGAAGAGATAACCTGGTGACTTCAAGAGCGGAGCTCGGACCGGAAGGGATGGGCAGAGGTATGAGGAGACACATGCACGGGTGAGTGTATATTACATTGCTATTATTCAGTTGAATTTGCTGCTCAGCTGTGGACTGACAACGCCAACTCCCCCTGCAGCGTTGCTCCCTCCCCATCCTACACCAGATGGATCAGTGAACTTCCAAAAAAGTTTACCATTTAAGAAGTTTTACCACCGCAGCCTTACTTACCGGACACTGTAGCCTGCATCATTAAGCCACCTGTGCCTCCTGTAGGTAAATGAGAGCCCCTAGTCTTAAGTACCACAGATGAACTCTGGACTGTCAACTTGGATTAAGGACATAGGATGGCCCATGTAATACCTACCTGCTTAAATATATGCATCTACATCTCTATCAGCTAACAGCTACACATCCTTCTTGGGATAACTACAATCTACTTCTCATTTAGGAAGTAGGACGTTAGTATATGCAGTTTATTGTAAACCTATATTTCAACTAATCCTTATCCTTGGAGCTGTTTGTATGTCTGATTGTGTGGACGTGTGCGCAGCTGCGATCCCTCCATCTTTTTAATGACAACGTTGACTTTTTAATTATCTTGGAAGGTTATATTCAACCGTTATTTTTGCTATTTTTGTTATATTTGATACTATGGTGTGTTTTTTCTAAATAAAATTTAATCAATTCAACCGTAGTGTTTACTTACTGCGACCCCCTTGGAAGGCCTCTTCCTTCCCCTTTTCCCAGCTTAGATTTGACACTAAGGGCTGGATTCACACTACTGACATTCCATTTATTTCCATGCACTGCGGCTCATCTGCAGGGCGTGAAAATGCAGGGTGCGAGGGAGAGCTGTGGAGCCGTGCGGAAAAAGGCAGACATGTTGCAGTACTGTTTCCATCTACAGTAGGGAGATCCCATCACTTCCAGTGTGGTCACAAAAACATCAGTGAAACCCCACGAAGACCTTCCCTCGCTCTACTCAAAGCCAAACAATATATTATGGCTAGAAAAGGGCTTTAAAGAAGCTATCTTTTGTAGATAGCTTGTAGATAAGTAGGTCTAAATCAGGGACAAAAAAGTTCAGATTACATTTTAGTACAATTATCCTTCAGGAACCAGCTTATCAGTGTCAAATGTCCACAATAGTACATGTGATGTGCATTAATGGGTGGCAGACAGACACCAAGATGCTGCACAAGAAGGACCCCAGAGCCTGATGAATATATTCTATATGTTGCCAACAGATAGAGTGGGCCCAGTGGATTTCTACTTTATAAAAACAGTGCACTTTGAGGTTTTTAAAAAAAAAATATATAGATTTTGCTCAACTATCAGAATAATCTCCCTGGTGAAAGCACAGACAGAGATAAAGACGGAAACTGCCACAGCCCAGGCCCATCTTCTGCTCCACTTAGGAAATGTTTTCCTACAAGAAGTTCAAGTGAATTTATCCATGGAGAAGGTAAAAAAAAAATGGAAATTGAATTCTTAAGTCAGACTTGGATTTTAAAACTGACAGCATAATTCTTCGACATGATTATTACACAGGAAGTCAACTGTGTGTAGTACTTGTGCTTCTATAACTATTTTACCAGTAAGTGTACCAGTAATTTGAGCATGGGGGACTTCTAATTCATGTAGGAAAAGGTAATAATATCAATTCTCTCTAGCTGTCATACCAGTTGCATGTACAGTATTAATCCTCTATTTTTCTTCTACTAAGACTTTTGTGAGACAACACACCATGGTTTTAATCAGACGCGTTAAATGTTGTTAAACTTTCAATATCTCACCATTTACATTAATTATATTTCCGACATGAACACAATGCATTCTTTCATTCGTGTTTCTCTCTCTGTAACATGAACATCAAATCTACACTGCCTTTTGTGTGCTGGCAATTTTCTTAGCATTCAGAAATGACCTGCACTCATTAAACAATTCCAATACATTACAGCTGATCAAAACAGCATTTTATTTTCTAATCACCACAATATTATGCAGTACATTGCATTACCTTGACCAAAGAATTGAATACAATAATTACCGGTAAGTCTGCATTAAACTAGTGCCATTAGAAAAGTCACACCAATATAAAAAGAGTTTTACAATACAGTAATAGAAGTGTAAAGCAAACCTTCACCCCCTTTTCTAATGTGTCTCTCCTGCTTCCTCCCCTCCCTAGAACAATATTACAAAAATAAAAATAAAAAAAACCTTTAAAAAATAAATACTTCATCTAAAGTCCAGGTCCCTAACGCAGGGGTAGGTAACCTTTTGATCACAGTGTGCCGAAAAATGTTTTCAAAGAAATTGAGCATGCCAATTTTATAACAAAAAAAAACATTAACTTCACACTCTCAGTCATGTAAAGGATTGTACCTCCTTTCTCCTCTGCCGCGCCACTGTACCCCCCTGATCTTCTGCCCCACCACTGTACCCCCCTGCTCTTCTGCCCCACCTCTGTAACCCCAGGCACATCTGTCCCACTAATGCACATCCCTTTCACATCTGCCCCAGCACTGAACCCCCCCGCTTATCTTTTCCACCACTGTAACCCCCTTCTCATCTGCCCCATCACTGTACTGTACTGTGCTCTTCTGTCTCACCACTGTACCTCCTGCACTTCTGCCATACCACTGTACCCCCCTAAACATCTGCCCCACCACTGTACCCGGTTCTTCTGTCACACCGCTGAACCCCTCCTCATTGCTCCCACCACTGTAACCTGCTTTCTCATCTGCCCCACCACTGTACCTCCTGCACATCTGTCTCACCTCCGTACCCCCCTGCTCTTCTGCTCCACCTCCGTACCCCCTGCTCTTCTGTTTATCCAACCAGTTGGTGGATCATTGGTAGGATCACGTGTATGGGTCGCCTCAGCATTTTGGCCTCATTCAATAAAGCAGAGGTCTCAAACTGGCGGCCCTCCAGCTGTTGCAAAACTACAATTCCCATGAGGCATTGCAAGGCTGACAGTTACAAGCAATGACTGCCATAGGCAGAGGCATGATGGGACTTGTAGTTCTGCAACAGCTGGAGGGCCGCCAGTTTGAGACCCCTGCAATAAAGGGTCTAAAGGAAGAATGAACTGTGCTGTCCCTTAGTAACCAAATGATTTCAAACAAACACCAGAAAATGATTGATGATTGCACCACACAGCCCCCTACCGGAGAATGGAACAGACAGCTACCAGAGTACCAGAGTGGTAAAGCGCTCTTCCAGTGTGAACTCAGGCTTACACATATTCATATGAATAGCTTTGTTTAACTTTAAACCCATTCATACATAATCAATAGCTGTGAAGGTATTTAAAGCTATTCATACCCTCAGAGGCTTCTGTCACACTAGGGACAATGCCACCTGCTTCTATATACAGTTGACTGATTGGAATTTTTCAGGGTTTGCTTACAAGCCTCCACCTTCAATTTCTGTGGAAGTGGCTGTGGGGTGTAAGATAATAGAGAAATCAATCCCAGTCGTCAGTGAACCTGTATGCAGAAGCCGGCAGCTGTATTTACAGCCTACAGAAGCACTGCAATGACAGGAGGGAGAAAGAGGGAGAAAGAGGGAGAAAGAGAGCGCGAGCTCTCTCCTGGGCACTTCTGTACTCGGCTGTGTCCTCTCTTTCTCCCTCCTGCCAGTGTGGCGCTCCTGCTGCTAGCTTCTGAACACAAGAGCATTGCACTGGAAGGAGGAGGGGAAAAAACAACCAGCTCCTCCTCATGTCTCTGTCTTCCTCTCTTCACCACTCCCAGGGCTGGGCTGACAGGAGTAGTGATACTGCTGTCACCATTCCAGTCAGCCTTTTAACAGAAGAAAGAAGCCCCCATCCCTACAGTAAACTACTGTGCCCAGAGTAGCCCCCCGCCCACCCCTTGTCCCGGCCCTGATAAAACATGCATCTTTATTTTTATTACTTTATTATAATTTTTACCTTGCTGTGGTCCAATTACAGTGGGTCCAAAATATTGGAAACACGGGCACCTAGTTAATGTGCACATAGCTCCCAACTGTCCCTGATTTAGAGGGACTGTATCTGATTTTGAGGGACTGTCCCTGAATTAGAACAAACAGAACGAGGAATGTCACCAGCACATCCATGTAGTCACATGCCTGACAAAGGAGTCCTGCGAGGCTCTGAAACGTTGCTGTAATGATGCGAACGCTGAATAAAGCTTTGGACCCATTTTTTGGAGACCCATGGTGTGCTGGTGACATTCCTTGTTCTAATTGCTCATGGTTCCAGTTGGTGGTCACTTCAGCACCCACTTTCAGAGGAACGTGTGCGTTAGGAAGAGTGTGTTGGAATCTTTCGATTTAGAACAAAGTCCATATTTCCTCCTCATTTGTCCCTCATTTTGGTCTGATCTATACAGTTGCATATAAAATGCACTTTTTATCTTTCAAAAAGTGTTTCCCAGTACTAAACCTTTCATCTAATTTCTAAATTTCAAAAGCCAGAAAAAAGGAATAGTGTTGGTAGAAAAAAAACACTTATGGATTTAAGTATGGCATGTGATTTGCACCACACTGTTGTGCAGATCACAAGCCTTGTAAATTCAGCCATACCGATTGTATGGCTAAATTCGCATCGCATTCGGACCAAAATCGTGGAGCACCTATTTTTTGGCTGCACCAGAATCAGATCGCATGGGTGTTCCCACCCATGCAATTCGATTCCTGTTCGAATACACAGTTCGCACTGCGATCTGATGTGAGGGTGTCATTAACTTTGTATTGACACTCCCAGCGGTTTGCATAGGGCAGTGTGAACCACCGGCGATTCAGGTGCAATGTGGGAACCCACACTGGATTGGCAGGGTTTCCCATATCGCCCCAGTGTGAACCGAGCCTAACTGGGGGTGTGTCCTACATACTTTTGCTAATAGGTACCAAAGTCCTGCACTGCATACGCTACATTTCTAGACTAATTTATGATAACCTTTTGTTTTTTAACTCAAATCTGCCACCTTGTGAAATATTAAAAAGCCATAAATCACTAAATGGCCAGTAGCATTGTCAACTAAAATGACATGTAATTTGGCAGAACAGTTTTATCTTCACACCGAATAATTAGTCGAGCCTTATTCAGTTATTCTAAAAAGACATTTCTGGAATAAAACAGTTGCGCCCAAACAAACTCTTCATTTGTTGCATTTATACATAATAAATCTGAACAGAAAAGAAAACCATACAAACCGCACTCTCTAACGTAGTTTAGCAATACAGCTAGGATATTACCTGTCTCAAAACTTGTCAGTAGAGCAGCAATACACATGACACCTTCATCTGCTCACTTTCCGCAAACAATTTTTGTGTCAGCATATATGCATGCAACAGAGCCAAACTGGCTACCTGCACCACCCCCTATTTCCAATTTTTAAACAAGTCAAAAACCATACACGTGAATTTACAATACATTTAATAATTAAGACATGGATGCCTTACTTGGCATTTTGAATACCTCTGTTTGTAATTCAGAGTTAAGATATTTAAAGAGGAGGTCCAGCCTGGGTGAGAAAAATTAAAAGTCAGCAGCTACAAATACTGTAGCTGCTGACTTTTAATATTAGGGCACTTACCTGTCCAGGGAGCCCGCGATGTCGGCACCCCAGCCGATCTGCGGATTGACTCCCGGGTGCTGCCATTCCTGGTAAGGGAACCAGGCAGTGAAGACTTTCGGCTTCACTCCTGGTCCCTACTGCCCATGCGTGAAGCGCGCTGCACATTCTTATTGACCCGGCGGCGGGGAACAAGGAGGGGGGCTGAACTTTCGGGAGATCGGGCTGAGGCTGGTCTCCGGAAGTGGGGAAGGGGAACTGTCAAAAACAGGTCCCCCGTTCTCCCCTCCCCACTGAAAGGTGCCAAACGTGGCACCGGAGGGGGGGGGGGGGAGTGTATAAGTGAGAGTTCCACTTTTGGGTGGAATGCCGCTTTAAGTCAAGTCCAACATTTATTTCTAGCCTTCACAAGAGTGGGGAAGAATTAGAACACCTACGTGCTACAACCAGCCCTATCACACCTGCTTCCCTGCGTCACTCTGCATGTCGTCACCAATTGATAGCACTGTGGAACCTCACTTTTTCCCTGCGGCTGTGTATGCGCTATGCAATGTTACCTGCTGCCCCCCCCCCCCCATGTAGTGTGCCCTCTTGGCCCTCTGTGCCTTGCCCTGCTAACCCCCTGTACCAGACCTGCTGACCCCTGTACACTGCTATCTCAAGTTCAACCTAGAATTGAGCATCTATTAGATTGTAAGCTATAACGAGCAGGTCCCTCTTAACCTTCTTGTATTTATTTTATTCTAATTGTACTGTCTCCCTTTAAGCCTTGTACACGCTATTAGTTTATTTTCATTCAACCCAGCTGAAGGAAGAAAAACTGACAGCTCAAGTTGGAGCTGCTGTACTAACTATGCAATGTTAGTACAGCAACCTTCCCTGTTCTATTGTGATCTTACAGGGGGATGCACCCCCCACTTGCCAGAACACTCCGGTCATTGGCTGAGAGTGCTGATCAGGAGCCAATCGGCAGACCTTTTTTTGGTCGTGCCCCTTCAACAGAAGGCGGCCAGAACAGTAACCTTCTGTCAGACTGACTGCAGTACACACAAGCCGACATTGAGCCCATGCATACTAGGTTTTAGATTGTAAAGCACTGTGCAAACTGTTGGAGCTCTATATCCTTTTTTATAATAAAATAATAATATTATTATTATTATTAACAGCTCACTGATAGCACAAAAGTTATGTAAGTTGTAGATGTGAACATATATTACAGGGGTTCCCAAAGATATCAAACTTTTTGGCAAGGGTTCTTCCAAGATAAAAAGGTTCAGAAACCTTGACTTAATGTAATAGTTACATTTTTCACTTGTTAATGAAACTTTATACCACCTGCATTTATATATAGGCGAGTTCTACCGAAAAACTGCACATTAGCACGTGAGTAAGCACAACTTGTCTTTTTCAAAGAGACCTCATTTAGAGCAGAATAAGGAAGCACCCAGCTCCCAGAGGGAAGCAGCAGCAATTTGTGTTGTTAATTGCCGCAATAAAGATTGGCTACATAAATGATTTAATTTCTACATAGGAAGGAAAAGGACGTTTTCTGTCAATTCATGAGAAAAAAAAGCACACAATATTACAATTCCAGTTAACTGCAGCCTTCACATTGTCTAATACAAACATAAGCTGCCAGACTGTTTAAAACGTGTGGTGCCTTTCACCAGCAAGACGTGTGAACATTTAACATATGCAGCTATAGCATTATCTTCAGGCAGTAATTCAGAAGCAGACACATATAAAACCTTGTTGGTCATGGCAGGTTTGGTGAAGATGGATCCTATATATATGACATCTTTAGAGTTCCCCCATACTCTATATGCAATTGCTCAACGGTGATGGTGACTTGTCACTTGACAGCAGATGATTGTGATAAAATAAATTATTTAATTTCAATTAAAGCTCACCTCCAGTTAACAGGAGCAGATTTATATGTCTTGCCTCTAGGCCAGAGATCTCCAAACTTTCTAAACAAAGGGACAGTTTACTGTCCTTGAGCTTTTATGAGGGGTGGACAGTGGTCATTAGGAGTCGAAAGGGTCCCAACATCAGTGGGGAAAAAATTATGCCTCGTTAAGTGGGAGTAATTGTGCCCCGTAGTTGGTGTCATTGGGAGGAGTTGTGCCCCATCGTTGGTGTCATTGGGAGGAGTTGTGCCCCATCGTTGGCGTCATTGGGGGGAGTTGTGCCCCATCGTTGGCGTCATTGGGGGGAGTTGTGCCCCATAGTTGGCGTCATTGGGAGAAGTTTTGCCCCATATTTGGCGTCATTGGGAGGAGTTGTGCCCCATAGTTGGCATCATTGGGAGGAGTTGTGCCCCATAGTTGGCATCATTGGGAGGAGTTGTGCCCCATAGTTGGCATCATTGGGAGGAGTTGTGCCCCATAGTTGGCATCATTGGGAGGAGTTGTGCCCCATAGTTGGCGTCATTGGGAGGAGTTGTGCCCCATAGTTGGCGTCATTGGGAGGAGTTGTGCCCCATAGTTGGCGTCATTGGGAGGAGTTGTGCCCCATAGTTGGCGTCATTGGGAGGAGTTGTGCCCCATAGTTGGCGTCATTGGGAGGAGTTGTGCCCCATAGTTGGCGTCATTGGGAGGAGTTGTGCCCCATAGTTGGCGTCATTGGGAGGAGTTGTGCCCCATAGTTGGCGTCATTGGGAGGAGTTGTCCCCCATAGTTGGTGTCATTGGGAGGAGTTGTGCCCCAACGTTCGTGTCATTGAAAGGAATTGTGTCCAATCGCTGGTTTTATTGAGAGGAATTGTGCCCTATCGTTGGTGTTAGTAGGAGAAATTATGGCCCATACCATAGTATCAGTGGATGAAATGATGTCCCAAGGGTCGGATAAAAGCAAGGAAAGGGCTGCATCTGGCCACACTTTGGAGGCCACTGCTCTAGACCAACTGCCTAAGGCCCCTTTCACATGGGGCAGATCAGTTTTACTCAGCTAACAGAGCAGAGCATGCACGACAGGTCCGTGTCCGATCTGCTTATGCAGAGTGGACACAGAACAAGCCCACTTTGTTCTATAGGCAATCGGGTGTAAAGGGACATCTGATTCGCCACAGCAGAAGAGAACAGATCCTCTTCCATTTGTTTTTGTTGTGCAACAAAAAGTACAACTTTTTTTTTTGAATAGAGAAAGGGAGGGTTATAACCCTTATCAGTTTTTGTTTTTTTTTTTAAAAGTATTTTTACATGAAAAATAGTGGCGCTGTGTTCACATGAGTTCAGTGACATCCAATCTAATATATAATACAGTGAACTATACATATTTTAAGCATCCATAATAAATCCAAGTGTATTAACACTCCAACAGTGAAAGCAAAAATATAAATAAAAAAATAGACAAAAGGTGAAATGAAAATAACAAAATTAATAATAATGTAGAAAGTCCATGCAAAGCACTGTGTTTCACATAGCATAAAGTGAATGGTCTTCCTATATATTTAAAACTTCCTTCCACCACACCGATCGTGATTGTGATCCACTCGCTTGAAACCGCACTCACACAAAGATTTGCCTTGCACTCACATGCTCGGCACATAGGCTGTTAGAGACCCACCAGGGTTAATCAAGGTATGTTAAAATCTTTTCTATTTAATGGGCTTTCAGAACTTGTTCCCAGAAATCCAGAGATATTTCAGGTGATTATGTGTCATGCACAAGAGTTGTTAATGCATATCCAACGGACTGCTCAAGCAGTACTGTGTTGTGGGTCAAACAGGCTTAGTCTGATGAGCAGGGTGATGAGACGCTAACTCCAAAATACGATTTTTCCTATGATGTTTCAAACTTAGACCTTTTGTTATTCTGAAGAATCACCTTCACCATAATCACCTGAAATATGGAGTTTACTCAATGGCAGCCTCTCCAGGAGTCGACAAAATGTCTGAGGTGGACATAAGGGGCCTTGTGAGCACAGGAGTAGTAATAGGGGAGTATGGTGTGAGGTTACCAGCTGTAGCGGGCTATCTTTGTTGTACAGCGCAGTCAAAAAAAAAAGTGAGGCAAGGCCTTGCATACTCACAAATCCAGCAGCTGGGGATAATGAGGGTCGTATGTGGCTGGAGGTGTCCAGGCCACTGTAGGCATGTAGTAGAATGTGCCTAGAGATTGGATGAGCCACAGGCTGCTTTACGGAAAGGAGAAGCACAGTGAGATGTTGCCTTGTCTAGGCTGAATGGCAGGAGAATCGGTATAACATCAGCACCCAGTTAGCCTTAACCATTACTAAAGTAAGATGGCAGTGGTGGGGATTTTAAAATGGCATCCAAAAAGGTACCAATTGTGAGGTAGCTTCCATTGCTCACATTACTTCAGCCCGACTGGCCTTACTGAACACCTGTCTACGAGTCTAGGTACTGGGTCACACCAGAGGCAGTGTCACAACTCTGACCCTGGAAAGTTCTCTGCGGCTAAACGTACACATAGGTCTGGAAAGCACCACAGTGCAGAGTACAGTGCCCAAAGGTCACATTCCAGGCTAGCTTTGTAATCTTCCAAAGACTGGGTATGAAATATAGTGATAAGAGTAGCACTAATCCGCACATTTACCTAGAAAAAAATACAATCTTAAATAATGAATAATCAAAACATATGTCTATATATAATATCACATGTGTGATAACATCTGTGCAAAAATAATAGGATGTTTAGAACAGCTTACTTGTAAAATCCTTTTCTTGGAGTACATCATGGGACACAGAGCCATAGTATTAACTTAATGGGTATATTGGCACCTTCAGGTGATGGACACTGGTATACCCAATACAGGAAGTTCACTCCCTATATAACCCCTCCTCCTACTAGGAGTACCTCAGTTTTTGTAGCAAAGCAATATACTTAAACCCCAAAAGAGGGGAGGGACCTCTGTGTCCCATGATGTACTCCAAGAAAAGGATTTTACAGGTAAGCTGTTATAAAAATCCTATTTTCTTTATCATACATCAAGGGACACAGAGCCATAGTATTAACTTAATAGGACGTCCTATAGCAATGCTATTTGAGGGGGAGGGAGAAACAACCCGTAGGGCACCCCCAGACTTGTGGACCTATACTGCTGCCTGCAGCACACTGCGCCCAAAGGTGATATCCTTATACCTCCTTACATCCACTTGATAAAACTTGGTGAATGTATGTACTGAAGACCAAGTTGCGGCCTTACAGATCTGAGCCATGGAGGCCTGGTGACGCAATGCCCAAGAAGCACTAACTGCCCAGGTAGAGTGTGCTTTGACTTGAAAAGGGGGAATCTTATCCCTTAAATTATATGTCTGAATTATAACTTGCCGAATCCACTTAGCAACAGTGGATTTCGACGCTGCCTGTCCTTTCTTAGGACCCTCTGGCAGAATAAATAAGACATCAGTCTTCCGAATCTGAGCAGTCGTCTTTAAATAGACTTTGACCGCTCTCACCAAATCAAGACAATGTAGTGACTTTTCTTCCCTGGAACATTGTTTTGGAAAAAACGATGGGAGGACAATATCTTGGTTCAGGTGAAAACCTGAGACCACTTTTGGCAAAAAGTCTGGAAGAGGGCGCAACATCACTCTGTCCTCATGAATAATCAAGTATGGCTCTTTACAACAAAGAGCAGCCAATTCCAAAACCCTCCTTGCTGAGGATATAGCAACTAAGAACACCAACTTCCTTGTCAGAAGGACTCTTCCTTGTCAGAAGGACTAAGGAAATATGTTTTATCGGTTCAAATGGCTGTTTTTGTAACACTGACAAAACTAAGTCCCAAGGGTTCAAAGGAGGTCTAACTGTCAGATTAAGCCGCATCACCCCTTGCATAAGGGCCCAGACCAAAGCATGTGAAGCAAGCAGTTTTTGAAATAAGACTGATAAAGCTGAGACTTGGCCCTTGATAGTACTCAAGGCCAGCTTCATCTCTACCCCTAATTGTAGAAAGGCAAGAATTCTGCCTATGATATACTTTCGAGGGTGCCAACCCTTGGATTCACACTAGGAAACATAAGCCCCCCAGACTCTATAATATATAGTTCTGGAAGCTTGCTTCCTTGCATTAATCAAAGTAGAAATAACTGACCCAGAAAGCCCACGTTTCTTCAGAATGTGGGTTTCAATAGCCAGGCCGTTAAATTTAGCGTTAGCAAGGTAGGATGGAATATCGGCCCCTGTGAGAGTAGGTCTGGCCGTAGTGGAAGGGACCATGGATCCTCCACTGCCATCTTTACGATTTCTGAATACCATGACCTTCTGGGCCATGCTGGTGCTACCAGAATTACCGGCTTTCTTTCCAGCTTGATCCGACAAAGAAGTCGAGGCAGCAACTAAATAGGGGGAAATGCATAGATCAGTGAGAACTGATCCACTGGGTCACCATCGCATCTGTTCCGCATGCAAGTGGATCCCTTGTCCTGGACACAAAGTTGGCTAACTTCATTTTGAATCTGGACGCTAGAAGATCTACGTCCGGAGTCCCCCATCTTTGGCAAACAGCCTAAAAAATGTTGGGGTGAAGAGACCATTCCAACGGGAATAACTGCTGGTGACTCAGGTAGTCCGCCTGCCAATTCTCTACTCCTGGAATGAAGATATAGGCACGGAACATTCCTTTCTGCCCAAGTTAGAATATGGCTCACCTCTGTCGCTTGGTGCCCCTTTGATGATTGATATAGGCCACCGCTGTGGTATTGTCAGATTGGATCCTGACAGGACAATCCCATAACCTGGAAGTCCAGGCCTTCAGAGCCAGATGCACTGCCTGAATCTCTAGGATATTGATGGGCAGGGTTCTTTCGGCTTTTGACCACTGTCCCTGGACAGTTGTCTTCTCTAGTACTGCTCCCCAGCCTGAAAGGCTGGCATCTGTCATTACAACTTTCCAGATAACAGGTTTGAAGGATTTTCCTTTCAGCAGATTCTGGGTTAGTAACTACCAACTGAGGCTTTGGGACACCCTTCAAGTCTAAAGCTTAAATTGTTTTGTTCCAAGCAGACAGGATATGGTTTTGTAACAGTCTCGAATGGAACTGGGCATAGGGAACCGCTTCGAATGAAGCCACTATTTTTCCTAGCAACCTCATACAAAGGCGAATGGAGGGATCGCCTTTTGACCCGACCATCCGCACCAGCTCTCTTATGGAGTTGATTTTTGCCCGAGGCAAGAACACCGTTTTCTGGGCTGTGCTGGGCAAGTACTAAAGCCTTTTTATTGGTTTTAAGGAAGATTTATCTCGGTTGAGAATCCAATCCAAACTTTCCAGGTAACTGGTTGTAATGCGCACACTTTGCTCCAAACCAGCCACCGACTGGTCTATTAGCAATAGATCGTCTAGGTACGCCAAGACTGTTATGCCCTGTGCCCTTAACCTGGCTAGAGGTGGGGCCAGGACTTTTGTAAACACCCAGAGTGCTGTAGCTAGTAGCTAGCCCTAAGGGCAAGGCTACAAACTGGAAATGCTACTGTTCTACCTCGAACCGCAGAAACCTTTGGTGAGCGGCAAATATAGGAACATACAGATATGCATCCCTGATGTCAATAGAAAGAGTAAAAAAATAAGTTCTCCTCCTTGTAGCATAGAAACCAATGACCTGATCGACTCCATGTGAAAGGAGCGGATCTTCAGGAAATGATTTAGATTCTTTAGATCTAGAATGGGTCTGATATCTCCATTCGGTTTTGATACTGTAAAGAGGTTTGAATAAAACCCCAGACCTTGCTCTACTGTGGGGATCTGTATGATCACCCCCTGAGCCATTAATCGGTCCAGTGCCCGAAACAGAGATTGCCTTTTCACTGAATCTTTTGGAACATTTGACCTCAGGAAACGAGACGGTGGAAAGTCCCAAAATTCCAGCTTGTACCCCAGAGTTACCGTGGAAATGACCCATCTGTCCTGAATTTCCTCTTGCCAGACTTCTGAAAACTGCAGAAGTCTTCCCCCCACCCAGGACTTCTTTTGAGCCTGGGCCTGACCCTGAGGTTTTCCTCTAGAGTCTGATGGCGGAGGCCGTTGCCACTGCATAGAGGAGGAAGCCCCTGGCGCAGGAGAAAGAGCCTGTTTAAATGGGGGGCGTTTATACTTTCTTTTGACTGGCAAATGAGTACTTTTCCCACTAGAAATTGTTTGGATGTATTTGTCCAAATCATCTCCAAATAGCCGATCCCCATGAAAAGGGAACCCAGTCAGGAGCTTTTTACACGGTGCTTGGGCTGACCAATTTTTTAACCACAGGATTCTACACATGTGTACTAGCACATGCATAAGGCAGGACGCCTGGTGAATAGAATCTTTAATGGCATCTATGGCAAAGCTTTGGTAGTTCAGCCAAATCCTGGGCTTGTTATGCAAGAAACTCTTTAAGGGCCTGTCTAAATTGGTCCTTTAGGGATTGACAGATGCCTATTGCAGCAAATGCAGGCTGAGTAATGGCACCTGCCAAAGAAAAATGGATTTTAACTGGAATTCCAACCTTTTAGCTGTTGGATCCTTAAGCATTTGTGCATTGTCTACTGGACAAGTTATGCCGCGTACACACGAGCGGACTTTACGGCAGACGGGATTTGGTCGGACAATTTGATCGTGTGTGGGCTCCAACGGACTTTGTTTACTCAAAAGTTGGACGGACTTAGATTTGAAACATGTTTTAAATGAATCCGTCGAAATCGAGTCCGGTCGAAAAGTCCGCCGTCTGTATGCTAGTTCGACGGACATAAAGCCATGCTAGGGCAGCTATTGGCTACTGGCTATGAACTTCCTTGTTTTAGTCCGGTCGTACGTCATCACGTACGAATTCGACGGACTTTGGTGGATTGTGTGTAGGCAAGTCCGTTCATTCAGAAAGTCCATCGTAAAGTACGTAGAAAAGTCCGCCAGGCAAAGTCTGTCGTAAAGTCCGCTCGTGTGTACGCAGCATTAGACTTATTCACACTGGAAATTGCAGCGTCAACTGCTGGTACCTTCCATTTTTTGGTGAATTTCTCCTCCATGGGATAGAGAAATAAGCTGTTCTAGTAATGCATGGACAGGAAACGCATCCAAAGGCTGTGAAGGTTTCAAGGAACCCAAGGAAGAAACCGAGCTTTCAGCAGACTCCGTTAGGGGTAGCATGAAAGTAGAACAAATCATCTCCAGAAGAGATTGTATCAGCAACTTCTCAGATTGTGAGGCTGAAAAGGGTTCATCTACCGTTGTTTCCTCCGCAGAGGAGTCATCAGTTTGTCTTTCCTCCTGATCGCCTGAGGGTAACACCTCATCCTGTGCCCACTGTTCCCCTTGCAAAGGTTCTAAGGCGGGGGAGGGGGATCTAGCACGCTACCTATCCATTTGAATGGACGATACGATTAAAGCCACTAATCTTCCTTCCAGGGCCTGAAGGGTGGAGGAAAAGACATCTTCAGTCACGTATACAGGGGCTGAGATGTGAGAAGCAGCTGTACCACCAATTTGTTCCAATGGCTCACCCTGGCTTGCCATAATTGGTATTTCAGGCGAGGATGACAGTGTGCAGGTACGACTGGAGTTCCTAGCACCTGGGGGTGAAACCTTTGGTACCTTTTTGGTCTTTTGTGGCATCTTTTTTGGTACGCATAGTCCTAAGCACAAAAGCAGAGGCACTATTAAATTGCACGAATTGCTGAACATAGTCATGACAGAATGATGCAGCTATTAAGTTCAGCCTAGTGCTGGGAAAAATGTCCTTCCCGTATTAGGAATACCACCTGCAGCCCTTACGTGCCCCACCGCTCCTGTATCCCAGGTGTAGGCTGCTTGCTTCCTCCTCGCTATCAGCTGATCCTTAAGCCTGCTTTTGCCGTGCATCCTTGTGGACGTTGCACGGTGCAGCGCCTAGGCCCTGTCCCTATTCGTAAGCCCGCCCCCTCCTTTTCATTTGAAAATTATTCCCGCGTTCACGCACGGGCAGCCTTCCGGTCCGCAGACCCAACACGAGGGGGGGGGAGAGGCAGAGCCCATGATACTAGCAGGCAGAGGAAAAAAAGCTGCGAAGCAAAACTCGAGACCTCCGCACCCCCCACGGAAGGAGGGGATATTAAAGGGGGGGTACAACCACTGCTGTTTCCCTAACCCTTCTGGTCCCTCCAGGGGGGAGAAAAGCATTTGGCAGATCTCTTGCCTTGAGAGGAATCCCCCCTGTGCAAGCTGCTGCGGCCACACACAGACTGACACCGAGTTTAAGGCATGACAACATTTTTTCCCTTAAAGAAGAAATCATAGGCGGACTTTTTAGTTCCTAAGTTTCTTCCCTTACCTTATCCCCCCCACAGGATTTGCTGATTTAACAGTCAATCCAACCTTCACCCATCACGGCGTGCTGCGTTTAGCAAACCTACAAGGACCAGGTCCCTTTTTATCGGGGTTCCACTCCCTTGGACCTGTAAAAGCATCCCGCCGGGAAAAGCTTTTAGGTAATGTAGCATGACCAAAGCCCTGGGTCCCAGGGTCCAGCCCTGCAAAGAGAGGCATTACAGGTAAAACCTCACATATTTCGTATATTTTTGCACAGCTGTGATCACACATGTGAAATTAAATATAGACATATGTTTTGATTATTCACCATTTAAGATTGTAGTATTTTTAGTTAAATGTGCAGCCAAGCACTACCCTTATCACTATATCTTGTTTTTTATTGTTTTTTACAATAATTAGAGTAGCAGCTGTCCATTAGAGCACATTTCTGTGGCGCTGTTATTTTTGGCACAGGCTCCAAACCTAAAACCATGTGTCCCTCAATGGATGATAAAGAAAAAAGTTTAGAAGTAATACTATAAAAGCAGTGCGCCAAAAAAATAAAAAGGCATGTGTAATAGATAAGAGAGCGCTGCTTCCATTAACATTCTATGTAAAATTGTTCAGTACAGCTTGAACTAATACAATACATAATGTAATAATTCCATAATATAATAATGTGTAACATCTGTTGCCTATTCATAAACTGTAATAGTTCATGAGCGATTTATTCATGAAGCTCTGCTTAAACACTGACCACCAGAGATGCTTCCAAGTCACATTTGCCTTTGGATGACATCAAAATCATTTGAATTTATACTATTCTTTGCTTGACGTGCACAAAGTTGGCCACTTGCTTTAGGGCTGCAGTGTTCTATGAATTGCGTGCCTGCATCATCTCCTGTACAGTAATACAAATTTTGCTTCTCAAAAACGATATACAAACATCAAACTTCGTCAACACAAGCCACTAAAAATGGTGGGCATAAACCTAATGTTAATTACAAGTGATTTTTCAAATTCAGTAATGGTTTGTGATAACTGGGGGCTATAAGATTTATTGAGCAATCAAGAATGTGTTTAACAAACTTGCAAATAGTAGCAATGGTTGCCCAAATGTTTTAAAGTGCTAGAATATTTCAAAGAGATCTGTTTAACTGAACCTGTGAGTATAGTAAAATCAAAAGTATAGGGACAACCCTCCAAATATTATATTCAGGTGCACAAAAATAGGCCCATAAAGACATACCGGTAGTTTAAAGAGTTTGGTGTGGAGAAACAGTAGTGGTCTGCACAAAGCCGTGAACCTCAACTCTAGTGAACACTAGTGACTAAATCATACTGGTTAAACCATGCCCATAGAGTCACTCCTACATGTTGTCACAGTGCTCTATACAAGTTGCAACACAACCTCTCACTGGACTACATGGAAACCCCCAGGTCCAGCAGAAAATGGCTATCATTCCTGAACTAGCCCAATATGTGCAGATTGTTAGGCGTAACACTACTGCCCTAAAGTCAGGTACACACTGTTAGTTTCTTTTCGTGCAACCCCGCGGGTTGCACAAAAAAAACAAAAAAAAACAACCTTTCAGCTACGGTCTGAGCCGCTGTACTAACAATGCGAGTTTAGTTCAGCAATCTCCCCCGCTGAGCTTTTGTGTTCTAACAGGGGGGCGCCCCCCCCCCCCCCGCCGGAACACTCTGATCAGCACTCTCTGCCATTGGCTAAGAGCACTGATCGGGAGTCGTTCAACTGCTGGTTTTCCAGCATGCACGTCCGACAGACCGACATACACACACAGAATGTCGGCAGTTTCCTTTTTTGAACTGGCCGATGTCTCCCAACATTCAGCCCATGTGTACGAGGCTTAATGCTGGCTTCACACCATTACACTGCAGCAATCCACATTACATGCATTGCTGAGTTGCAATGCTATACATTTTAAATGGCAGCCAACACCCCTCTGCACCACAATGCACAATAATGCACTACAGTGAGTTGTGTTGCACTGTGCCCAAAAAAAGTTGCAGGTATGCATTTTTTGTTTGTTCTGTGTGTTGGCAGCTCATTCAAATGAATGGGCTGCCTTAACATAATGTGTGTACATGTAATTGCATAACACAACAGATGGCTGTGAAGGGACCCAAAGGGTTCTCTGCTATGAGGCACTACCCTAATAATCATGTCAGATGGCCATTTGTGTAAAGCTGGGTACACACTAGTTTTTTTTTTTTTCGTGCAACCCCACAGGTTGCAAATGTCCAAGACATTTTGGACAATTTTATGCTCCCAACTTTGTGGTTACAGTTTGGGGATGGCCCCTTCCTGTTCCAACATGACAGCACACCAGTGCACAAAGCAAGGTCCATAAAGAAATGGTGAGTGAGTTTGGGGTGGAGGAACTTGACTGGCCTGCACAGAATCCTGACCTGATCCCAATAGAACACCTTTGGGGTGAATTAGAGTGGAGACTGCGAGCCAGGCCTTTTTGTCCAACATCAGTGCTTGACCTCACAAATGCGCTTCTGAAAGAATGGTCAAACATTCCCATAGACACACTCCTAAACCTTGTGGACAGCCTTCCCAGAAGAGATGAAGCTGTTATAGCTGCAAAGGGTGGGCCAACTCAATATTGAACTCTACAGACTTATGCCCCGTACACATAGTCGGACTTTGTTTGGACATTCAGGCAACAAAATCCTAGGATTTTTTCCGACGGATGTTGGCTCAAACTTGTCTTGCATACACACGGTCACACAAAGTTGTTGGAAAATCCGATCGCTCTAAACGCGGTGATGTAAAACACGTACGTCGGGACTATAAACGGGGCAGTGGCCAATAGCTTTCATCTCTTTATTTATTCTGAGCATGCGTGGCACTTTGTCCGTCGGATTTGTGTACACACGATCGGAATTTCCGACAACGGATTTTGTTGTCGGAAAATTTTATGGCAAGCTCTCAAACTTTGTGTGTCGGAAAATCCGATGGAAAATGTGTGATGGAGCCCACACACGGTCGGAATTTCCGACAACAAGGTCCTATCACACATTTTCCGTCGGAAAATCCGACTGTGTGTACGGGGCATAAGACTGGGATGCCATTAAAGTTCATGTGTGTGTAAAGCCAGGAGTCCCAATACATTTGACAATTTAGTGTACATGTATTTGTATGGCGTACTAGGGTACATGGAGGCTTGTGATTCCCTAAGAGCTGGAGTTGCATTTTTCCTAGCCGCTACATTTACTACTAGAACAAAAGAGGGTAAAACAAGGGATGCAAAAAAAGCTCCATAGTGCAGTGATATGTTCATTAAAATAGTACACAAAAACAGGTGGTAAATATTGAATTCACATATGTGGATGCACAGTGTGCACATATAAGAAACCTCAGCATCAGAGTCCTGTGTCCAGTATAAAGCCTGTGCAACCACCACTATGGGCAGGAAGATGGATCGCGCTGCAGACACTCCAGAAACACTGGTATAAGGATCAAACACCACCTCTGACGAATTATAGCAGGACACTACATTTTTTATATACATTTTTTTTGTATACTTGAGGTTTATTTTACAGCTGCAGAAAGTGGTTTTTAATTAGGACACCAAGCGCCTTAGGTTATAGTTTTTTTTCCCCATTTTCTGCAAGCTATATTACTACTACATAGATATAGTCGCACAAATCATCCAAATATGCAAGTACAATTGTTCCAGCACTTTGAAAACAAAGCCGCAGTAATTTATCTCTGCAGCGTTTAATCATTTGAAGGACATGAGGTCAGGCAATAGATGCATATCTTTTTAGCGATGGACAAACATAAAAATGTTCCCTTAGAAGTTCGTTTTCATCACTAGACTTCATTACCATTCATTTGTGACAAATACAATAAAAAAAAGCTAAAGCTATGTTATAATGTACCAACAAACTCTATAAAGTTAGAGCACCTTTTCACCTCAAATAATGTTGTCTGGCAATAAACACATTTACTGTGAGAAACCAAAAGAATGGTATTTGTAAAAGCTTTGATTGTGCCTGCGCTCAGCGGTGGATCTCGGGGAGAAGTGCTGCTCCATACAGCTCAACATTAGTTCCCCTCTGGGAGCAGACAGACAAAACAGTAGAGAATTCGAAGCTCTGTCTACTTTATTAATCCAAGCCAAAAGTGTTCCTAGCTTCTTTTTTTTTTTAGGATGTAAAGCCATGTTGCATGTCATGCAGAGGGGGGCACAGTTTCTGTAGAGACCTCACAGCTAGAAGCCACCCAGAATGCACATCTGCTGTAACAAAGCAAGACATATGGGTGACCTACACAATATTGCTCTACTTGAGGAAGCTTCTGATGATCCATGTTGTGGGGGAAAGTTACTGTAACCCTTTTAGTATATATAAGTAGGATGCCGTAATCAAGCTATGACTGTAGAGACATCTCTGCATCCAGAACCATCTGAGTGAAGTTGATTCTATATAGAGATATGTATTGGCTTGCAAAGGTCAAGTTTGACCTGGTCTCCTGCCAGTGCCATGTGCAAGGCAGCCATCAGAAATTGTGGGGCCCCTTATACAGCTTTAGGCCTGGGCCAGCCCCCCCCAGCCTGACCACCAACATTCCCCAGGGTCCCGCCCACTGGCTGTCCCACCAAATCTGCCCACTAGCCATCCCACCAAGTCCTTCAGTGCCTCAGCCCCCTCACACCTGTATGCTCTCAGCCCCCCTCACACCTGTACGCTCTCAGCCCCCCTCACACCTGTACGCTCTCAGCCCTCCTCACACCTGTACGCTCTCAGCCCCCCTCACACTTGTACGCTCTCAGCCCCCCTCACACTTGTACGCTCTCAGCCCCCCTCACACCTGTACGCTCTCAGCCCCCCTCACACCTGTACGCTCTCAGCCCCCCTCACACCTGTACGCTCTCAGCCCCCCTTACACCTGTACGCTCTCAGCCCCCCTCACACCTGTACTCTTTCAGCCCCCTCACACCTGTACGCTCTCAGCCCCCCTCACACCTGTATGCCCTCAGCCCCCCTCACACCTGAACGCTCTCAGCCCCCCTCACACCTGTACGCTCTCAGCCCCCCTCACACCTGTACGCTCTCAGCCCCCCTCACACCTGTACGCTCTCAGCCCCCCTCACACCTGTACGCTCTCAGCCCCCCTCACACCTGTACGCTCTCAGCCCCCCTCACACCTGTACGCTCTCAGCCCCCCTCACACCTGTACGCTCTCAGCCCCCCCTCACACCTGTACGCTCTCAGCCCCCCTCACACCTGTATGCCCTCAGCCCCCCTCACACCTGTACGCTCTCAGCCCCCCTCACACCTGTACGCTCTCAGCCCCCCTCACACCTGTACGCTCTTCAGCCCCCTCACACCTGTATGCTCTCAGCCCCCCTCACACCTGTATGCCCTCAGCCCCCCTCACACTTGTACGCTCTCAGCCCCCCTCACAACTATATGCTCTCAGCCCCCTCACACCTGCACGCTCCCAGCACCACTCACATGTGCATATATGACATGCACACACACACAGGCATGTATACACACACAGAGACATATGTACACACACACACAGGCCTGTACACAGTCACACACACAGGCCAGCTGTGAAGCCTTTTGGCTTCACAGCTGGTTCCCTACTGCGCATGCGCAAAGCGCACTGTGCTTTCTAATTGGCCCAGCGGCAGAGGAAGGAGGAGGGGGCCAAGCTTCGCCGTGGAGCCGTCTCCGGACGTGGGGAAAGGGAGCTGGCAAAAACAGGTCCCCCTTCCCCGTCCCCCCCCCCCCCCCGAAAGGTGCCAAATGTGGCACCAGGAGGGGGGGATGAATAAGCGGAAGTTCCACTTTTGGGTGGAACGCCGCTTTAAAGCATTTGTTATCTCAACACTTCATATTCCTGATATGTGCCTGCTGTACTATGTACTTGTATGAGAAAGTACCCTGTTCTCCTTGCATTGCTTCCTTTATGTGAAATCCCTGGTACTCCTGTCCGTCCCTCTGCTTTCCTATTAAAAACTAATCACACTAAGCAGGAGAACACACCGTGGTCAGTTCTCTAGCTATGCTGAGAATACAGTGTACTCTCCTTCAACGATCACATTTGTCCTGACACGCTCCCACTACACAGCCAATCACTGGTAAATGTGATCACTTATAAGAAAGGGAAAAAAAGATATTTATAATTTTTTTTATATCTATACAAAAATGTTTTGCTTTTAATGTCTATTTTAAATGGAATGGGTTGTTTTACAGGGTGATCATTTATTACTATCACTTTAAGTACTCCCTAACAGGGCTGGTTTTCAGCATTTTTCTCAGAATAAAACCGTTGCGGTAAATACTCAGCACATGATATACATTAAATCACATGATAAAAAAAAAAAAAAGAATCTGACCAATGCTCTTAATGCAGTACCTGTTGGAGTGGGAAAAGCAGCACAAAGTCAATAATTTCATATGCTGACAAAGAACATATTGATAGAAGAACACATGCTAGGGAGATGAGCTCAGAGTGACAAGAGAGAAGCGCTTATCACTGTGCTGCTTCTCCTGCACTGTCCAGTCACAGGCTGGGCTCAGTGGAAGTGGGTCATACATCAGACAACGTTATATCCCATGACCCAAAGTCTCCTATCAGCAAGAGATACAGTCCTTTATAGGTCGTATAATAACTCAGTATTACAGCAGAAGCTCTTTGGGGCAGAGAATTCTTTGTCACATCTAGCTGCACAGTATACTCCTCTCTCCCTGCAGTGCCCAGTATCTACTGATTGTAAACTCTAAAGAGTATAACCTTTCATACCTTCCATGATGTCCGCAGTACTCCCTACAGCAAAGGGCTGTAGAACACATTGACAAGAAATATTTAAAAGAATCTGAAAATAAAATTTAGATGCACAATGAGGTCAGATTTTAAATTAGGAAATACCGGTACTTATAATTAACAAATCCATTTAGATCCCATTTACAGTGTTGTGTTTTAACACGTGCATTCTGATGTGCTAAAATGTGTTTAATGGTTTTCCATTAACCACTTGCCTACTGGGCACTTAAACCCCCTTCCTGCCCAGGCCAATTTTCAGCTTTCAGCGCTGTCACTCTTTCAATGACAATTCTGCAGTCACGTAACACTGTACCCAAATGAAATTTTTATCAATTTTTTTTCCCACAAATAGAGTTTTCTTTTGGTGGTATTTAATCACTGCTGGGTTTTTTATTTTTTGCTAAAAAAAACAAAAAAAACTCCAAAAAACAGTTTTATAGTTTGTTATAAAATTTTGCAAACAGATAATTTTTCTCTTTCATTGATGTGCGCTGATGAGGCTGCACTGATCAGCACTGATAGGCTGCATTGATGGGCACTGATGGACACTGATAGGTGGCACTAATGAGGCAGCACTGAAGGGCACTGAGAGGTGGCACTGCTAGGCAGCACTGATGGGCACTGATAGGTGGCACAGGTGGGCACAGATACTTGGGTGATGTCTCACCCTCTTCAGGACCGCTGTCCCTCTGACACAAGCCAGTGATCAGCTTTTTTTTTTCCTGCTCACGCTGTCAGCGCGAGCAGAAAGAAAGCCGATTACCAAGCTTTTGTTAACATCATGTGATCAGCTGTCATTGGCTGACAGCTGATCACGTGGTAAGGGGTCCCGGGATTGGCCCCTTACTCCGATCTGTGATCAGCCGAGTCTCATTGACTCGGTGATCACAGGGTGCGCAGGCAGCTCATGCACGTGAGGACTTATATTGACGGCCTTCCGGCAATTAAGGTCAGCGCTGTAGCCATCATTTGGCTAAAGCGCGGGTGCGAAGCAGTTAAATAGAAGTCAATGGCAAAATATTGGCAACAGGTATAACCAAGCCTTAGTCAACGGTTGCTAATCTTATCCATTCCAGATCCTAGAATCGAAAATGCATTAAAAATTCTCGCCAACGTGGGTCACAACACATCAATGCATAAAGAAAACGTTGACACATGGCAATGCACCTGCCTAACACTACTAAAAATTGCACCTCTGCGCAATATGCATAAATCTAAATGGGCCCCCCAAAGGACTATTACTAATAGCAAAAACCGTACTTCCAATTACTCACAACACATAGGGAGTTGTGTATAAGCCCCGATCACATCGAGTGCAGCTTTGAAATCATGCAATTTCACCTGAACTCGCATTTCAAAACTGCATCTCAGTGCGTCTTTGAAGACATCTGTGCAGCTTCATGCACAGATGTCTATTGAAGTCGCACCCACAATCGCCAAAAGTAGTGCATGTACTACTTTTTCAAACCGACGCGGCACCGTAAAGTCAGCGCTGCATCAATTTGGACACTGCCATTGCTGGCAATAGGATGCGACTTGTCATGCAATTGGACCTGTCCAATCGCATGACAAATCGCTGCAATGTGAACAGGGGCTAAATCATTTGCCGTGTTGATGCCTTAAGCATTCGCCCAGGTGGAACAATCATTTTATATTTTGTAATAGGATTATCTCCTATACCTCCATCTAGTGACCATAATGCTAATTTTTAAATTGATGTATTTCAGAAAATTATGGCAATTAGAATGAGCTGACAATCAAAGGAGATAATCATATTGAAAACACAGAAATCATTGTGCCTGTGTGAATGCTCAAAGTGGTTCTAAAGACTTAAAGTGATTGTAAAATCTAGTTTTTTTGTCCTATAAAAATAACAACCGTTATTACTCACCTGCTGTGTTGCAGTGGATTTTTACAGAGCAGCCCAAATCCTCCTCTTCTCAGGTCCCTCTTCTGTGCTCCTGGCCACTCCCTCCTGTCGAGTGTCCCCACAGCAAGCAGCTTGCTATGGGGGCACCCGAGCCGAGTCACTGCTTCCTGTGTTCATTCAGACACAGAGCCCCGGCCTGGCCCCGCTCCTGATTGGCTAGCTGACCAACAGCAGCGGCAGCCAATGGTGTCGCTGCTGTATCTCAGCGATCAGGAGGGAGACTCTTAGGGTCCTTTCACACTAGGGCGGGCGTCGGCGGTAAAGCGCCGCTATTGTACGCGGCGCTTTACCGTCGGTATGCGGCCGCTAGCGGGGGCGGTTTTGCCCCCCCCGCTAGCGGCCGAGAAATGGTTAAAAACCACCGCAAAGCGCCTCTGCAGAGGCGCTTTGCCGGCGGTATAGCTGCACCGTCCCATTGATTTCAATGGGCAGGAGCGGTGAAGGAGCGGTATATACTCCGCTCCTTCACCGCTCCGAAGATGCTGCTAGCAGGACTTTTTTTACCGTCCTGCCAGCGCATTGCTCCAGTGTGAAAGCAGCGGCACTTTCGGGTCGGTTTGCAGGCGCTATTATTAGCGCAATAGCGCCTGCAAACCGCCCCAGTGTGAAAGGACCCTTAGATGGCTGAGACACTCGTGGACATCGCTGGACAGAGAGGGACCTCAGGTAAGTGTTAGGGGGGCTGCTGCACACAAAAGGCTTTTTATTTTAATGCATAGAATGCATTAAAGTGTAAGTTCACCGTTACAGAAAAATCTGTAAAGGTGAACTTACCCTTTAAGATAAAAAACCTTCTGAGTTTACAATCACTTTAAGACATTTTTAGCCCTGCATTGTGGTAAAAAGACTCTGATTAGGATCCCACCCCCAGTCCCCTTACCTGAGTCCAATTGAAATCAAGTGCTGTTTCCGATAGCGCTCTCTCCTCTCACAGGACAGACAGGCAGCAGTGGGAGAAATTGGCTTCTGCTGCTGTCCATCAAATCCTGTGATGAGGGAGTTAGGGGAGGAACCAAGCCACACTATCTGTGTCTATGGATGAAGACAGAGCAGATTGGGATCAAGCCCAAATGAGTGTCCTCATAGGAAGCAGCTTCCTATGGGGGCACTTGGCAAACAAGATAAGCCAGATGCACCAGCAGGGGACCCTAGAGGAAGTGGATCAGGGCTGCTCTGCTCAATATCATTGCACAGAGTAGGTAAGTATGCTTATTCTTAATAAAAAAACGAAAACAAAAAAAAAACCCCAAAGATTTAGATAACTTTAAGTCCATCTGGCAATTTTTTTTTAAACATAGACTTAGTGCATGTTGGCTGCATAATCTGAAATGGTCCCCAATCTGTGTCTAATTAGAATTGCAAATTTTCTAAACTACATTTTTTGTACTAAGGCTTTATAACAGTTTACTGTAATGTGTAAAATTTTTCTTGGAGGTACAAATCTGGAGAAATTGAAACTTAAGCTTTCAAAGTCAGTCAACACATCTTACCAGTCATGGGCCCCTGCCAGTAATATAACATTCTGGAACCACCAACTGCTCGATCGTGAATATCCAGACTCAAATCTGAACCTGACCCACTCAGAAAGATGCACGGGCACAAAATGAAATTACTATAACATTGTTCACCAAAGGATTTTAACAAAAGACTAGATTGCAATGAATTCAGGTTAAAATAAACAGAAAGGACTTTCTGACTTCAGCACAGCTGCAAGGTTTCCTGGAAAACACCTGCAGTTCGTTGGCTGACTTTAATTGTTAACTCAAGCCATTCTTTAACGAAGCAACGGGTGCTCTCCAGCCTTGCCTTGAGCGTACTAACCTTTGTTGATTTCTGTCTGGATGTTACTATATTGTGGAGAAAATTGTTCTAGCCAAAGAAACTCTGCTTGAAACAAAAGACAAAATCCACGGTCAAGTTTTGAGGAGAAAAACAAATCAATTATACGCAAGCTAAAAAACTGTTTGTCCTAAAAGTTTCTGATTATGACAAAGAGCAAGGAAACACAAGAACCATTTTTCTCTAAACAAAGACCAAATTTACATCTGATCGCCCAATGCCCTGTATAATTAACGAGGCTTGATATAATGGGTTTTTCTCCGTCCGCAGCGGGGCCCTGTAATCAATGTCCATTTGCAATTTCATTATGAAATAATACATTTGGGTACATTAATTGATTATTTTGCTATGACTATGGCTGTAATAAAGCAAATGTGTCCTACCTACCCATAATATTGCTGGAAAGTGATTGATGCAAATAGGAGAGTTTGTCAAGGGCTTGGGGCAAATATTGATTTACAGATATGAATGGAGTAAAAAGAGAAAAAAAAAAACCTCTGCTGCAGTCCCTGGTGTAGACAGAAAAAGACGTTCATCGTATTGGTGTTTAAGAAAAATGATGTATGTTTAAAACGAATGCAATGTGCTCTGTCAGTTGTAATAGAGAACGTAGACTTCCCCAAACATTGACAAAATTTATCAAACTAAATTGGTCATTAAGCATTTAAGCGGTACTCTTCCTGGTGGTCCAAAGTTTTCTGGTGAGTGGCCCCCCTTATATGAAACACCAAAAAAGCTAAAGTAAAACTGTCACATCCAAACAATTAAAGTGAACATAGTGTGAAAAAAAAATCCTCATTTGGAGTTTACGTGATAAGAAAGTTAAAGAGATCATTAGAGCCAAAGATATAAGCAGCTCAACCTATTACAGGTATTTACATAGCACCAGAAATTTATGCAGCACTTTACATATATCAGAAATTCACATCAGTTCCTGCCCCCTCAAGGAGCTTACAATCTAATCTCTTCCTCACATTCATACCTACACATAATAGTATAGGGTCAATTTAGACAGGAGCTTAATCTACCAGCATGTCTTTATAGTGTGGGAGGAAGCTGGAGTACCCAAAGGAAAACTCCCAGAAGCATATGCAAGCAAGAACATGCAAGCTCCATGCAGGTAGTGTTGTGGTTGGGATTCGAACCAAGGACCCCAGTGCTGCATTGCATTAGTGCCAAGTCCATGTGCTGCACTGTCCTTTTATGCTAATCTGGACATGTACGGGTCAAATTTTGCTCGTCTCCTCTTCCTCCTGAAACTCCCTACTGGTCAGCAAAGCCAAAAGAGGGGGCAGTGCCAAGCTCAGCCATTACTGGTAAATGGAAATTTGCACAGAGCGTCAGCTGCTTTTTGTTTGGAGCACGAGGCAGATTCTCACTTCTCCTCTGTTAACTGCAGCTGATCTGCATCCTCGTTGCTAGCCCAAGCAAGGTGTCTTAATTTCTAAGCAGCGGATTCCTCCATCAGCCTAGCTGTCCCTGGTCTATAACCACACACTCTTACCTCTGATTTCTGCCCCCAAGTTGGCTGTGTGCTTCCTGACGCTTTAGGCATCACAAACCCAGGGCTCTGGCCTTGTGATAACATCAGCTTCTTGGCCACCTTCTCGTTGTGCCAGGAAGGTTGGTATAGGCCAATAGGTTTCTCATTGCTGACCCTGCCTAGTACACATATTTCTCTTTGAATTGCTGCCTAACCGTAAATTGTTTACCGGACTACGCTTGCTCGCTACCCTTACCCTGACCCCAGGATTGTCTACTGGAATATTTGTATGGTATTTGGCCTGACCCCAGAACGGTTTTCCAACTACATTTGTCACTACCTGCCCTGATCTTGGACTTTACAAGGATTCTGCAAGCAGCCCGTCTACCTGCCTGACTATAAGACTACAGATATCCTTCCTTGTCTCATTCGCTCAACCCTAGGGCCATCTAGTGAGTAGCTGAAACATTAGGTTTTAAGACTTGGAGGCGACCAAGTACTGGTTGTCTTAAGAGAACAGGGGCTACTAAAGGTAGAAAAACACCAACCAGCTATAGCTCCTGACCTAGGCATTGGGTTGTGCAACACACCTACATATATACATATATATATATATCTGAATCCACAGATCAATGTTTCATGCAATTTTCAAGGTATCCAAAATGTATCTTTTTTTTTTGCTATGGTTTTTTTGCTAGGATTATGCAATGGTATAAACGTAATTAACTATTTCAAAATGTACTGTTGCCTCTCATTACTGTGAAATAAAGTATATTGGTGACAGGAACAAAAGGTAGAACTTTGGGAACAGAGTTTGCAAATTTTGCTTTCAAAAATGTTCCATTATAAACTCTGTAGCTGCAAGCTATCCTTGATTTCCTTGGATATTGCCAATCTATGTATATTGTACCAGGATTCATTCTTACATATGTCTCTGGTTTTCACAAATAACCAGCAGGACCATAAACCCTTTATCTGCATGTAGACCCCTCCTATTTAGGTGCTAGGCTGATAGGTACATTTAGTTTTTGTGGCTCTTCTGTAATCAGTTGAGCAGTGACTGATTGGTTTGGACTGATCGGGGTTTCACAGTCTGCAAGCTTGATTGCTTCACTCTACCTTCTGGAAAGCTCTAGAACATAGGAGAGGAACAGTTCAAATGAGTAGCCTAAATATTTATAGGACCTCAGCCAATCCCTGCGAAGGTGTGCACTGAGTTCACTGAGGACCCCACTATGCTAAAGCTTGGTGGCCTTCTTGCTAAGAACCTCTGAAGCAAAACAAAAGGATTTCAGCTAGGATCCGGTCTGGAGAGTTCACTGAGGAAGCCTCTGCCTGATACTGGAAGGGACATCCGAGTATTTAAGGACCTTGCGAGTACAAACCCGTGGGCAGGATTTGGGTGACTGTGGCGGTTAGACCTTGCACACTAATCCTAAGGTTTGCCTAGCCTGTTCCAAGATGTAACTGCAGAGTGAAATAATAACTGCAAAAAAAAAAGGCAAACCCTAGACTATTCATTGAGCCAGAAGAGTGAATGTTTCTGTGTGCCTGGTTGCCACTGCACTAGTGGAAAGGAACCTGGGGCTAACCAGCAAGCCTTTTCAGGGGTGAGCACTACATACATAATTTGCTTCCAGGTTTGCTAACTGATAATGTTTTATGAGCTTTTGTGGACAATAGTTGTTAAAGAGCAACATTATAAGGGTAAATGCTGCTTAATGCAAAACTGTGGGGCCACAGAAAATCCAATGAGACCTGAGGCATCACAAAAATATTACCTGGGGTGAGCGGTTTAAAGTATGAGCAATCCCAACATAGTCTCCTGTCTACATCTTTGTCCAAGTGATAACCCCTTCTGGAACAGGTGTATGTACATATGAATGAGATGTACTCACCAGACAACCAGCAGTGTGCAGCTCATCTATAGGAATGAAAGAGGCTGCAACAACTACAAGCTTCATACAACAGTTTGTGTCCTTTAAATTATGGTTTTGAGTACAGTAATGTACATTAACTGCTCTGCAATTGTGTTGTACAAGCAGAGTCCTCTAAAGCTGGGAGCAAAAGAACCTAATTAAAAGTTTATATGATTACGTTTAAAGAGGAACTGTTATTTGTGTAATCTATAGAACAGCACACAGGATCATGACCACACAAACTACAAAAACAGAATTATTATATTAATCAAGGACTCTGAACCATATTTACCACAGCAAAGGACTGCATCCCAAACTTGGAAAATGAATGAACACAAACCTAATTATAGAAAACTTTAAAATATTCTGCAAGTGACAGGAAACTACAATTAAAACTTTGTTTTTAGGACTGCACACTGTTTGACAGTAGATTTCATCCTACTTTAACTGTCAAATTTGCATATTTGTTAAACCACTAATTATGATTTATTGCAGATCCTCAAACAATTAGTTCAACTTCAATACAAGTCTGCAGAATGGAGCCTATGCATCTTATGATTATTTTTCAGTAGAAAAATGTTGTTGTGCATAAAATAAATTCCGTCGGAACTGTTTCCCCATAACAAAGGAGAGATAATGAGCTAGTAAAGATTCAGCTTTGTAAAAACATGACATGCTACATCAACCGAAAATTGACCACAAGACTTAGATGAAGGTTGGATTGTAGATGTTTGAGTTGGCCATAAAAAGTCCTATTTTAAATGAACTTTAAACATGCAATGTGCTTGCTCCTGTCAGGTAAGCCGAAACATCTATCGATTGCAAAAACACCCCTGGAGTGGGCATGGGCACAGGGGAACAATGGTGAAGGGCTGGATAACCAGAAGGTTCCAAAAGTCATATCAATTATCTATGATGACCTATGGGTCCTTAAAGCACAACTCCAAAATGGTTACCCCTCAAAGCCCCCTACCACAAATCATTTTACATGTGGGAAGGATATATACGTTTTTGCAGCAGACTTCTGGCCTGTCATGTAACATACCAAGGTCTTTCCTTTTCTCTCCCAGCAGCAAGGTGGGTTGCTCTCTATGCTGTAGAAACTGTGCTCACATTAGAGAGTCAGAGCTGTTTTCCGCAGAAACTTTGTGAGCCTGAGCTCATGTGATAATGCACCCCCAGAGGGTGTGTCCATGGCAGCCTGTCTCACAGGAAGTTCATTGACACTTGGTGGGCGAAGCATATTGAATTGAGCAGAAAATATGTAGTGTAGCGCTGTGTGTGTAAATGATAGGAGGTATGAAAACAGTGAATTAGGCTCGAGCCATCTCTCAATGGCCAGCAAATGGGCAAAAATAATTCCAAATTAAATAAGAGTGACTCAATACAATCAAAAGTGCACTAAATATACAAAATGACATGTAAAATATAATGATTGTAATAAACCAGTGAAAAATGGTGAACAAAACCAAAATTATAAGTAGATAAAAAATCAACCAAAAGAGTCCACAGATGTTAGAAAATGTGTTCCTGATAAAAATCAAAAACCACCACCAAAAGTCTCTGAGGGTTAACTGGTGAAAACAGCAATGGAAAGCTTCTGGTAGATGAAAAAGTAGAACACCAAATGAATGAGACGTCTAAATATATGACAGGACCATCACCAGAGCATCTGAGGAGGCTTACCGGAAGCAGGGGACTTGAAAAGACATACGTCTTACAAGTCTTAGAAAGCTTATTTAGCCGCCAGGGCTGGCAAGATGGATCATCAGGTATCCACAACTTCAAATGGGGGGAAGGGGAAGATCTTGTCACAGCTTCAACCGTCCAGACGTTTCAACAGGCCAACCGGATGTTTTTTAATACCATGAGAGAAATAAAGCTCACATGGCATGATATCGCTTAAAAAACATACATTTATTAAAATAATAAAAAAAGGGGACACTCACATGATATAGGATCGTAAACAGCTCAAATTGTATCAGTCGCGGTGATCGTAGGGGGTCCACCCAACATGTTTCGGCTAACGAGCCTTCATCTGGGGTTTTCACCAGTTAACCCTCAGAGACTTTTGGTGGTTTTTGATTTTTATCAGGAACACATTTTCTAACATCTATGGACTCTTTTGGTTGATTTTTTATCTACTTATAATTTGGTTTTGTTCACCATTTTTCACTGGTTTATTACAATCATTATATTTTACATGTCATTTTGTAATATTTAGTGCACTTTTGATTGTATTGAGTCACTCTTATTTAATTTGGAATTATTTTTGCCCATTTGCTGGCCATTGAGAGATGGCTCGAGCCTAATTCACTGTTTTCATACCTCCTATCATTTACACACACAGCGCTACACTACATATTTTCTGTTTAATTACTTCTACCTGTGTCTTAGAGGCGTTTTAGCTGCTTATTGTGTAACCATCTTTATAACACCATTGGTGCAGCGCTGTACTTATTCTCCATCGATTCCAATATTGAATTGAGCAGCTGAGAACACGATACTTCAGTGTTTCTGCTGTAAAAGATGAATTGCGCCACAGTATCTGCACCTACAGAGGTCAGTGATGGCTTGTTGTAAAGCAAATTTTTGGCCTGTTAAGACTATGTAAATATTTGATTGATCATAGCCTGGCCATATATTGGCTTTAGGGTTAACTTCAGGATCTTAAGGCAGTATTTACATATATAATTGTCTGCTACCTGGATATTCATAAAGATATAAAAATGTACATATAGGCACTTGGCTTTACAATCCTTCTATCCTTTTGCTAGCATCTAGCCTAACATGTGGTTAGACTAGCAAAACTTTTACCAGTGCAAGTTGCATTTTACAAGAATCTTTTTTTTTTTTTATATTTGTTTAGCGATCTGGGGATTGGGGAAAAAAAAAACACAGACCTGTCATTTATACGGCGATATTAATTAACAGCCTGAAGGCATATAGTCACGCATGCCTGCCTTTAGCCACTGTAATAGCCAGTGTAATTCATAAGATAACTGCAGTGCATACAGTTTATAGCAAGGGTAGGCAACCTTTGAGAGGTGGAGATCTACCTGAACATGAAATATCAAAGATCACCGGGGTTCAGCGACATTTTTTTATTTAATTTTTTCAAGAAACTAACTAGCTACGCAAACTAACGAAAATTTAAAAATATAATAAAACAAATGTCACTGTAAAGATACAAACTTAGCCTAGTGGATGGTGTTAGTCAGTAGGGCAGTGAATGGTGTCAGTCAATAGAGCAGTGGATGGGGTAAGTAGGGCAGAGGTTGGTGTCATAAGGGCTGTGGACTTGTCAATAGGGCAGTGGATGTCAGTAGTTTTTATTTGTTACAATTTTATTTTTTTACGATTTTCTTTTTTGGAGCCTTGCTGGGGGGGGGGGGGGGCTTTGGTGAAAGGAGAGCACACCAAAGCAGAAAAAAGTGGAATATGAACAGGAGAAACAGCGGGGGGAGAACGTACTGGAACCAATTCCCTGGGTTTTCCTACTGCGGCAGCTGTACACTGGTGAGAGGGAGAGGAGGGGAAGCTGGCTTTTAGCTGCTGCAGGAGGATAATAAAGGGGATGGTCGGAAGACAGATATTTTAAAAATCTGAATTCCCAGCAAGTCCCTGGGGATTCAGATTTTACCAGCCCTCCTAACCTGGAGCGATAAGGCGGCTGCCTAAGCAGCCTTAAGCTGGGCGCCAGCATAAGGCTGCTTAGGCAGCCACCTTAGGGCGCCAGGGTAGGGGGGACTGTAAAATCTGAAACCCCAACCACTTGGCTGGGAATCCAGATTTTTAAAATATCTGTCTATGGGAGGGAAGAGGAGTGCAGAGGACACTGCTAAGGAGGGAAAGCAGGGTCAGAGTTTACTGCTATGGGGAAAGAAAGGGGGCAGAGGACAATACTTTGGGGGGTGATGTGAAAGGTGGTAGAGGACACTGCTATGAGAGTGGCCCTGCCCATAGCAGTGTCCTATGCCTCCTTCACATCAGCAGTGTCCTATGTCTTCTTCACATCACCTCCTAGCAACCAATTATCTGCGGGTTAAGTTGAAGTGTTAATTTGGTCAGATCCTCCTCCTGCCCTCTGTCCTGAGCTGCGCTGCCTCCTGCTCTCCACTCTGCACTGAAGACAGCAGCGGAGAAGGCACAGAGGAGGTGGCCCAGCCCCTAGAAGGTGGGGTTTGGCAGCGCAGGGACTGGTTCGTGGTCTACCTGTCACCTGCCTGCGGTCGACAGGTAGACCACGATTGACGGGTTGCCGGCCCTGGTTTAGTGTTAAAAAAAAGCAAGCTATTGAATTTTCCATTGTGAAAAAAAATCCCTAGTGTCCTAGCCGGACTTTAAACAATGGCTACAGGCAGGCATGCATGACTGATGTTCCTCTTTATTTTAAACTGGTGATCCTGCCAGTAACACACTTCCTGTCCTAGGGTGACAAGGCTTAGGTCCCATACTGTATATATAAAAAAGAAGCATTGCCATCATAGGACAGGAAGTATTTAGGAATCCAAAACCCCTTCCCCTCTTTTCTCCCTAACATTGGTAAAGGTGAGTCTAGAAACAATTCTGATAAGAGACAACCGAGACAGCAGCTTATCAACTTACAAGGTTTCTGATGGGATCAACAGGTATTTTTTTGCACTGGCCGAGGCTGGCCAGAGGTTGACATGGTAGAAGGGTGTTTTTTAAAGTGACTTCTCAGAAAAATAAAGCTTAGAGACATGGATGGATGGCTTGGATGAGAGTTTTTGTGGTGTTCCTATTGGATTTATCACCCTTCCGGTTTGGTGGATACTGCTGAGGTTGTTCCAGCCAAGAGGAGATGCCATCCGAGATCCGGGGTCCCCACTTCCATCTGGGAGAGCCACCTATCTGGATTTCTAAGCTTGTCTGATTCGGTGTCGCTGACATCCGGATCCACTTGCTCCGGTAAGAGTGTTCAACCTCTTTCACTTTAAGGATTCACCAGTTTTGGAATTATATTTCATGTTGGAAGATCTTCACTTCACAGTTGGATTTCTTATTTTTGTTTCACAGAATCAAATTTCACCATGGGACTTTAATTATATTTGTATTATTTTAGTTCTTCACATTTTTTCATTGTATTGGTTGGACTTCAATATTCACTAATTTTTGAACACTATTATGTTTTAGTATTATATGTGTTAATACTACACCACCTTGTTATAGCACTACATTTTTTACAATTCCCCTGCTGGGAGAATACAATGTCTCAGCAGGAGGGAATTCCCTGTCAGCACTGTCTGTGTTGATGCGGGAATGATGCAAATTTCTTTTCTGCCGCGTGACGTTGCAGGAAAGAGATGTGCACTGTCTATGGCCTGCATTAGAGAGTCAGCTGCGACTTCCATGTTTTGTAACATACACAATGAATGTGGTTCAAAAGGCATGGAGGGACCAGCACTGGAAGCTTATCACTAAGCAAGAGCTGCCCTAAGAGAACTGTAGGGAACTGGCATTTCAGCTTATTAAAATTAGTAAAGAATAAAAAAAAAACTGATTGTACATTCAAGAGATCCAAATAGTTTGGCTGTATAGAGAAGCTTTTTGTCAGTGTCTTGGTATGGTCTTGAGCAGTTAGTGCCGATTAGCACACTCCAAAAATATTTAATAACAGCTTCAAGCAAAAAAGGGACACACAACGCTCTGCACTGTTACCCTTCAGCATGCAACAGAGTCAAATTACTAATGGCTACAATGAAGCCTTAGAATTCGGCATAGCTGGGCTTCGGCTCTAGGACAATTAAGCTCCCCCCTTTCAAAGCCGCTTGCACACGCTTCCTCATTTTCCTAGTAAATCTCATGGATCTAAATTTACACAATGCAAATTTATATCAGATACGATTACACTGGTTATCTCCTGAGCTCCTAGTAAACAGGCTAGAAAAAAAATAAATGTTATCTCTTCCAAAACATTTCTGTAGAAGCTTCACATTTACAGCCTGTATACAAGCATGATCTGTTGTCGACAGTGTAATTTGTTAGATAACTACAGCACATACAGTTTATAGAGTTGAAAAAAGCAAGCTACCGAATTTTCCATCATGAAATAAGTCCCTTGTGTTCTAGAATATCACAGAGTCCTAGTCGGAGTTTGAACAATGGCTATAGGCAGGCATGCATGACTGTATGCCTTCAGGCTGTTAATTAAATGTAAATCATAAACAGGATCTACTCAGGCTATGCAATTCATTTGTTTCATCAGGTGGACTAGAAACCCGCCAGCTGTATATAGCTCATTGAAAAGATTACACAGCAATATAAGCCTTCTCATCTAAAGCTCAACTCCAGGAAAATATTTTTTTTAAAAAGTTAGACTGGGCCTCCATGGTTATATCTAATAATTGTTATGCAACGTCCAAAGAGCTGCTGTGGATGCTCAAATGGTTATTGGTAGTCTGATCTTACTGGACGGTGCTACAGGGACATCCTGTCTGACAGAGTCTAGTGGGTCACTTGCTCAAAACAAACCCCAATTAAACAATGTTTAGTGTTCAACTAATACAACATATTCTATGATTGGACATGGGTAGGGAACATTTCATGTTATCTACCCCTGTTCTACGATTTATCTAATCACAGCAAGTCTTGCATTCTTTCAAAAGAATACAAGACATACACTCAAAAGGCCACTGTGTTGGATACACCTTGCTAGTACCGGGTTGGACCCTCTCTTGCCTTTAAAACTGCCTTAATTCTTCATGGCATAAATTCAACAAGGCATCGGAAACATTCCTCAGAGATTTTGGTCCATATTGACATGATAGCATCATGCAGTTGCTGCAGATTTGTCGGCTGCATATCTATTAAGCGAGTCTCCCGTTCCAACGCATCCCAAAGGTACTCTATTGGATTGAGATTTTTATTATTATTATTATACAGGATTTATATAGCGCCAACAGTTTACGCAGCACTTTACAATATAAAAGGGAGACAATACAGTTATAATACAATAAAATACAAGAGGATTAAGAGGGCCCTGCTCAGAAGAGCTTACAATCTAATAACATCTGGTGACTGTGGAGGCCATTGGAGTACAGTGAATTCATTGTCATGTTTAAGAAACCAGTTTGAGATGATTTGAGCTTTGTAACACGGTGCATTATCCTTATTATTGGAAGTAGCCATCATAAGATGGGTACACTGTAGTCATAAAGGGATGGACATGGTCAGCAACAACAGTCAGGTAGGATGAGGCAATTTAAAAAATGCTTAATTGGTACTAAGGGGCCCAAAATGTGCCAAGAAAACCTCCCCCACACCATTATATCACCACTACCAGCCTTTACTGTTATATAGTGAAGGTTGAATAAAGACAATAGTCCATCCAGACATCTAGGACGTGGTAAAGACGACTTCCTGAAGTTCAAACCGATAATCAAATTTGGGAAGAAGGGGGTGTATGCGATTTTGATACAAGGCAGGATGAATCCATGCTTTCATGTTGTTTATGCCAAATTCTAACCCTACCATCTGAATGTCGCAGCTGAAATCGAAACTCATCAGACCAGACAATGCTTTTCCAATCTTCTACGGTCCAAATTTGGAGAGCCTGTGGGAATTGTGCCTTCGGTTTTCTGTTCTTAGCTGACCAGAGTGGCACCTAGTATGGTCTTCTGCTGCTGTAGCCAAGCTTCTGCTTCACATTTCGATGTGTTGTGCGTTCAGAGATGGTATTCTGCATACCTTGGTTGTAACGAGTGATTATTTGAGTTACTGTTGCCTTTCTATCATCTCAAATCAGTCTGCTGGTTCTCCTCTGAGCTCTAACAAGGCATTTTCGTCCACACAACTGCCACTCACTGAATATTTTCTCTTTTTTGGACCGTTCTCTGTAAATCCTAGAGATGGTTGTGCATGAAGATCTCAGCTCACACTGTATTTGGCACAGATTTCCACAGACAATTCAAGCATCCCTGGAGGTAACATAGTAATAATTTGCAGTAACCATGTTGGCCCAATTTAACTTTTAAAAACCTGATTCAGCTTTAAATTTGTTGACTTTACTACACAGTTGAGTAGTGTCTGTGATACTTTAAAAAAAAAATATTTGCAAAATTGCATTTTCAGGACAAGCTTCCAGGATTTACCCCAATATTCTAGGGTCTGAGCAGTATTCACTGGATCTTGGAACAAAAGGGTAGGCCCCAAAAGGTTGTCTTAAAAATGTACGTTTGTGCAAACAAAAAAGTATCACTGACAGTACTCAACTGTGTTGCTGCAAAGGCACTACTATGGCTACAATCACCTTAAAAGAGATGTATTCCTTTTATTTTATTTTTTTCACAATCATACTTCCCTCTGTGGATGCTGCGCCTGTCCCCCCGGTGCCTCAAATACTGATAACTGAGCGATCGAACACTGCTGACTGTCAGTAACTAGGTTCATTTTTTTCAAACAGCTCAGCATATTTAGTAGTAGAGAGAGGTTAAAGCCATAAATCCAGCCTTGATTTTTTTTTTATCTATAAAGAATAGTAAAAATGGCTGTGGCTAAATACTGTATATTCCAATATGGCAGACAATGGGAGGATTTTATAACAACTGGATAAGGGATACGGATAGAAGCAATTTAATGGAGCGGAGATAGGAGACACAAGCTACGGGTAAGTAGGATATCTCTTCTTTTGCAAGGAACTGTATTTAAAACTTTTTGGAAGATAACAGTATTGCTTTTAAAGAAACGCGTACTTAGAAAACGATTTACGTTTCCATTGTTGTCATTCTCAAAATGTTTCCTGGCCACTGGCATTGGCCCATCCCCAACGGGTGTCCACATCATGCAGACAGTAAGGCGGACACCTAAAGAAAACTCAGAAAGTAAAACAGAAGAAGGAGAGGGATCATCACATGACCGTGGCATAAAATAAATAAAATGGGGATCTGTATCTTTGGGCGATTGTGGTTCTCAAGGATGGAGGGATCCCCAAGGTGCTGTGTGGCATAATCTGGCATGATTTTGGATAAGACATACGGATGGCAGATGTGGGCATTAATAGTTATATTCAGCCATCTTGTCTTTCAGTCGGAGAAGCGAGTTGTCTATTGCTGTGAATGCCATTGTGAAAATTAGAGATATGTCTGCATACTACGGATTTCTTGTTAGTAAAACAATTTATTTTGAGCAATAAATGGCGATCTCATATGGAGAGCACTAGATGCCCTTTTGTTTTCTTTTTTGAGGAATATAGTATATGGCCTTGAGCTGAGTGAAACTAGGAGGAGGGCCAGCATACCTGGGGCCTGCAGAACAGGCGGAGTATTAGTGGATGATTTTGATATGCTGCAGTCTACTTAGACGATTGAAGAGTTCAAGGCAGAGGGTGTGTCCTGTAGTGGGTAGAGAGGAGGGGGGTGTTGAAAAAGTACAACAGAAAAGTTGTTTATAAACGGAATATATACTGCATACGCATTATGTCTGTCTAAGCAGCAGGTGGCGCTGTAGTATTATAGTGTATAGTTATGTTATCTATGATATAACAGGGCATTTGTCTATCCTCTATGTACTTGGATGCTCCTTGCTCCTGTGTTCATGTTTCTCCATTCTGTAAAGACTTGCATTGATAAGCCGTATTACTGCATACAACAAACTTCCAGCATGATTTCAATACTCTGCTAACAGGGGGATAGTGTCAGAGCGCATCACAGCATCAGACAGTTTTTTCCCACCCTCCCTCCCTTGTTTGTTTGTTTTGGTTTGGGGGAGCCTCATACTTCCTCAAGTTGCTGGAGTATTTGTAGTGGGTTTTTGGGTTTTATGTTGCTTGTCATTTAATTTATTGGTCCTTTTATTTGTTTGTCATAGCAGCAGGCAGGGGGTCTATTGGGTATTTGAAGGCGGTGCTGGTAAAATATCGGTGGAAAAAAGTGGGTTGGGCCCATCTGAGGTATGGGTGTCCCTTCCTAACTGTGGAAAATAGTGGGTGGGGCCCATCTGAGGTATGGGTGTCCCTTCCTAACCGTGGAAAATAGTGGGTTGGGCCCATCTGAGGTATGGGTGTCCCTTCCTAGCAATACGTTGGTAACATCAGGGTATTAATTAGGTTGTATCTGGAAGTACAGAAGTGGTTAATTGTCCCTGACTGGATGTAGTTGCGGCTGGGGGGATTTGATTGGGTGGCAGATACAACCGGTTAATCATGAGTATATAGGCTCTCTAAGACCTTGATCCTTATTTTCTTGTCATAGCAACAGGCAGGGGGGGGGGGGTCTATTGGGTATTTGAAGGCGGTGCTGGTTAAATAATTGTGGGAAATTGTGGGTTGAGCCCATCTGAGGTATGGGTGTCCCTTCCTAACAATACGGTGGTAACATCAGGGTATTAATTAGGCTGTATCTGGTAGTACGCAAGTGGTTAATTGTCCCTGAACCGATGCAGTTGCGGCTGGGGGCCTATGATTGAGTGGCAGATACAATCGGTTAATTGTGAGTATATAGGCCTTCAAAGACCTTAGACCGGGCATAAGCTGAGGTTGGTTTATTTGTTATGCATTGACTGTACTTATATGCATTAAACTTGTTTTCTTGTGTTGTATTTAATGGTTTGTAATAAAAGGCTGCTATGGCCATTCGACTCCAAATAAAATGTGTTGTCTGGTCATTTTGGAAGGAAGGATTGGTCAAGTGTTTAATGTTTTATAGATAATCAGAGCCTCTACACTCTGCCAGTCCTTCAGTCATGCCCTCTATCGGGAGCAGAGAGCAGGGCTTAGTTGAAGTGATCACCTGAAGGATCCATTAAAAGCAACACACATGCAGGGAATTCAAGGTGCCCGCAAAAAAAGCTGTGTCTAACCTTACATAGTCTTAGAGGTCTATTGATGAGGGTAAGCAAACTGCATGGGTGATGGAGGAGTTATTCAGTGATGGTCTTTGGAAAAAAAAGGACATAATTCTGAAATTATGAATTTTTAATGGACTCGTGTTTATTCAAGTTTTAGTTGGCTTTTTAGCACAAATTTAGGTCATAGGTCATAGCATTCACAGGGCACTTAAGCCGGCCACACATGGATCAAAATTTGGCCGGAACAACTGAGGTTGATCCATCTATGGGCAGGGTGATTGTATCCAAGTCGATCCCATCCATCAACTTGGGTACAAGAAACCCGATGATTTTTTTTTTCCTTCAATTACTGGCGGCAGCTATAGCCGCTAGCAATAATTATTGTATTCTGGCAGCTGGGAAGGCTATCCCCACACTGGCAGAACGTATATTAGCACTGTGGGAGGCTTTCCTCCAACGCCAACTGTGTTGATGGGGGTATCGAGCAATTTTCTTTCCTTCCACCCATGGTGGAAGGAAAGAAAGAGTAATCTATGGGCTGCTTTAGCATCCAAGTTGTTTATATATTCAAGCTTTTGTAATAACGGTATATTGACACATATAGATCTGGGAGGATTATTAATTATCTTTTTAAGTGATCAAGATATTAGCACATCATTTTAAATTTATTACAGCTACTTATATAGAGCCATTAATTTACACAGTGCTTCACAAATACTGTATAATGTACATTCGCATCAGTCCCTGAACTCAAGCAGCTTATAATCTAAGGTCCTTAACTCACATTAAATTAAAGTGACTGTAAAGTCTCTTTTTTTTCTATAAAAACAAACATGTCATACTTACCTTCTATGTGCAGTGGATTTGCAGAGCAGCCCAGATCCTTCTCTTCTCAGGTCCCCACGTCAGTGCTCCTGGCTCCACTCTCCTGTCGAGTGCCCCCACAGCAAGCAGCTTGCTATGGGGGTACCCGAGCCAAGTCACAGCTCCCTGTGTCCATTAAGACACAGAGCTGCGGCGTGGCCTGGCCCTGCCCCCTCTCTCTCCTGATTGGCTAACTTCCATTGGCTCCTGCTGCTGTGACTCAGCCAATCAGGAGGGAGAGTCTTGCACAGCCGAGACACTCATAGACATTGCTGGACAGAGAGGGACCTCAGTTAAGCATTAGGGGGGCTGCTGCACACAGAAGGCTTTTTATCTTAATGCATTCTATGCATTAAGATAAAAAACCTTCTGACTTTACAACCACTTTAGCCCATCAGCATGTCTTTGGAGTGTGGGAGGAAACTGGAGTACCCGGAACAAAACACACGCAGGCAGAGGGAGACCATGCAAACTCCAAACAAGTAGTGTCGTGATTGGGTTTCGAACCAATGACCCTAGTGCTGTCAGACACCACTGTGCTAACCACTTAGCCACAGTTCATATTTATAAATGGTAGTTTTTTGTTGTTTTTTTTTTTTTTTAGCACATGTGGGATATTTTTGAGGAGTTGAATACCAAATCTTAATGAACAGTGATTTTTAGTCTTTAATATAAACATTTGTGAATGAGATATTATTTATGCTCTATTTAGGGGCATTGCACTTTTCATTTATAGTTTTTCAGTCACTATGGCGACCTGGTGACTGCGAATTGTCCAGCCCTGAGCTTTAAGAACTGCATCTAAAAACTATTATTATTGTTAGTATGACACTATTCACAGACTATGACACATATTCTCTATAATTGTTACATTTTAAAGCACACAAAAGACATAGAATAAACCCACTCATATGAACCTTCAAACACAACACACAAAAACCAAAGACGTCACACCAATGGCCATAATGAGCCTTGAGATGAATAAAAAAAAAAAAAGTTTTTTTATTATAACCTTGAATATATTGACTTCAATACCAAACGTGTCCATATCCCTAAGATAAATATGTGCTTGCATTTATGGATTGGAAAAAAAAATGCTTTTCAAAAGAAAGTTTGCATACATCTCAAACATGTAGAGGTGCCTCTTCCTTGTAATGAGTAACTTTTATCATTGGCAGGTGAACAGCTACAAATGCAGACCAGAGGCATTGCTCAAGTATGACAGGTTGATAAACACATTAGAAGACAATTAAATCCCTGTTAAGTAGTAAGAGTGAAGAGCTGTTTGAACATTCTGTGGGTTTCTTTGAATAAAGGCTTCTGACATGATTAATGCTCAGAGCAGTGAAGATGAACTGGTGGAAGGAAGCCACACGTTTAGTGTACATTGATTGCGTCTTATTAAAAAGGTATAGAAGTAAAAAGTAATTTATCGTTTTAGAGGGATAGGCAGTCTAGATTAAACGATGAACTGCAAATTTCTCACATGCCTACAGAGTATGTTATAATTACAAAGAATCTTAATGTGTCACTTATTTATTCTATTTATTACAGGTACATAAATAGCGCAGTCAATTTACGCAGCGCTTTACATATATATTGTGCATTCACAGTGGTCCCTGCCCTCAAAGAGCTTACAATCTAAGGTCCCCAATTCACAATTTACAGGAGCCAATTAACCTACCAGCATGTATTTGGAGTGTGGGAGGAAACCAGAGTACCCGGAGGAAACCCACACAGCCACAGAGAGAACAGCAAGCTTTTACAAAGCATTTGCAGAGCTTTCAGCAAGTTTTGTTGAAGCTTTTAACCACTTGCTTACCGGGCACTTAAACCCCCCTCCTATCCAGACCAATTTTCAGCTTTCAGCACTGACGCACTTTGAATGACAATTGTGCGGTCATACAACACTGTACACAAATAAAAATTTTTATCATTTTTTCCCCACAAATAGAGCTTTCTTTTGGTGGTATTTGATCACCTCTGCGATTTTTATTTTTTGTTAAAAAAATTTAAAAATACCGAATTTTTAAAAAATTTTTTTTTTTTTATATTTTGTTATAACATTTTTTAAAAGGGTAATTTTTCTCCTTCATTGATGTACGCTGATGAGGCGGCACCAATGGGCACTGATAGGTGGCAGTGATGGGCACTGATGGGTGGCAGTGATGGGCACTGATTGGTGGCAATAATGGGCACTGATTGGTGGCAATAATGGGCACTGATCTTGTACACTGCTAGGTGGCACTGATTGGCACAACTGGTGGGCATTGTTAGGTGGCAATGGTGGGCATTGATAGGTGGCACCTGTAGGCATTGATAGGTGGCACTTATGGGCATTGATACGTGGCACTGGTGGGCACTGTGGGCACTGTGATGTGGCAATGTAAGGTGGCACTGGCAGGGGGTACTGGTGGCACAATTGAGGCACAATTGAGGCATTATTGCCTCCTCCTCTTCGGGACCGATGTCCCTTGCTGCTGAGCCGGTGATCGGCTTTTTTTTCTCCTCGCACTGTCAGCGCGAGGAGAAAAAAAAAAACGATTACCGAGCTTTTGTTTTGATCATGTGATCAGCTGTCATTGGCTGACAGCTGATCACATGGTAAGGGGCCGGGACCGGCCCCTTACTTGGATCGGTGATCACCCGAGTCTCAGTGACTCGGTGATCACAGCGCGCTCCACGCGCGCCCTGCAGGGCACGTGCACAGCGGAGGCCGTCATATGATGGCCTCCCGGGAATGCAGGTCCGCGCTGTAGCCGTCATTCGGCTATAGCGCGGATAGCAAGCGGTTAAAGAACCATTCATCCACCACAGATCCCAATGGAAGTGCTTGTTATGTGCCCCCTGATCGTTCAGACTTTCATTGATATCAATTAAAATATACCACTTATGTTGATGTACTTATTTAGCATATATCTCGTTCTGGTAACATATGTATATATAAAGTCATGCATACTTATTAACAATGCTTATGTTTTTTTTTTTTTGGTTTTGTTTTTAAATAATTGCTGTTTCTCTATTTATACAGATTATATTAGCTCCTGAAGAAGCAGAAAAGTGAAACATGTTGAGCAACAAGCATTATGATCAATATAGTAGCTATTCTGTGTGTATTTTGTATATATATATATATATATATATATATATATATATATATATATATATATATATATATATATATATATATATATATATATATATATATATATATATATAAACAAAGGAAACCATTAGAAACATCCACATACATACTCCAACAAAACTTAAATGTGGGGATTTATAGCCAGATATTGCCACAAAGCTCTAAAATGAGCTTTCCCATTAACTCAATCGGTTTCTGTATAGCCAGTTGAGATTGACTATACACAGTGGAAGTGTGACATTGTATGAAACAATCACTCAGGGGCTATAGATCTCTATTTTTTGTTTCAGCACACATTACAGCAACATATTATACACAGTCCAGTGCCATGCCAAGCTATATATTGTAAATAGCACCCCTAAGAAGCATACAATACACCTGTAATGTAGCACATTGCAATGAATAAATGTAAACCATCTTTTTGTTGTAGTGCACTGCCTTAAAAATAGTGCGTGTGAATTTTCAATACCATAAAGAAAAGCAAAATGCTATTTTTTCTTCATTATGGATAGTATATATGAGTAGGGGAGGGTTACAACCCCTATCAGTTTTTCTTTGCCATCTGTGTCCCATTGGGGAGATTTCCCTTTACTTCCTGTCCCATAGCCAAAACAAGAAGTTATTGGAAATCCCTCCAAAGTGAGTGAACTCCAGAGTGTCACTGGGATCACCAGAACTAGTGTCCCCACAATAATTGTTTTGGTGTCAACCCAAAATTTGGGATTTTTACTTTCAATGATAATAGCAAACAGGACAAAGAGGGTTCAGTTCCGTAAAAGGGGCACAGACAACTATAATAACTGACAGGTGCTCCAGTTCCTCTCCACTCTATCTAATACTATGGGAATAATTTAAAGCTCAACTCCGGAACTTATCTGTATAGCATACTTACATTGGCCCAGCATGGCACAATATGAGTATGCATATCTCTTACCTGATGTGCCAATGGGGATGCTGAAATTCATTGTAGTAGTTAGTGCAACTAAAGTTATAACTGCAATCTTTTATTCTTTGCAAGTGGCTGACCACAGAAGGTTGCTTGCTTGGAACTGCCACCATTCATAGAATGAAGAGGAGAGTGTGACATCACCCCCCCCCCCCCCCCCTGGTCAACGTGTAGAGGGGGAGCCGCTTGTACAGAACCCAAGACAGACCTGGAGTATTGCACCTATCACTAGCACTGACTACTACAGTCATTTTCAGCTTCTGGTATGAAATGTGCATACTTACATGGTTCCAAGTCGGACCAATATGCAATAAAGGTCATTCCTGGAGTTCAGCTTTAAAGGAGAAGTACGGGTTTGTAAAAAAAAAAAAAACAAAAAAAAAAACAACGCATCCATATTCATGCTGCAGCAGCGGTGTAATGCTGCAGCTGTCCCATGTCAGCTTTAAGCCGGACAACTAAGCAATTGCATGGCCACTGATCACTCAGTTCTTGGTCTGTTCCGGCTCACCACTCTGCTTTTTCAGCACCCATTGGAGCGCCAGGAGCAGCTGGTTCAGGGGCGGAGCAAGCTGTCCATCAGGCAGCTTGGTGGATTATGACAATATTGTCGGGATTATCACAATATTGTCGGGATCCTTCCAGAACCCAGAGTGGCTTTGCCACATCAACTGATAGCAGGTAACAGCCCACTATCAGCTGACTCTGGGTCACAGGAAAGCAAAAAGTAAGCGCACTTCTGTGATCACCAAGAGATGCGAAAAAGCTTTGGCCGTACTTCTATTTAACGCACGGTGACACATTTAAAGCATGTGAGCAAACACAACAGGTCCCAAAAATATTTGATCTTTACTGGCAGTAAAGAAAATCTTACTTTTATGTTTAGTGTAACATTAACAAGAAAAAAACAGGCAAAGTGTGTGAACTAATGAATGGAACACAGTACAAAAAATACAACCTCAGCCGACCCCAGCAATACACAAAACCCACCTGTACCATCCTGAGCTTTTTAATCACCATCACAGGTACCATTCTGTACGTTTACTTTGCTACTACTAAAAGAGCAGCCTGAAAAAAGAAGCCTGGAACTAGGAGGATTCTTGACATAATGAAAAGGAAGGACTGTTACAATAGCAGCTACGGTAAAAGAAAAAGTGGTCAGAAAAGGTTAAAGGTGCCAATCATGTCTGCGGTGAAAATCTCTTCATCAATACGGTGAAATACATAACCGTTTCATCTTCACTTTACTTTGGAAGCACCCGATCACACGTTATTTTTTCTTCTTCTTCTGTTGGAAATGAAACACAGAAGAGAAGAATGTACCCACAACCGGGGTATAAAAAGAATCTTTTGTTTGTACCTGGAAACACGAGAGATACTAGGGCACTGAACTGTTCAGTTCAAACGACTGAGGTTAGCAAAAGATGAAATAATTCAGAACCATTAGAGAAATGACACATGGCTGGGTTCATGTATGACTACAATGCTCATGCATTGTAGGAGATATAAAGCATTCCAATTCCAAAAAGATGGAGTAGGTAGAAATATACAGTAGATCTATATATACACACAAATTATATATATACACATACATACACACACACACACTCTTCCTTCCTGAATGTAATACTTTGTATTACAACAAATTGTTGTAATACAAATACACAAAAATGATATTTAAAGTGATACTAAAAAGGCATGTTTCTTTTTTTGTTGCTTACAAATTATAACCTGTTATACTTACCTGCCCTGTGTAACAATTTAGCACAGAAAAGCCCAGATCCTCCTCTTCTCGGGTCCCTCTTCGGCGCTCCAGGCCCCTCCCTCCTGCCGAGTGACCCCACAGCAAGCATCTTGCTACCCAAGCCGAGCCACTGCTCTGTGTGTCCATTCAGACACAGAGCCGTGGCCCGGCTCCCTCTCTCTCCTGATTGGCTCACACACATTGATTGACAGCAGTGGGAGCCAATGGCGCCAGCTGCTGTGTCTGAGCCAATCAGGAGGGAGAGTCCTGGGCAGCCGAGCCTCTTGTACAACATCGCTGGCTCAAGATGGGCTCAGGTAAGCATTAAAGTGGATGTTAATCCTCACATATACTCAGTGAAGTTAACAGCCTCAGATGATACACAGAGATGAAACAAATCTCCCTACATAAATTTTACATTTATAAATTTTACATGTATATCTGCTGGCTTCATCTTTATAAACTGTTTAGAGTTGTGCACTAAAGTGCACATTGTGTTAGAATTTTTACTTCCTCATTCTGCACTGTGAGAGAAATCTTGGCTTACACTAGGAGACAGCTGATTGGAGGAAAGGCACACACCCCCCTCCAGATAGGCAGAGACTTTCAGAGCTGTTCTGTGAGTAAAGCAGTTTTCTGTTAATCTATTTATAGCACCAACCCTGACACAAAATTTAGCCTGGTTTTATCACGTGTGTCGGAGAACTTGTCAGAAGTGATCATGTTGATAACAGTAGAATGGAGCAGGAGAAAGCCACGGTGCTTTGAAAAAAGATAAGAAAACACTGCAAATTTCATTAATTGGGTTTACATCCACTTTAAGGGGGCTGAAGGGGGCTGCTGCACACAGGTTTCCTTTCGCTGCCAGTTTGTTGTTTTTTTTTTGTTTTTTATTTCTTTTTTTGCACATGTTAAAATGCACATTTTAAGACTCCGGATGAAATAAAGTGACACCAAACTCTGGTTTAACCACTTCAATACCCCCTTCCTGCCATGCCAATTTTCAGTTTTTAGCACTGTCTTACTTTGAATAACAATTGCGCAGTCATGCAATACTGTACCCATATGAATTTTGTTTATTTTTTTTTACACAAATAGAGCTTTTTTTGGAGGTATTTAATCACCACTGGGTTTTCTATTTTTTGCTAAATAAACAAAAAAAGACCGAAAAGTTTAACTACTTCCCACCCGGCCAATGTACATAAACGGCCGGGTGGGCGCTCTCTCCTTCTGAGTGGACGTTCAGGAACGTCCCTCAGAAGGAGCGGGATCGCGCGCGCGCGTGCCCGCGCAGCGGCGCGATCCCGATGCGCTCGTGTCCCCCGGACACGGCGCATCTCGGATCGGCAGGAGGGCTCTGTGATTGGCCCTCCTGATCACATGACGGCCGTGTCCAATCACAGCCGTCATGTGATGTAAACACAGCCGGTTGCTAGGCGATCAGCTCTCCTCTCCTCACACGGAAGTTGTCGCTGAGGAGGAGAGGAGAGGGGATCGCTGCAGCCGGCTGATGATCAGTGAGTATGAGCTGTTTTTTACAGCTTTTTACTCACTGATCACCAACCTAGTGTCAACACACATGTAAATACATACATGTAAAACACACACATGTCCCCACATAATGTAAAACACACACACATGTCCCCACATAATGTAAAACACACATGTCCCCAAAACACATGTCCCCAAATAATAAAAAAAGCTGTCCCCCACATATGTCACACTAAAATCACATGTCCCAATGGTAATCTGCACACATATGTACGTGATCACCTGCACACATCTGTGCATGATCATTTGCGTACATATGTCCGTGATCACACAAACCAATTATTATACACTTAACAGGATTTTTTTTATCAAAAACATGTAGCAGAATACATTTTGGCTTAAATTTATGACAAAATTCGATTTTACTGGATTTCTTTTAAAACAGAAAAAAGAAAATATTGTTTTTTTTCCAAATTTCCACTATTTTTGCGCTTATATCGCAAAAAAAAAAAAATGGAGTCGTGAATAAATACCACCAAAAGAAAGCTCTATTTGTGCGAACAAAATGATAAAAATTTTATTTGGGTGCAGTGTAGCATGACCGAGTAATTGTCATTAAAAGTGCGAGAGCGCTGAAAGCTGAAAATTGGTCTGGGAAGGAAGGGGGCGAAAGTGCCTAGTATTGAGGTGGTTAAAAAAAAAACATTTTTAAATATTGTTTATTAACTATGACTTTTACAAAACTATTCATTTAGTGATTGTCCACAGCTAATCACATGTTACAGATGGGCTGTGATTGGCCCTGGCTGTACCATGTAATTACTATGACCAATCACAGAGCTCATCACAATAGTACAAATGACTGCAATGTAACAAAGCCATTCATTGTGTACAATTGTCATGTGATCTGCTGTGATTGGCCACAGCAATCACATGGTACCGACAGGTACAGTGATATGTCATTGGTCCTGTCCAATGGAAACAACCGGTGACAGAGGTTAAAAAGTAGACTTTATTTACACGTTAAAAGTTAGCAGCTACAGTTTTTAGTAGCTGCTGACCTTTAATTTTTACAAATATGACTGGAGCTGTATTGTAAGTGATGACCTCCAAAAGAGGGGTGGTGACAGGACCGGTAAGAGACACTTGGGCCTCTTTCACATGAGGCGGCTCTGTTTTGACGGACTCCGTCCGCTCGCTCAATGGGGACCGCTGAGCCGGTGGATGACAGGTCCGTCTCCGCTCACTGTGCAGAGATGACCTGTCCGAGTCCCACACTCCTCTATGGGGAGATCAGGTTAAAAATGGACAGCCTGTTTGTTTTCATCCGATGGCGAACGTTTCGCCATATGTCTGTTTTCTGCAGATTTTGTCGGACCGGATGTCAGCAGACACATATCCGCTGACATCCACCTCCCCCATAGAGGATAATGAGTGGAATGATCAGGTCCATCTGAAAAACGGACTGACGGAACCGATCGGTCCGATCGTGTGAAAGGGGCCTAAGAGTTGGTCATCATAAACTGGATCTGCTGAGGAGAAAGACTGATGAGCCAGAATTCTAATGCCCCGTACACACGGTCGGATTTTCCGATGGACAATGTCCGATCGGAGCGTGTTGTCGGAAATTCCGACCGTGTGTGGGCGCCATCGGACATTTTCCATCGGATTTTCCGACACACAAAGTTGGACAGCAGGAGATAAAATTTTCCGACAACAAAATCCGTTGTCGGAAATTCCGATCGTGTGTACATAAATCCGATGGACAAAGTGCCACACATGCTCAGAATAAATAAAGAGATGAAAGCTATTGGCCACTGCCCCGTTTATAGTCCCGACGTACGTGTTTTACGTCACCGCGTTCAGAATGATCGGATTTTCCGGCAACTTTGTGCGACCGTGTGTATGCAAGACAAGTTTGAGCCAACATCCGTCGGAAAAAATCCTAGGATTTTGTTGTCGGAATGTCCGAACAAAGTCCGACCGTGTGTACGGGGCATAATACTTAAAAAAATAGCATTAGATCCTTTATCAAAATGGAGAGGGGGACATATTTAATGATTTTATTACTGCCAGGCATGAGGCATTAAAGGATAACTGAACATTTAAAATGCATTAGCTTATTTAATACACACTGACAAATGAAGCATGTTTTGAAAACACAAACTTTTGCATTTCCCTTTTTTTTTTACTGTCCTTTGAGAGCCATCATCAAGGACCCAGCCAGTTCTAATTTGATTTTGTTCACTTCAAGCTCCTCCGCCATGTTATAAGATCTCTGGGCTCTCACAGTTACAAAAAGTAAAATCTCTGATCCCTTTTGATGTGCCGGCTTCTAAAAGCTTGCTCATAATTGTCTGGAAAAAGTCACATGGGATATGCCCATCTAAAGTATTACTTAGGATGCCTCCATGCCGGTGCTTCTTTCCTCTGTCTTTCTCTCTGTATATATGCTTAGACATTGAACTGAAGACCTTTGCTTGTATAGAATTCACAGTATGGCTACTGCTGAATGCAATGAACTGATAATAATAAATGTAATAAATCAGAGAAAATAAGCAATATAAATTGTTGCAGAATATGAATATGGGCGAATGTGATAATTGTAATAGATCCCTGCAATCAAGAACATTGCTAGTAAATGAAATCCTCCTGGCACACAGTATAAATGGAATACATGTCCTGCATGGGTACAGTTCTAAAGGAACAGTTAAAGTGTTGCTAAACCCAATAACATGCATTCACTGTATCTGGTCTCCCACAGTACACAGAACATGGAAATGCAATTATTTTAGTAAATATAAACTGCTAAAAACCTTTTCTTAGCAGCAGTATATAGCAGTCTTCTGACTTCTATCAGTGTCTGGTTAAAGCTTGTAGGAGGAGTTTCCATTCTTCCCCTGATTGTCCTATGAGGTTGCATGACCCCTGACCCTTTGGACAGTGCTGATTGGCCCTGTGCTGATCACATGCACTACCCCAGGGACAAAAAAAAAATCCTCTAGCAATGCACACCAAACAGAGCATGTGTAGCTTGCCCCCCCCCCCCCCCCCCCCCCCAAGGCTCTGTTCAATCAGGAGTTGGATTGGGGACAGTGGAAGAAGGGAAGGATCAGGGAAGACAGGATTAAAACATCCTTTTTAAACAATGCAGAGGATTAACCCCTTAGGTTCCACAGAGAGTATAACAAGCATGCTTTACTGCATATACAGACTGATTTTACTGTTGTGGGTTTAGTAACACTTTAAGTGGCTCTATCTATGTAACAATTACCATGCCCACAAGTTTTGTACCTGTGTTACATTAATCAGAACTCCAGGCACAAACATTTGCATTTAAATATATTCCTTAATAGCCACAATGAGTATGAACTTTCTTTGCACGATCCAAATGCTATTGCAAAGCCAGTTAACTTTTAAAAGTAGTGGCATCATCATTGTGCTGTAAATAGCCTGTACACAGAGTAGAGCTGGGGGAGGTCCCCAGAAGGTCCCGCCTACTACAGGCTGCCTGCAGAAAACGACAGAAAGGGGCGGAGACCAGACCAGTCACCCTGCACAAGCATAGAGAGCAGCAGTGACTGTATTACAGCAAGCTCCAGCACAGAGGCAACCTGCACAGATATGGAAGAAATACACAAAGCCCACCAAGATTCAAGGACAAATACACATATTCCCTGCAGCAAAGAAAAATCTGGTTCTTTTTTTTTTTATTACTGCCAGACAGCGATGTACTGTGTGCCAGAACTGTGTAAATCTTAAGACTGGATGGACAGAAATACAAACCCTTTGGTAGGTAAAGGGGATATATATATATATATATATATATATATATATATATATATATATATATATATATATATATATAGATAGATATATCTATATCTATATCTAGATATCTATATCTAGATATATATTATATCTATATATCAGCGGTCCCCTACTTACAAACATCCGACTTACAAACGGAAGGAGACAACAGGAAGTGAGATGAAATCTACCCCTAGGAAGGGAAATTCTCTCCTGTAAGAGTTATTATGGGAAAAAGGGGTTTCTGCTGATGCTTTATCACCAATCCATGTTTCCACAACAATCCAAAATTTTCAAAGTTCAATTGTCATAGGGACAGAAAGTGAAGTGAATTCCTCTGAACAGGGGCACAGACAGTAAGGGTCGGTTCACACTGGGACGACTTGGGATTCGACTTGTACACCCTCAAGTCGCCCCAAGTCGCCCCAGAAAGAGATTCACATTAAGTGAATGGGAGCGTCTTAATAGACACTACTGAATTCGCTCCGACTTCAGAGCATACTCCTTGTACTACTTGGATCCGACTTGGTAGGCAACCTGTACCATAGAAATCAATGGAAGTCGCCTCCAAGTCGGATCTCTCTCTCAAAGTCAAGCGACTTTGCAGGGAAAACCCCTCCCTCCCAGAGAGCTGATTGTCCTGTGATTGGCCACAGCCGAAGTCGCCTGTCCTGGAGGCAACTTGAAGTCGCGTTGTAATTTGCTAAAGTCGCGATGAAGTCGCGCTGAAGCCGCCGTGCAAAGTCGCGTTGAAGTCGTGTTGCCCTGTGTGAATCGAGCCTAAAACAAACTTTACAGGGGTGATAACCCTTCCCTGTGCTACACAAGCTTAAAAATCATTTTTTTGGCTGGAGCTACACTTAAAAAATGTACCTGTTCAGGCTTACAAACAGATTCAACTTAACAACAGACCTACAGTCCGTTTGTAACCCAGGGACCGCCTATATATATATTTATATCTCCCTCTTTATATATATATATATATATATATATATATATATATATATATATATATATATATATATATATAAATCACACACTGTATATATTTATGCATTTAGTGGTTTGCCTGGTGTTCAGCTTTAAAAGGCCTCGTCCACACAGGCATAAAATAGCATACACCCATGCGAGGACCATGTTTGCCTTCACTGGGGTAGCACAAGACACAACTGCTGCTCCCAATTTTAAAGTTGCGCATGTCCACGGTGCCAAACACACATTGCCTGCGTTCTGGGCTGTGTACCCACACCATGGCTGGCAAAGTGGGAAAATAGAACACCTGTGCATATCCCATGCAAGCAAACACAAACACTTCCCTTACACGGCCATATGCTACAATACACCCCCCTGTGAAAGAGGCCAACCACTACTCCCAAGAGTCTTTGCTCCACAAACACGATGTTAAACAAGCAGCACCTGATTTAATTAGTATTAAACCCAAAAGCAAACGTTTATTATATTGCAGCTTACCAATACTTAGATGTGATGGCTGCATTTGTTTTCTTTTTTTAGGTTTTCTTCTCTTTTTTTTATCTGATGATCCATCCACCAAGTCTGTTGTCATTCACAAGCACAAGCTCTCCAGCTGAATGTATCAGTTTACATGAATGAAACAAACCACTTAACACTGACAGGGGTAAATAAAAAGATCAGCCCTTATTTATATATAACCTTCAACCGAAAGGGAAAAAAAATGGTTTGCTGTACCCGATTATAAAATTTGAGATAGAATTTGGCTTCAGTTAATTACTTATTGTACTCATTATCTAAATCTGCTAATACATTTAGGGTCCTTTCACACTGGGGCGGTTTGCAGGCGCTATTGCGCTAATAATAGCGCATGCAAACCGACCCGAAAGTGCCGCTGCTTTCATTCCAGTGTGAAAGCCCCGAGGCCTTTCACACTGGAGCGATGCGCTGGCAGGATGGTAAAAAAAGTCCTGCTAGCAGCATCTTCGGGGCGGTGAAGGAGCGGAGTTTATACCGCTCCTTCACCGCTCCTGCCCATTGAAATCAATGGGACGGCGCGGCTATACCGCCGGCAAAGCGCCTCTGCAGAGGCGCTTTGCGGTGGTTTTTAACCATTTCTCGGCCGCTAGCGGGGGGTAAAACCACCCCGCTAGCGGCCGTATACCGACGGTAAAGCGCCGCTTACAATAGCGTCGCTTTACCACCAACGCCGCCGCCCACCCCAGTGTGAAAGGGCTCTTAAAGGGGTTATAAATGCAGGTTTTTTTAATCTTAATACATTCTATGCATTAAGATAAAAAGCCTTCTGTGTGCAGCCGTCCCCCTCAGCCCCCCTAATACTTACCCGAGCCTCATCTCTGTCCAGCGATGTCCACGAATGTCTCAGGCTGTCCGAGACTTTCCCTCCTGATTGGCTGAGAAACAGCAACAGCACCATTGGCTCCCGCTGCTGTCAAAGTTGGATAGCCAATCAGCAGAGAGGGAAGCGGGGCCAGGCCAGGACTCAGTGTCTGAATAGACACACAGAGCTGTGACCCGGGTGCCCCCATAGCAAGCTCCTTGCTGTGGGGGCACTGAACAGAAGGGAGGGGCCAGGAGCACAGAAGAGGGACCCAAGAAGAGGAGGATCTGGGCTGCTCTGTGCAAATCCACTGCAAAAGAGTAGGCAAGTATTACAGGTTTGTTATTTTTATAGAACAAAAATGAGACTTTAAATCACTTTAACATTGCCCCCCTCCCCAGACAATGCTGCTGTGTCACCTGTGCTCATTCCTCCAGAGTTATGTCTCATCAATACACGACATGTGTTACTGGCCAGACCACTAGGTGAAGACAGAGAGAAAAATAGCCAAAGAAAATAAAATAATGAGCCCCACATTTAATGATCGGTTAAGTTGCAATATAATACATTTTTGGTTTTGGGTTTAATACTGCTTTAAATCTTAGTATTATATTTACACAAATCTAGGCACAGAATTTTCACTCTGTCTAAGCCAACTTTAAAGTGAATCTCTGTGTTGTTTCATAGAGGAAATAAGGCAAAGACTGAATAGCAATGACAAAGCCAATGTCTCATTATGGCACTTCAAAGGAATCTAAACTTGTTTACATTAGTCCATGGTCAATCACAATATAAAACGTCAAATAAAACAGCTACTCCTTGATATAAAAGAGCACCTTATGAGTGACAGTCCATACCGCAAACTAAAACACCTTTGAAGAATGAATAATGGCCTTCAGAAATATTTATCAAGCTGAAAAACACAAACTATATGAACTTTGCCTAGGTGGAGAACAACCTTGTGTGTTGTAGGAATCAAACTTAAAGTGATTAAAAAAAAAACAGAAAAAAAACGATCCTTTTACAAATAAAAAATATGTCATACTTACCTCCACTGTGCAGCTCGTTTTGCACAGAGTGGCCCCGAACATCCCCTTCTGGGGTCCCCCGGCGGCTCTCGCGGCTCCTCCTCTTATTAGATAACCCCCTAGGAGAAGTACTCTCCCGAGGAGTTTACCTTGCGTCCACAGACATGAATCCCAGACTCGGCCCCGGTGCCCGCGTCACTGGATTTGATTGACAGCAGCGGGAGGCAATGGCTGCGCTGCTATCAATCTACCCAATCAAGAGCTGGGACCCAGTGGCGAGAGGGACAGCGCGTTCCCGAAGAGGAGATGAAGGGGCTCAGGTAAGTAAAACGGGGGGCTAGGGGGCCGGTGACCGCGAGGTGTTTTTTCACCTTAATGCATAGGATGCATTAAGGTGAATAAAAACGAAGGTGTACAACCCCTTTAAATAAGAAGTCCAGCCTGAGCTCATCTGGCTGGGCTTCTCCTATGGGTCACAGTAGTGCAATCCGTTTTGCACTCCTGTGACCCGTTTTCAGGAGAGAGTGGTCTGAAGTCCGCTCTCTGCTGACATCATAGGAATCAGTCCAGGCACCGTGTCATCCCGACAATAAAGTCTGGATCCGCCAGGTGCCTGGACTGATACCTGTCTCAGCCTCTTAGCGAGCCACTAAGAACCGGGGACAGCCGCTCCCCCGTCCCTCCACAGCTAAGTGCTCCAGTGAGCCCGGGGGGGGGGGGGGGCAGAGCAGAGAGCCATGAGAGCCGAGCCATCTGCAATGTTCGATTGCTTGGTTTTCAGTGCAGAGGCGCTGGGGGCCAGATGCAGCATCGGACCAACGCTGCATTCACCTAGGTAAGTATGAAACTAGAAAAAAAAAACAAAACAAAAAAACATACTTCTCTTCAAGTGGTTGTAAACCTCAGAAGCATATCCCTCTATTGTATGTAAATACAGAAAAAAGGAAAAGGGACTTTATATGATGCATGTCATTGCAAATGATGATACATTAAATATAAAAAATGTATTATCACAATCATATTGGGCATACCGTAATCTAGAAAAAAAATGTGTATCAACAATAATATATTTGTAGTCAAAAGGACTTGCACATAAAATATAAAGCTAATAACATATAATACAAATAGTCAATAAACATGATTAGCATGTAGAATGCAAAACAAGTATTACAGATCATCATATAAGCATGATTGGTAGGATAATGTCATAAATTACTCATACATCTAACGTACAGACAATACATAATAGGTTGCATATTTTGAACCAGGCTAGTTTTAGCACCTTCAGTTGTTAACTCTACGTGTTTCATGGCTAACTTTTTCCTATTTGCTCTATCGTGTGGGCTTGTCTTAATTCAGAACACATATGCCCTGTACACACGGTTGGATTTTCCGGCGGAAAATGTGTGATAGGACCTTGTTGTCGGAAATTCTGACCGTGTGTAGGCTCCATCACACATTTTCCATCTGAATTTCCGACACACAAAGTTTGAGAGCAGGCTATAAAATTTTCCGACAACAAAATCCGTTGTCGGAATTTCTGATCGTGTGTACACAAATCCGACGGACAAAGTGCCATGCATGCTCAGAATAAATTAAGAGACGAAAGCTATTGGCTACTGCCCCATTTATAGTCCCGACGTACGTGTTTTACATCACCGCATTCAGAACGATCGGATTTTCTGATAACTTTGTGTGACCGTGTGTATGCAAAACAAGTTTGAGCCAACATCCGTCGGAAAAAATCCATGGACTTTGTTGTCAGAATGTCCGATCAATGTCCGACCGTGTGTACGGGGCATAAGTGTCATTTCTGTCTGATGCTTTGTTCTTCCGCTATCAACATTAATCACTTCTGACAAGTTTTCCTGACACCAAGAGAAAAATGGTGACAGAGGAGGGACCTCCATCTGATTGACAGCCTCAGCTCCATTCCTGTGTGCTGTGTGAAGGGGGTGTGTCTTTTCACTCCAATCAGCTCTCACAGCTCTCCTCACTGAGCTCTGCAGAGTGTAGCTTCAGCTCTCCACCCCCTTTTTTTCTGGATTCTCAGACAAATTTTATAATTCAGCAGGTTGAACAGATGTAGAGAAGAAGAGACTGCAGATAAACAGATACAACTTATGTAGGAAGATTTGTTTCATCTCTGTGTACAGAGCTGGTTTACAACCACTTTACCACCACTTTAAAGTGGAAGTAGATCTTAAATGTTTGTCAGGGTAGAGTCTTTCGGTAGGACTTCTGCCAAAAAATTAGTTAACCCAATTGCTAGCATTTAAAAAAAAAAAATCTGTACACGGTCTGCGGTACGTGCACAGTCAGTGTACAGCCCTCACAACTTACAGATGCCAGGGATGGAGCTGGGTGTCTGCCCCATTGGCTTTGCAAGAAGACAGAGGACTCTAAAGAAGAGAAGGACATGGCACTGGCAGGTATGGAGTGGAAGTGGGGGAGCTTGAACCTCACAGGGAGAGAAAAGACCCGGGAGGGAAGTGTGACATATTGTGCACTCACAGGGCTGCTATAAGAAATCACGGGGCCTTGTACAGCCTAGCTGACAGAACAGTGAACCAAGCCTAACAAGCGACTCCAGCCGCATGAACAAACCACTCATTCATGCAACCAGGATACCTGAGAGAATCAGCCCTTAACCACTTCAATACGGGCACTTTCCCCCCTTCCTGCCAGGACAATTGTCATTGACAATTGCACGGTCATGCAACGCTGTACCCAAGCTAAATTTTTATATAATTTATATATTTTTTTCCCACAAATAGAGCTTTCTTTTGGTGGTATTTGATCACCACTGGATTTTTTATTTTTTGTTAAACAAACTAATAAAGTCCGAAATATTTGAAAAAAAAAAAAAAAGTTTTTCTTCGTTTCGGTTGTAAAATTTTGTTTTTGCCTTTACAGACAGGTACTGAGGCTGCACTGATGAGTTGACATTGATAAGATGGCACTGATGAGGAGGCACTAGAATGTTTAATTGATGGGCACTGATAGGCGGCACTAATATGCAGCACTGATGGTCACTGATGGGCGGAATTGATGGGCACTGATAGGCGGAACTGATGGGCACTAATAGATGGCACAAATGAGGAGGTACTGACAGTCATTACTGATGGCCATTGATTGGCACTGACTGGCATCTGATGGGCACTGATTGTCAGCTGTGGTGGGCACCTCTGATGGAAGCTGCGCTGATAATCAATGCGCTGATTATCAGTGCACACTCTCCCTTTGACAGGAGAGCCGCCGATTGGCTCTCCCTGTCAGTGCAAACCGAGGAAAGCCGATTATTGGCACTTCCTAGTTACCGCTGTGATCCGCTGTGATTGGTCACAGCTGATCATGTGGTAAAGAGCCTCGGAAATGCAGCGTGTCAGAGTGACATACAGTACCACCGATGGGGGCGCGCACGAGCGGCTTATCCTGCTGGACATCATACAACGTTAATCCGCAATGGGGCGGGCGGGAAGTGGTTAATTATGTTTTTTTTTATTATTATTTAACAATTTTAGGTTTTTATTTTTTACATTTTTGTTTTATTTTTTTTTAACAGCCCTGTATGGACTGTTTGACTTTTGACAAAGATTGAGGACACAGATTTCTCAATCCTTTGGCCTCAGGCACTCCGGGCATTTTTTACCGCTGCTGTTTTGGTCGTCAGCCGTTTTTCTTTTTCTACAGCCAGTAAACTCCCCAGCATGTTATCCTATGTGCTCATGCACACATAGGCTGTATGAGCATTTTTTGGCAGGGGCGTTTTTAGGCTGGAAAAAAAGCCCCAGAACTAGTGGGTTTGAAGAGGAGTTTTTCAGCTGTTAAAACGCTCTAACGCTGAAGAACGCTGTAAAAGGTGGCAAAACGCGACTATCTGGTGTTTATTAGCATTTAGAGCCTCAAGCTTTTGTGGGAGTATAGTTTTAAAAAACATGCAAGCGCGGTAAAACGCTAATGCAAAAATGCTGCAAAACGTGGCAAAACTTGCATTTTTAACGCGGCATTCTTCAGCCAACACTACTGCCATTTTTTTTTAACTCTTTTTATTGAAAAGGGTACATGGATGACAGTTATACTGCTGTTTCTATAATGTCCAGTGTGAATGAGGCCTTTTTCTGCCGCCTAAGCTGCTGAGTGAATGAACAGAAAACGCTCTGTACAGAGACGTCCTGTGCATTCACAAACTGAAGCATTGTAAACACAGGGAGGGCCACAGAGTTAGGTTTTTTTTAAGTTAAATTAAGTTTATTTTAGTTTATTTTGAACGAAAAAAAAAACATACAAAATAAAAGAAGTAATCATTCAGTAGTATACAATCACAAAATAAACAGTTACAAGACAAGACAAAAAAAGAACTATAAAAAGTAATTTTGTACATATCTGAAAAGGAGTGGACAGAAGTACAAACCCTATGTAATCCCAATTAATAATAAAGTATTCAATGTCCCATTGCTATAAAGTCATACAATAATTATTAATTCAGATATAATTTAGTAATTACCAAATATCTAACTACACAATCATACACATATATGCAGTTACAGTAATTGCTCCCATTCCTGCTGCTCTGGGCCCCCCTGTTGAACTTAGGGGGCCTGGGCCCTGTACAGGAGGGCAGGTGCTACCCCCTTATCAGCGGCCCTGTGCACATACAGTATGGTAAATGTTAGCCACCTCCACCATGTTTTATTTCTGCTTCAATGATTTTGTTAAAGAGGTTGTAAACCCTCAAAAAAACAAAACAAAAAAAAAACAAGTAAGACAAAGGCATAATGAGCAAGTATGCATCGCATGCTAACTCATTATGAGATACTTACCTTAGAACTAAGACCTCTCAGCGGCGCCCACACACCGCTGAGACGGCTGACATCTTCCCCGGTGTTTCTTTCGGGTTCGCGGGCTCCGGCGCTGTGATTGGCAGGAGCCGTCGGTCACAAGACAGGACCCTGAAGAAACGGCACGGGCGGCCGTTCCTTCAAAGCACATGTGCCGATGATGTAATCAGTGCAGTATACAGTAAATATCTCCTAAGCGGTGCAAGTTTAGGAGATATTTGCAGTACCTATAGGTAAGCCTTAGAGCCTATTCACACAGGGGCAACACGACTTCCAGCGCGACTTTGGGAGGCAACTTGGACACAACTTGAGTTTGAATCACAGCGTGACTTGGGGCAACTTACAACACAACTTGAAGTCGCCTCCAGCACAGGGAAATTTACAAGTGACCAATCAGAGCTTTTCAGCTGTGTGTGAGAAGGAGGGGGCTGGCTGTTTAGTGGAGTAAATTCCTTTCCGTTTCCTGTAAGCTTCCTGTAAAGTTGCCTCACTATGAACGGTGATCCGACTTGGAGGCGACTTCCATTGAAATCAATGGGTACAAGTTGCCTAGAAGTCGGATTCAAGTAGTACAGGAACCTTTTCTGAAGTCGGAGCAACTTCAGTAGTGTGAATTAAGACGGCTCTCATTCACTTACATTGATTTTATCATGTCGCGCGACTTGGGGCGACTTCAAGTCGGATCTAAAGTCGCCCCGTGTGAATGGGCTCTTATAGGCTTACCTATAGGTACAAACAAGACGAGTTTACTTCCTCTTTAAGGAAATGAATGCCTCTTATAATCATGTGTTCATATGGGTTAACCCATATCATATGGGTTACAAGAAATTATAGAAAAGCAGTCATACACATTTTAAGTTATTGCTGTATTTGACCCACAACCCACAAGTCTTGTAATACAGACACCCCTGCCTGACAGCATAGCCAGGTCCCTGGCCTGTTTTCCTATTTTAGTTAATGGCTCCCTCAACCCCTTGTATCTATGAGAGGAGTGGCAACTTTGAGCTGCTTTGTTGAAGCAGTTAAAGAACTCTCAGTTCCAGTTTGGGAATCGTAAACAGATCTGAATGTCACTTTAAACAAGCTGCCAGGAGGCTTCATCAGGCTTCCAAGAAGCCTCACATAGTGCTGAAACTACCAGAAGCTGAAAGGGCCTGGCAGAAAGGGGTGTATTTCGTCACTTTCGGGTGCATCTGAGTAAATTTGCAGTGCTGAGGTTTCTTATTATTAAAGTCCCGGCCTCTTTTATATCGATCCTTGGGATTGCTCCAGTGGATCAGTTTAGCAGAGGTGCACAGGCTCATACTGGTGATGGAAAAAAAAAAAAAAAAAGATACTTTTGTTTGCGCACTGAACGTACATACAGCGCTGGGACAAGGCCATCTAGAGCCCAGAGCAAACATGTCAAACTGCCCCCTCCCCCAAACTTACATGAGTATTATGTGTTAGAACCCCCCCTCCCCCCAAAAAAGAGCACTAATCTGCATGCTTACCCCATAGAAAAAATTCCCTCTCCTCCCAGGACAAGTCCGCCCTCTTGCTGAAATTGCCCCTTGCAGCCTTTCCTAGCACACACACCCCCAGATTTCCCCACCTAGACAATTCTTACTCCCTGCTGCCCCCAAATTCCCCTACTCAACACAAATCTTCTCCCCCCCACCTCACATGCTGCTACAGTGCCCAGGGCAGCCAGCCCTCCTGCCCCACCCTTTGTCCCGAGACATATCTGACATTTCTGTAATGCCTACAGGCAACTATACATGTGGTTTGCCTTTTGCTAGTCTCCAATATAATGATGGCACATAGCTTAACACTGTTTTATTGGCAGATACAATGTTATAGTTGTTTCCAGCTCTCACTACATAACTAATTCTTGCTTTCATTATAGTAAGAAAAACGTAAAATATGCACCTGAGCAGTCCCTGAGGATCTCTATCCCATCGGCCTATCAATTTGAATGCATTTCCTTTCATTGTTGAGGATAATGAACCTTTTTATATCAGTCCAGGTGTTTTGCTGCTCTTCTGTATTCAAATTAGATCTAATATCTTTCTCTTTGTGCTCTTGAACAGTAACCAATTTAGTTAGAAGTAGAAGTTGACTATTTAAATAAACATACTTTTTGAGATGCGGTCTAATGGAATTTAAATGTGTTGTGTAAATTGTGTCTGTAAGAAGTGGTCCAACTTTTCCTTAAAATTCTGATGCTGATTTGACTTTTGCCTGCCGTACTAATATTTCCAATAACATCTCATTATTTCCATTAGTTGTGATGCAATTTAAAGTTATTCTGAAGAATGGCTCAGAAAGATGCGCAGTCTAAGGAGAAGTGCAATGTAGCTCCTATTTCTGCTTTAGGTTACAGCCCCAAAAAGTGTTACTAAACCCACAACAGTAAAATCAGTCTGTATATGCAGTAAAGCATGCTTGTTATAGTTACTGTGGAACCTAAGGGGTTAATCCCCCGCATTGTGTATAAAGGCTGTTTGATTCTGTCTTCTCTAATCCTCTTCTTCCACTGTCTCAAAAAGATAACCCGATATCTACAGAGCCAGTGGACAGGCTACACATGCTAAGTCTGGTGTGTATTGCTAGAGTTATTTTTCTTTTTCTCTTGGGAGGGTACATGTTATCAGCACAGGGCCAATCAGCACTGGCCAGACATGTCCAGACAAAGGCTCAGGGGTGAATGAAAACTCCTCCTACAAGGTTTACTAGGAAACTGATAGAAGTCACGAAGCTGCTATATACTGCTGATGAGAAAAGGTATTTATCAGTTTATATTTACTAAAAAAATTGCACTTCCATGTTCTGTGTACTGTGGGAGACCAGATATAGTGAATGCAGGTTCTGGGTTTGCTAACACTTTAAAAGCATATGTTAAATCAAACAGCGTCAGACTACAATAATTATAACGCATATACATGAACTATTTTATCTGCCAAATGGTTTGTAATTCTGCTTAGCCAGTCTTGGGCATTCTACACCACTGCCAGAAAGCACAGCCAGTTCTGTGACTCCAAACCCCCTCCCACAGATTAAATGCCAATATGGTCTGCTGTAAAACTCACCCCAGCCTGTGATTAGACAATGAAGGTGTAGCAACCAACAAGGACACCGCTCTGCTCTCTCCTCCTGTCATATAACTACCTTTTCTCATGAAAAAACCTTGTATCTTTCTCAAATCACCATATGATGTGAATTACAACCATAAATGTAGTATCATAATCTATAGTTCTTAATACGTTAATACGACAGCTTTCCATGATACCCTGTTTCCCCGAAAATAAGACCTAGCGTGATTGTCAGTGATGGCTGCAATATAAGCCCTACCCCCCAAATAAGCCCTAGTTGTAGGTCTTATTTTCAGGGTAGGGCTTATTTTCGGGGAAACAGGGTAGGGCTTATTTGGGGGCTAGGGCTTATATTGCAGCCATCACCGACAATCACGCTAGGTCTTATTTTCGGGGAAACAGGGTACCAACATGTTTGAGCCTGCAATGAGGGCTCATTGACAAGTACCCGGGGGGGGGGGGGGGGCGCATGCCCCAGATCATTTATACTGGCAGGCTGCCTTCATCTTCATGAAAGATTTGTGGGTTTTGGCAATAAGCCCTCTTCACCGATAAGGATATGTCCATTTTTATGTGTGGAAAAAGCCTAATGATCTTCCCTGTAATGTCAATTTACTTGGGAATGGGATGGATCCACTTCCTAAAAAGGGAAAAATGTACGAGTATGATCCTTTTACTTGTTTTTCACCTTTGCTCCCCGTTCGTGTGACATGTAATCACTGTGATGCTGTTCCATCCTGACGAAGTGGATCTGGTTTGTGAAACATGTCAATGTCATGGAAACCTCCATTACCAATCACCATTGGTACCGGTAAAGTACACTCGTGTAATGTGTTTGTGGTGTTTGGATAATTTGCATGTGGTACCTAGTTGGCCCATATTTTTCTATACATCCTATACTAGCAATTGGAGATATATCAATTTTTGAACATGTCAAGAATTTTCCAGAGAATGTATATTTCCAATGACAATCAGACCTTGCCAAAATGTTCAACTTGTCTAAATTACTATTTATTTCCTGTGCTATGATCTCATGATACGGTATTAACATTCACTGCTGGAAAGATATCCGTAGTACATGGAAATTTGTTACTGTTTGGCCATATTAAGGAAAAACAGTAGAAATCTCTCCTGCGCTCGGGTGTCAAGTATCTTAATGTGTGGTGCGACCAACATTATGGAGCAATGCCTGCTGTCTTGCAGCCCTCCTCAGAATAATGGGTATTCATAGACTAAAAACAAAAAAGAAAAGAAGGAGGGTGCACCGACCTAGTGCATTACCACTGGTAAGGCTTTATTAAAGTATAAAAACAGCAAGATATATACTCACAAACGAGCGTTTGTACAAGGCTTTGACAATTGAGCAGGTACGCTGTTCTGAAGACCGGCACACCAGGACCTGATGATGACATCAGGTCCTGGTGTGCCGGTCTTCAGAACAGCGTACCTGCTCAATTGTCAAAGCCTTGTACAAACGCTCGTTTGTGAGTATATATCTTGCTGTTTTTATACTTTAATAAAGCCTTACCAGTGGTAATGCACTAGGTCGGTGCGCCCTCCTTTTCTTTTTGGCCATATTAAGGCACATGGGTGATGTGGTTTTTAGCTTGTGGTTACGCAAGTGCGGAATGGTTTCCCCTCACTAACCAGGCTCAAACTCCGATGGCCTGATCATTAACTATTTTAGTAAAAGTGGTTGCTACCACTCAGGGACCAAAAACATTTTTTTTGTTAAAGTGGAAATTACTTCTGCCTAACCTTGTAGGTGAAGATGGTGCCACCTTAACCCTCATACACACTATGAGATTATCGGATGAGTGATCATCCGTTGTTGCATGCTAGTCTCATATCAAAAATTAAAGAGGTTACTAAAGTTACGAAATTTCTCGTACGACAGAATACAACTTCAGAAGTGATGTAATGTATTCTTTTGTTTCCAAGCATGCGTGGTCTTGGTCTAACAATTTTTTCAGATGAATACTGTACTGATTAAACAACAATCGTACGATCTGGTATTGTACAAGAAAAAATGTTGCGCTTGTCCCTTCAGATATTGTTGGATGAACTGTCGTGATCAGCTCTCAAAAGCGGTGTATGAATGATCAGATTATCGTACAATCACTCCGAAAGTGATTTTTGTCATCCAATTTTCTGATGTGTGTACTAGGTGTGTACTAGGAATTAGTCTCTATTTAGGTTTTGCAGTTGCCATCATGCTACACGTGCAGTCACCAATGAGACCGGCCACTTAATAGTTGGAATGAGCTTCGGCGTTTGGATCCTAGTCCAAACCAACATGAGTAAACCCACTAGAAAGCTGTCACTGTACTTGGGGTCAATCATAAGCGCTCAAGGCATTCCCCACCCCACAGCTTCACATCAGTCAGGTTTTTAATGCTGTTTGGATTTCCACTGAGGATTTTACACCACATTTTCTGCCTCGGTATATGGCAAAAAGTGACAGGAATCTTATATACCTTTATACCTCGGTTCCCAAACCTAATTCGTTCCACGATTCTGGTCGTGAACCTAATTGGTGGCAAATGGAGGCAAATGTCAGAGCAGGGAAGATGGCTGCAGCTCGTGTAAATGAACTGCAGCAGAGTTCGCTTACTGAAGCAAATTTTTGGGAACTCTTCTGTTCGCGAACCGAGTTGTTCGTGAGTGTGTGTGTGTGTGTGTATTATATATATATATATATATATATATATATATATATATATACATACACACACACACACACACACACACATATATTTGCAACACCACCTGACAATGGCCTTGCCCTACTTTTCCCAAAAGTATAAAAAAGGAAAATAAAGTTTTAGCTCAAGTTCCACTTTAACACACAATTTAATGCACGGTTTAATGCATATACCTTCAATGCATCTACAATGTTGCTGACAGAATGTTATTGTGCCTGTAGATTTTCTATCCAGTTCAATACTCAAACATTTATAGTATTGATTGGAAGAAAGAATCATCTGCACCTAGTACATAGTTCAATTTGTTGTAGATTAGTTCTACAATGACCTAATCTGTCAGTTAATCGGCTGTATTTTTTTTTTTATAGGAAGCCTTCATTTGTCTGCCGAAAACTGAAGAAAGATGAGTTAAACATATAGAAGATAAATAGGCAGCTCCTAGGAGATCCAAAATCATGTCCACTATATTATATGAAGTCATCATTTTACATCATAGATGTCGCTCCGTAATTCCTCTGGAGTAACAGAACACTATAGTGAGCGTCTGCACACCAAGCAAGAACATCAGATTAGACGCTGATCTAATCACATCCAAACACAAGTACAAAAAGCTCTGTAAAATACCGTATATACTTGAGTATAAGTCGAATTTTTCAGCACATTTTTTTGTGCTGAAAGTGCCCCCCTCGACTTATACTCGAGTCAAGCACTTTTCTGCAGCAAAAAATTTCATTTTCCGAACCGAATTTGGGGCCCCGTATCTCAGGGCCACTTAGTGCTAGGAACCCCAAATTTGGTGTGCAAACTCAGTGGAACTGGTACCACAACATATCCAAAGTTAAAGTTCCTAGCATTAAGTGGCCCCGAGATACGGGGCCCCAAAAGCGGTTCGGAAAATGTCATTCTCTGCTGCAGAAAAGTGCTTGACATTTTTTGAACCGAATTTGGGGCCCCATATCTCAGGGCCACTTGGTGCTAGGAACCCCAAATTTGGTGTGCAAACCCAGTGGAACTGGTTCCATAACATATCCAAAGCTGGGGTTCCTAGCACCAAGTGGCCCTGAGATACGGGGCCCCAAAATCGGTTCAAAAAATGTCATTCTCTGCTGCAAAAAAGTGCTTGACATTTTCTGAACTGATTTTTGGGGACCTGTATCTCGGGGCCACTTGGTGCTAGAAACCCCAGCTTTGGCAATTTTATGGTGCGAGTTCCACTGGGTTTGCACACCAAATTTGGGGTTCTTAGCACTAAGTGGCCCTGAGATACGGGGCCCCAAATTCGGTCAACTGTGTCCATCTGCAGCAATGTCATTTCGGGACCCTTTGGGTTCAGAGACCCCAAATTTTGGCTGCAGCTAGGGGGCATCTAGGAACCCTTAACTACCGAGTTTGAAGTTCAGGGGACCTATGCTTGCAAATGGGCACAGTGAGGCATGCAAATGGGAACAGTGATGCTGCAAATTGGCATTGTTGACACTCTTTTCCACTTACAGTAGCTGTGCATTTCTCACCCTCGTCTTATACTCGGGTCAATAAGTTTTTCCCATTTTTTTGTGGTAAATTAGGGCCTCGACTTATACTCGGAACGACTTATACTCGAGTATATACGGTATTCTCTGGGAGCCCAAAGGTGAATCTTTCATTATGTGAAATGGCTTTGCACAGTTGGCTTCAGCGGAAAGAAAGGTCTCTCACACTGATGGCTTGTCTTTATCCAGGGACTTTAAAAAAGGAGAAAACTAATGTGTGAAGAATCTTTAGATATCACAGTTATCTACCACATTGCATGGACAGGACTCGTTAGTTTAAAGCTGAACTGTAGGAACAAAAACTTTAGATGTATTCCTTAAAAGTAGCAAAAGATAAAAATCAATTTTGTGTGCAGTAAGTGCCCTTGCAAACCCAGTCATTGGCTTGTGCAGAGAGCAGAGCTGTGGAAGGGACCCAGTAAATCCATCAACTACAAATGACATACAAACCAGAAAACTGCACACTAAGGGCAGTAGAGTTAAAAGCTTTAATATTAAAAATCAATTGCAAATTGGCCACTAATAAAATTAAAATAGAAAAGGCACGTATTCAAAACTCCCCGGTATGGGTGCCTCCTTGTATTTATGCTTCTAGTCCTGGACAGCAGTGCAGTCATAAGGAGCAAAAGCTACAGCTGAAGAATAGACCAGACCTCTGTACACAGGCACAGTGTGTTGCAGGGAATCTCCTGAATGATGTCACACGCAGGCAGAGCAGTCGGCGTTGCTACGCGTTTCAATGGACATCCTTTGTCGTGCCTTGAATCAGAAGGAAGTCCTTGAAGCAGACTCCATTAGCAAAGTAGATATTGGTTTTGAAAGATGAGCCCCTATGACTGGGCAGCCCATGTAACAAATGTTTCTATGGAGAAGGACCTTGGGGAGCAATGAGAAAATATAACCAGACAGGTTATGGTGCGGTGGGACTAAGGGAACCAAAAAGTCATTCAACAAATGTGAAGCACATTAGGGTCTTCTTTAAACTGGTATTTACATATCTCACTTCCTTTACAACAGGGTAGATGGGTTTTGTTAGTGAATCCATTAAAATTATTCAGAATGATATAAATATATCTGTGGTGAGTACCAGTGGCACAAATCATTCAAATTTAGGCAGATGTCTCAATGGTTATTGCTCCGCTATAAATCTTCTTGTTTCCCCTAATTATATTCTGTGTTCAATTAAAGTATGAGGCCTCATCCATACAGGGAGTTAAAAAAAAAAAGAGTTGCAAAGCCAGTACTGACGCCAGGAAAAAGCAGCTGTAAAAAAAAAAAAAACGCCTGACGCTCCTAAATGCGGCAGAAAAAACACCCTGTGTGCATGAGGCCTTAAAGTATATAACTTATTTTAGTTTTGGAAAGACTGGGATAAGGATGGAACCTATGTCAGGTTATACTGCTATCTGGGGCTCCGTTAGAGAGATGTCCCCTCACTTTCTGTTCTGGGGCTAATTTATTACCAGACAGGAGGTAAGGAAAGTCTGCAACAGGAAAACAGACAATAAAATGCTGACAAGTGTTCTAGCGTTCAACTACTTAACTTAAAAATAGATATATATTTCTACTTGTGTTGCTGTTGGAGAGATTTCCTGTCACTTCCTGTCCTGTGGACAACCTTTTGCCAGGCATTTGTGGAGTGGTTTCAATTTTGGAGGGGTTTGCTTTAGACATAATACAAATGATGTGCATCATTTCCAGGGGCACATAAGCTAGCCGATCAACATTTCAATCTACTCCATTAGGGAGGTAAGGCAGAAACATACAACAAAATGCGGCACACCAGAGTGCTCTCTGTTGCCTAAGATTGCAGACGTAACCAGTAATGGTTTGTAAAATGAACAGTAGCACTGCAAAGAAGAGCACTTAAGAAATAATTATATTTCAGTGAATGTTTAAAAAGCAGGACAATCGTTCATTTAAAATACAGATTGTAGTTAATGATTTATTTTTAAGTGGATGCTGTGCAATTGGAGAGTTGACGTATGATTACAAATGCATATCCATTTTAGAAAGAAGCAATAATTTAATATTATAGTATATACTGATATACCCATTAAGGTTAGGTTCAAACCTATATGTCACGTTTGCCTGGGCACAGCGACCTATTCATTGGAACGGGCTGCTGTGCCCACAGGAAATGCAGGAAAAGGTCCCCGTACCTTTAAAAAAGTGCAGCTGCAGGGAAATCCCATTGTGTTTTTGCACCATGCCATATACCACACTCAACGTTCTGTGTTTTCAGATGTGTGGGGGTGTGGGGGGGTACCATTATAAGTGGCAGCTCCATGAATCTGCATAAGAGCATTTTGGCTGCAGGTGGTGCGGGAATAGGAGCAATTTACAGACTGTCCTACACCCGCAACCACCCGCAATAGTGTGAACCTAGTCTAAGGAAATAATGAAATCACTGACAGCCATATTAGCCACTCCGTATTCTGGTATGCATATGATGGAAAGGAATGGCTTTCAGATAATGAAGATATGAAATTTAATATAAACACCATAAAAAAGTAGCTTTACTATATCTGCATATTTTTATAGCCATTAAGAGGTTGGATGCTGGAGAGCCACTAATTTTCTCACAAAAACTGTTCCTCCTGTATAATAAAATCAAAAACGAATGTGCTATATTTAAAAGAATAATATACATTTGAATACAATGCCTTTTAAGAAAGCCTTACAGAAATTTTTTTACTAAGCTTGTTTTAGTTACTCCTGTCCCCAGAGTTCATTGTGCATATAGCGCTTTGTCCCAGCTTTCTAGAAGATGTTGACGGGACGCTAGCATGGTCAACAGCATGCCCCCTCCCCTCACTGCAGTTCGACCACACAGCTAACAATGAAAGCTTAATGAGCACTGATTTACAGGTGTCTGTCAAAACAAGCACTATCACTAGGAATGCAGGAGGTAAAGTAAAGCCAGATCCTCCACCTGCCGATCCAGCATCACTGTTGCTAGGATGCAGGCGGGTGGGGCACACAGCCCCATGCATTTCCAGGTTGCAATCGGCCTGAGCTCAACACGCACAAGTCTGGTTTAAATTAGCAGAAAATCAGACAGTCTGAAAAAGGAAGTGACTAAATAGTAGCTTTTCCTCACAATTCAATAGTGGTCCACTGGAGAGGTAAATACAGGTATTTAGACATGAATGTACAGACCTGCATTTCATTTTGTAATGCCTATGCTAGTTCTTTAAAAAGCTGAATTCCAGAAAAACAGCTGAATACACAGATGAAACACATAAAAGGGAGCTGTTTAGCCTACCAAAGGATTTGTATTTCTGTTCATGCAATTCTGAGATATACTCTACTGTGCCACACGGAACAGTCCTATCCGGTACAGCAGGAGAACCGCTTTTCTCTTCTGCAAGTAACTAACACTTACAGGTTTTGACATACCCCACCAAGTGACTGGACAGTGAAAGGAGAAGTAGCAGATGGATGAACTCATCTCTGGACCCGTGTATGGTTGCCTGATCTTAACTCTTGTGACTACCCTGTTTCCCTGAAAATAAGCCCTACCCTGAAAAGAAGACCTACAAGGACTTTAACTAGGGATTATTTGGGGGGTAGGGCTTATATTGCAGCCATCACCGACAATCACGCTAGGTCTTATTTTTGGGGAAACAGGGTAATACCTTGTTTAGACTTGCAGCTGGGGGGGGGGGGGGTTGGCGGCACAAAATGTGTGGTTAGGCTTTTTGTTGCCTGCCAACCGCCATCACATCGCTCCCTCGCCGCTTGTCAGTAGCTTCTGGAGCATAATCCAGAAGTGGATCGGGCTTCACAGGCAAGGGAGGTTTAGACGCATATCTAAATCTACCCTAAATGTATTTTATTTGTTGTTCTCTAATTTCTCTGAGTCTTCTGTTTTCTGATAACCCTTTGCATGCTCTGCTTTCTGATTCTGGCTAGGTTCTGGGCATTGAGTTTTTTCCACACAGTCATTCTAGAATAAGCCCCAGAAAAAACTTTGAGTGGCTAGCTGAATCCTTATGATCATTACAGTATCCCACATATTCTATTTTTCTACCTCAAACCCCTGACAACAATCAGCAATGAGATTAAGCATCACCAGTAATATCAGTAGATTGTAATTTTCTCAGTACCTCATCTCTTCACAAATGTATTTTTTTTCTATTAAAAAGAGACATGCGGTCATTCTAAAAGAGACATCATAGAAGAACACTGTAACAAACAGAAATCAAACCATCTCTACCAAAACAAGTTGTGAATCATTTTTAATTTATTGCAATGGTCCTGTTGCCCTTCTAGCACATCTGAAATAATAGGAAATGACATTTTAATTTCATCCCTGGAACTGACTTGCTATAAGTTACAGAACATCATTTTGAATATATAAATACAATGCGAGCTACAATTTTTCATTGTCACCCATACAAGACGTTACATACACGCATCAGGAGCAGCTCAAATGTCTTGTTCTTAAATGCCTTGCTGCCACAAACGAGTGTTTACCGAGACCTCAATGAATTGTGAAGAGATTAATACCTAAAACAAGACACATTACATTGTTTTACTTAGATCATTGATTCTTATGAATACATTTGGTAGATTTGAAAAAGAGACATCAGTGTAGCAGAAACACTTGTGAAACAACATAGAGCCCTTTGAAGGGAAGAGAGCAAATTCATTTTATTAGCACAGCAAGAAAAGAAAGATATTAGAAAAAAATGATTGGAAAATTTGAGATAAAACAAAATCCATTACACAACGAAGACTGATGACCAGGAGATGGACAGCTGAAATACAAAGCTCCTGGAGTATTCTCAGTGCCACTTATAAAGTTTGTCACGTGACATGCTTGTTTTGAAGTCTTCATTCACTGGGATTTAGAAAAAATATATAAATTAGAGTGGGCCTTTGATGCTTAGCAAGAAAAAGTAATTGTAAAAAGTCCACCTTTCAAGGAGGCCCACTGGAAGACCTATGGTTAATGAGGCATGGAAGCTCCATTAATTTATAGAGATAGAATGATTTAATCTATCAGTGCTTTAGTCCACTGAGTCTTCTCACTAACTGGCAAAGTTAGAATCTCTCTTCAGTTCTCCATCACGGAGGGCGCAAACACAGCGTTCTGATCTCCGGGTCACAGCTGCTAACATCACTCCATGTTTCCAACTTTCTTCTCACTTGACCATGCAACTGGTCAACACACATCTTTAAGAAATCAAGTGCTGTAGACTAATGTTCAACAATTACACAGGGAGACAAGAAAAATAGAAATTATGTTATTGCTCAATTCTCCCATGTGGCACTCAGTAAAGTGGTAAAGGAACAGAAGACCTATGAGTAGGCTTACAAAGTACACATTTGCAGTTACGTGGAGGTAAGGAATTGGCAGAACAACGTGACGAGTTGGCCAGAGCAACCATTTAGGGAAAGTTTAAACTATAAAAATTGTGCAGACATTGTACATCTCTCCTACAAGTCACTAAACTTGTGGCTGAACTACCAAGGTCAAAAAGGTTGCACTTGTGACTGGGCCCTGGTGCTGAAGGGAGCCGCTGAAGAACATGTGAGAGTGTCCCACTGTGAGGCCATAAGGCTCGGTTCACACTAATGTGACCCCAAAGTTTGTGACTTGCTTGCAACTTTGGTGATTTAAGGGGTCTTTAAAGGCTTCAAATAGTAAAGGGGCTTAGGGCTGATTGAAAAGGCCCTGACGGTCAGTGAGGCCCTTAATGGTTTCTTGCACCAGGGATCTGAAGGTTCTAGTTATGCCTCTGACACACCCCATTACTAAGTTAACTAATACCCTATTACCACCACAGTAATGTGTCTTGAGCATTGTGAAATGACTACACCAGCAAACATTTGCAATACCCTGAAAAAACTGTAGGTATAAAAAGAGTACTTGAAATCTGGAAGTTGTGCCCAAAAAGCCAGCTAGAAGGAAAAGTATTGTTCTAGGCTCACCGCAGCAGATTTTTTTTTCTGTACGGTTTCTCGGTGTGAAGGTACATTGTGGTACAATGAGGGCCTTTGGTACCTCAAGCCAGAGACTCGCAGACCAATATTACCATCACCAAATTTCTCTCCCTATGTGAGACTTGCAGTCAGAGGCAGCAGTGCCTTAATCTTACACTGAAGATATACAGATGTTTGTCTGTAGTTACAGAAGTGCCTAGGCAAATCCACATAGCAAGAAATGCACTGCTATTTCTAAGGAGGAATACCAGGCAGAACATAGTACTTCACAAACAGTATTTCTAAAATGTCCCTATTTCATAAGGAACCTTGAGTTCAGCTCCACTTAAAAACACATTGGGGATGATTTACTAAAGGCAAATAGACTGAACGTGGAGCTGCACTCATTTTCCCCAGAGCTTAGCAAGTGTGGAAAAGCTTCATTTTGTAAAGAATACCCAATCAGGAAAATAAAAAAAACAACAGCATTTTTGTTTGCAAATGATTGGATGATGGAAATCAGCAGAGCTTTACCACATTTGCTTAGCTCTGAGGAAAACGAGTGCAACTGCACTTGCAAAGTGCACCCTTCATTTGCTTTTAGTAAATGCACCTTTCTTAGCTTTCTAAATATATCCAGGAATAGTAATCATACCAGAACATTTGCTAATTCTTTCCCTGTGGTTCTATCCAGACAAGTGTATTGCCATGTTAACATTTAACTTGTCTGCTGACTGCACTGTAACTGCAGACAAGGACTTAGACCAAGGAAGGTATATGCTTTACATACATATTTAATTAAATGTTTTCACTGTCAAGATATAGAAATAGTGCTTTCTATCCGCGTCAGTTGAAAGACCAAACGGGGTCCCCAAGGCAGAATATAAATTTAGGCCACTAAGCTGCCCCTTCCTAATTACTGCTAAAACAGTAGATACGAGCACATTTATCAGAACGGATCCATCTTATGCATCAAAGTGTTACTAAACCCAGGGCCCTGCATTCACTATATCTGGTCTCCCACAGTGCACAGAACATAGAAATGCAATCATTTTAGTAAAAAAAAACTGCTAAATACCTTTTCTTATCAGCAGTATATAGCAGTCTTGTGACTTCTATCAGTGTCTGGTTAAAGTTTGTAGGAGGAATTTTCATTCAACTCTGACTGTCCTATGAGGATGCAGGAACCCTGACTCTGCCTGGACAGTGCTGATTGGCCTTGTGCTGATCACATGCACCCTCCAAATTAAAATTGGAAGAAGGGGAGGATCACAGAAGATCAAACGGCCTTCTTACACAATGCAGAGTATTAACTGTTCCACAGTGAGTATAACAAGCATGCTTTACTGCATATACAGACTGATTTTACAGTTGTGGGTTTAGTAACACTTTAAAACTTAACTATTAAGTGTCACTCCTTTATATTCTAAATTTAAAGTGGTTCTAAAAGGCAGGGCATTTTTTACCTTAATGCATTCCCCGCACCCACGATGAGCAGAATCTCATAGCAGTCTGCTTGTACCTCAGCAGGAAGATTAATTAACTACGAGAGTGCTCACCAGCACCCTCTCTGTTCATTAGGAACTACAAGCTGTCTGCCACGGTGGAAGACGGTCGTTGTAGTTCATTCTTTTAAAGATCGATGTGTAGTCCCACACAGCCACACTCTTTTTTAATTGTAATAGCTGGTGCGGGGAGAAGATACCCTGCCTGCTATCACGATGGGGGATCGGAGGGGCACAGGCAGGTCTTCTTGGTAACATGTTGCACCCTGAATACAGGTGTAACATGTTACCAAAGGTGAACTTTATCTTATCCTTTAAATTTTGCTATTGGGTTTAAATGTGTTTTAATTTATTCTCTATGACTCACTGCAGAAAGATCTCCCAAAGCTCCTCACCTGTGAGGTGGGAGTTTCTGTCTCCAACATTCTGTGTTGCAGAACTTGAATTCTTGGTATACCAACAATACGATTCATTCAGTTTTGCAAGGGCGTTTGAAAGTAGAGGGTATAAGGACTTTAATAGTACTGCTAAGCCTGATACATTAGGATATCTGTGTGTAAAAAAACAGCAAATGGGCTACAAAAAAGAGGCTTTTGGAAAACTTCCCCTGCATTACAAAAAGGTAAGTAAAAAGGGTTCTGAGATCACTAGAGTAGCAAAAGAAAGTGTGGTGGTTAACTACAGCTATGTCTCTATTTCCAAAAAAAAAATAATAAGTAGGCTGTGTTCTTTGTAAGCACCTGATGTCTTCATTTTCAGCTTTGCGTGGAATGTACCTTTAAGAGATCACTTTATGTCAAACACATCTGCATGGTCTCAAAACTGCAAATAGATTACTGAAACAATTTGATCATTTGGCTATAGGGAAAATGACCAGGCTTCCAAGTAGTTAACTATAATCTTCATTAGACATGAAAATGGTGCAATATCAGCATTTCCACCAGATACAAAAGAATTGACTTGCCAATGTAAAGCATCTAACTTCATTAAAAATGCATCTGAATTGATTTAAATGAAACACAATTTTTTATGTGCACTGTAATTCCCAAGTTCACGTCTATTACACCTTAATGACAGAGACATTTCTGGTCAGGGAAGAATGCCTAAGGCGAGTTATGTTCTTATATTACAAATTTACATATATTAAAATCAAAGAGATTCTTACATGTCCTCATTTGTGACTCCAATGTGAATGCTAATTGTCAAGCATCAATACATTTTCCAGTGACAAAGTAATGTGGCCCATGTACTGTTATAAATCTTTCAATATGACTGCAAAAAACAGATGTAATTCATAGAGGCGTGTGACTATTTCTGATATACACTGCGATTGGACTAATACTAAAGCAGCAAATGGCGAGTCTAGTAATGGCGCTGGACAGGAACACGCCATAGGAGCTCCAGGTCTCCAAAACCCCCTAATGGAGTAGATTAGTTCCTTACATACCCCTGCCTGGCTTGGACGTCTTGTACGTTCGTTTGAGGTCTCCCCCACTCGGAGTGCCCCTCAGCACCAGTGACTACAGCAGGTCAGAGAGGGTTCCCCTTTGTGGGACCGGTGGTCCTCGGTCGCGGGGGCATTGTCCGCTCTGTGCCAGATCATCATGAAAATACCTGGAAGGAGTGCGGCACCCCCTGTGAATAGACCAAGAGGAGAGAAGGGGGCTATTGGCATCAGAGGCAGCTGTGGAAGTCCATGGACATCCAGAGCTGGAGTGCCAAGGTATGTGGGGACGGCAGGAGGAGACGAAAGTACTTGGGTAGTTTCGGCAGAGATTGGCGAGGTAAGCAGAGTGAAGCCGAGATGAGCAGTGTAGAGCTAAAGTGAGGCCCTCCCAGGGTTTCTGGAAACAGAGCAGCAAAATGGCAGAGAGAGTCCTGGGGACAGAGCTGTGAGGCCCCCACTGGTGGGCTAAATGTTTGGAGCGGGGAAGAGAGGGAGGAGGGGAAGGAGGAGAAGAGAAGAAGAGGTGATAGAAGAAGGGAAGAGCGGTGAGTGTTTTTTGTTCCCTATATGCTTGGAACTGTTCTTTTTACACATCACACACTGACCAAGTAAGTGCCTGATCAGAAGGTAATAAGTGAGAGACTAAAGAAATAGAAATTTGAAATTCCTTTTTTTTTTGGTAGATCTTTTTTTTTTTTACACTGGTTACATATAAGCCATAAATCACTTCTGTTATGAGACCAAGGTGTACAACGCGTAACAAAGTAAATACGGTGTACCGTCACAAATGGACAGTACCCCATGCCAGGAGTATTTAGGTCTCTGTGGAAGTATGGTTCTGGACATATAAATGAACTGTAACGAAAAAAACACTGCGCTAACAAAATACAAAGAAAAAGCTGCTACATACAATGTGACAAAAACAATGAATACATGATAGAAAAAATGTAGCGCATAATAAATACAAATGTGATCAAAGTGCAAACAGTGATACTAAATTATGCTTCAATCCAGCAAAATATTGGTGATATGTCCAAATAAATGTGGTTAATATAAAGTCTATAATGATGAAAAAGTGCAGAGTTTAATGTCCCACTAAAAAAGAAATTGGATGTAATTGGAAAAGGGATGGTGTTCCAACATTAGACAGAAGATTAAATCCACAAGGAAGACACCTCAACCGGATGGAACAATCGTGGAAATGCTGGTATATATAAAACTCTTACCAGATCCTGTAGATTCCCTTGTCAGCGACAGGGAATCGAATGAGCAGGGTGCCACCCCGGGCATAAGGAAGGATGTCCCGACACTCGAACCGTCCAGGTTGGACTCTGCGTGGATCTCCGGGGGCCACCAGGTAGGTCCTCACAGTGGATACCAAGGCACGGATCAGAAAAGCGAAGGTATCTCACGTGGAATTAGAGTAAGAACTTGGTCTCATTCAGATGGTATGTGGAGAAAAAAATACACCTCCACATAGTGCAGATAAAAATGGGGCATTTTTTATTTCTAAAAAAGACTTGTAACAATAAAACGTGATCACTATATAAAAAACAAAATGGGCAACATAAAGGATGCTGAATGTGTTTCAACCTAGGGGTCTTCTACTTTTTTTCTCTCCACATACCATCTGAATGAGACCAAGTTCTTACTCTAATTCCACGTGAGATGTCTTCGCTTTTCTGATTCGTGCCTTGGTATCCACTGTGAGGACCTACCTGGCGGCCCCCGGAGATCCACGCAGAGTCCAACCTGGACGGTTCGAGTGTCGGGACATCCTTTCTTATGCCCGGGGTGGCAGCCTGCTCATTCGATTCCCTGTCGCTGACAAGGGAATCTACAGGATCTGGTAAGAGTTTTATATATACCAGCGTTTCCACAATTGTTCCATCCGGTTGAGGTGTCTTCCTTGTGGATTTCATCTTCTGTCTAATGTTGGAACACCATCCCTTTTCCAATTACATCCAATTTCTTTTTTAGTGGGACATTAAACTCTGCACTTTTTCATCATTATAGTCTTTATATTAACCACATTTATTTGGACATATCACCAATATTTTGCTGGATTGAAGCATAATCTAGTATCACTGTTTGCACTTTGATCACATTTGTATTTATTATGTGCTACATTTTTTCTATCATTTAAATGAACTGAACAGGAGGAAATTAAAAATACATAACGGACCCACAGGAAAAGGTGTGGGTCCATAAGGACCATTAGCGGAGAACAGACGGCAAAGAAATCTTCTCCCCCACCTTTTTATTATTTTTTTTCTTCCCCCTCACCCATTAATTCCTTGAATTCTTGGAGACTAGACGTTCCATTTTACCTGAAAGTAGTATTGCTACACCTTCGCATTTCCTTTTTTTTTTCTCTCTCTTTCATATCCCTTTCATATTGCGGAGGTAGAAGGTAACAAAGGGGAAACATGAGGGGGAAATCAGGAAGGGAGGAGCAGTGGCAAAATCACCCCGGCAGAGCTTGAGCCCCGGTCCCGGTCCTATGAGCAAATATGTGATCCAAGGGGGGAGCGGAGACAAGCAAACAGAAAAACAACAAAGTACCAAGGGGCGTCAAAATGAAACAAAGGAAAAAAAGAAAAGAAGGGGCAAAATAAAACATTACTAGAAATAAGTACACTATCTGAACCCATAATGGAACAGGACTGCGAATTAAAGCTGGTGACAGAGAGAGAGAAGGAACAACAGATAAAGGCTCAATTACCAACAAAATCAGACATAGCAACAACCATGTTTGCAGCTTTAGAGAACTCTCTGAAAACAGAGATGGCAATAATTCATAAGGACTTGGGTTACCTACTCACAGAAGGAAGTGGAAAAAAGTGGGGGGAAAAAGCGGACTGCCACAAAAATACATTAAAGATCTAAAAGGGGAAATAAAAGGGGAAATAAAAGCTTTAAATATAGAACAACGAGAGCAGGCATACAGATTGGAAGATCAAGAAAAAACCTGAGAATAAGGGGTCTCCCCAAAACTACAGACCGAAGATCTAACAGAAATAGTAAGGAAAATAGCTAACCCAATACTTGGTAAAGAAGAAACAAACCCAATAAAAATCGAAAGAGCGCATAGATTAAGAAGACCAAAGGGAATCTTGACAGAGACCCCAAGGGACATAATTGCAAGGTTCGATAATTGGGAAGAAAAAAAAAATATGGAAAAATTTGAGGGGAAAATGCCAAATTAAGTATGAGGAAAAGATACTGCATATATTTCTGGACCTCAAGAAACATTAAGGAGAAGGAGGATGTTAAAACCTCTACTGAAAGTGCTGCAAGACCATGAAATTCAATATAACTGGGGTTTCCCCCGCATGTCTGATAGGTAGGAAAAATAGACGTACTGTAAAACTCAGGTTTATTGAGTTAACAAAGGATTTCTGCAAAAATCTGGAAATTCCTATGCCGGAAATTCTGAGAGAGATAGCCCCAAGACAAGCAGGGGATACACAAGAAGAGGAGCAGTGGTAGTTGACCCTTAGGAGAAAAACTTAACAAAAACAATGAAAACGAAACTAACCAAATAAAAATACGAACGTAAGGGATGGTGGGTAGGGGGCAAGGGGGGGGGGTACAGAAGAAAAGAAAAAAAAAAAAACTATATATGGGCAAGGAGACTTGGATGCCCGGTGAGTTTCTGAGCCACCTTCCTATTAGCAGGGGAGGTTGGCCACAGAGCCAGACAGAACACCACCTCGGGCTAAAGGTAGCAGGAGGGGCAAGGGCGGCCCCAAAGAAAGTGATAAAAACCTGCTTGATGACCATGAGGTCTAAACACCAAAAGAGAAAGGGTGGGGAGAGGGGGGGAGGGAGGAGAGAAGGGGGCTGGGGGGTAGGGAGGAGGGAAGGAGGCTGGGGGGTAGGGAGGAGGGGAGGGGACATGGTTTGCAAAATTTTGGGTGGCCTGCTGCCTCTTGGGCCCTGATGGGGAGGAAGTGCTCCCTGTCTCACCCCGTGCTTAGGGGCCCCCACCCTTACAGGGGGAGCGGGGGGCCCCGGGAGGGGACAGAGGGGCAAAGTTTTTGACATACATTAGAGGTCTAAATTCCCCAGAAAAAAAAGACACATGGTATTACATGAAGGAGAATTGGAAAGAAATGTAGCATAAATATTTTTTTTATTCTCTCTTTTTACAAGAGACATATCGCACAGGACTAAAGTATTAATATATACTCAAGGAATATCCCAGTATGGTACTATGGAGACTCACCAAGTAGAAGGGCAAAAGGTGTAGCAATAGGTTTTTGTGGAGGAGGGAAAAGTAGACCCTGAAGGTCGCTTTCTGTTTTGAGAGGGACCTTACAGGGTATGAAATACACGCTTGCAAATGTATACTGTCCCAACAAATATCGCAAAAAATATTTGATAGGGATTTTAAATGATTTGAAGGAATTCAAACAAGGCTACTTAATATTGGCCAGAGATTTTAACTTCTCCATGGTCCACAAACTGGACAGTACGTCTGGTGCACTGGACAAAGAAAATAAACAATTAAGAATGTTTTAAGAAAAAAAAAAAACTATACGAACATCATCTAGTCGATGTTTGGAGAATTCAACTCCAAGCACAAAAGATTATACATATCATTCGGCAGTGCACGACACATACTCCAGGTTAGATTATATATTAGTAGAGCATAGAGCCCTGGAGGTAGTAATAGATACCTCAATTGGAACAACAACAATATCGGACCACGCCCCTGTAATAATGAAGATGAAACTGAAAGGGGATGTACTGGGAAAGGACCATGAAGATTTAATAGAAGACATGGAAGTAGAAAAGACTAATAAAATAAATCGACCAATATTTTGTGGAATGAGACCAGAATTAACAAAAGCAACTATATGGGAAGCCCACAAAGCTTTCATCAGGGGAAAACTGATCTGTATTGGGGCAAGAAAAAAAGGAGAGAGAAAAAATACTATGGGAAAATTAGTAAAAGAAATATACGAACTGGAACAAAGGCACAAAAAGCAAGCGGAAGTCGAAATCCATCGGGCTTAATCATAAAAAGAGATCAACTAAAATATCTGAAGGAACAGGAATCAAGAAAGGAGTTTAATAGAGTGATAAAGGAGAGATATAAATGAGGAAATAAACCTTGGAAACACATTGGAAAAATCCTAACAATTAAGAAGTCTTTAAATTATATAGAAAAGATAAAAAACAGAGGAGAAATGGTGTACAAAAACAACTGATGCCAAACTACCAAAAATTCAAGCAGACCGATTGATAGAGCTAGAAGAACCAATCACACAGGATGAAATTAAAAAGACATTGAAAGAAACACCTATAGGGAAAAGCCCAAGACCTGATGAGTTAATGATTAAATATTACAAAAAATTTCAAAACCAATTCCAAAATTGTGCGACTACTTGAACAAAATAGGGGAAAACTAAGAAATAAGACGAGAGTCATTACTAGCTCATATTACAGTAATACCCAAAGTGGGAAAGGATAACACTATCTGTTCTAATTATAGACTCATAGCAATACTGAACGCCGATACAAAGATTTATGCAAAAATTCTGGTTTTCAGACAAAAAAACCCCAAAAAAAAACGATGCCAGAGTGGGTGGACCCAGCCTAAACAGGGTTTGTATCTGGCAGAGAGGACAGGGACAATAGGATAAAAACAATGTTAATGCTGCGAAAGGGAAAAAACAGGGGATCCCCAGTACTACTCCTGTCAATTAACGCCGAAAAAGCGTTTGAATGGGGATTCATGATGGACACTCTTCAACGCCTAGGATTAGGACTTAAAATTATGCGCTGGATTAAAAATCTATACAGCCGCCCTACGGCGATGGTGAAGGTTAATGGAAATATGTCGCCACCTTTTGAAATGTTCAAACGGAACAAGACAGGGCTGCCCACTCTCGCCACTCCTGTATATACTGTCATTGGAACCATTCCTTGCAATCTTGCGGAATAACGGAGATATAGGAGGGGGAGAAGATGAGCATAAGGTGGCGGCATACGCGGATGATATCTTAATGTATGTAACCTAGCCTAGGGTGACACTGCCAAACATAATTAGAGAAATAAATGAAAAAAAAATTATGGGGAACTCTTGAATTTGAAGATTGATCCCATAAAAACATAAATACTAAATATAGGGGTAGAAAAAAAAAAAAAAAAAGAACTTGCATTAACAAAGGGGATTTTATATAGGGTTTTTTTAGAATAAAAAAAAATGTTAATGATGTTAAAATATACCGTATATACTCGAGTATAAGTCGAGTTTTTCAGCACATTTTTTTGTGCTGAAAGTGCCCCCCTCGACTTATACTCGAGTCAAGAACTTTCTGCAGCAAAAAATTTCATTTTCCGAACCGACTTTGGGGCCCCGTATCTCAGGGCCACTTGGTGTGCAAACCCAGTGGACCTGGTACCATAACATATCCAAAGCTGGGGTTCCTAGCACCAAGTGGCCCCGAGATATAGGGCCCCAAAATAGGTTCGGAAAATGTCATTCTCTGCTGCAGAAAAGTGCTTGACATTTTCTGAACCGATTTTTGGGGCCCTGTATCTCGGGGCCACTTGGTGCTAGAAATCCCAGCTTTGGATATTTTATGGTGCTAGTTCCACTGGGTTTGCACACCAAATTTGGGGTTCCTAGCACTAAGTGCCCCGAGATACGGGGCCCCAAAGTCGGTCAACTGTGTCCATCTGCAGCAATCTTATTTCGGGACACTTTGGGTTCAGAGACCCCAAAATTTGGCTGCAGTTAGGGGGCATCTAGGAACACTTAACTACCGAGTTTGAAGTTCGGGGCACCTATGGCTGCAAATGGGCACAGTGAGGCATGCAAATGGGCACAGTGAGGCTGCAAATGGGCATTGTTGACCCTCTTTTCCACTTACAGTAGCTGTGCATTTCTCACCCCCGTCTTATACTCGGGTCAATACGTTTTTCCCATTTTTTTGTGGTAAATTAGGGCCTCGACTTATACTCGGAATGACTTATACTCGGTATATGGCAAAATAAAAAGCCGAGAGTAAAACTTGCATTAAGCACTAGGAAAAAAACCCCCAGAGGTTTAGCAGCATCAGACATAAATAGATACTACAAGGCAGTTGTTATTTCACGAATGGTAGAATGGGTAAATGAAAAAAGTGAGAAAAAATGGATTAAGTTCGAAAACACTTTAAGTAGGACATTTCTGCACAAAAACATATGGGTGCCACGTAAGTATAGAATATTAGACTTAGAAGCACACGACCTAACTAGAAAAAAATTTAAAATATGATAATCTCAAAAGGGGTCTTTAAAATATGGGATTCAATTCATCGACAGAAAATGGATATACAATTCACCACTAATTGCACTCACAGGAACAAATTTCTTTATCCCTGGGAAGGAGACACTTTTTGGCGGTAGAATGGGAAATGCACAAATAAAGGATATCACTGATATAAAGGCTGAACTAAAGGCTGAAATGATTATGTCTTGTTTGTACATATACCAGATGTCCTGATCTTCACATGTGGAGGATTAAGCCTTGAAGAAGCAGTGACCACGAAACATGTTGGCAGATCCCATACAAGTCATGCAATGCCATATTTGATATATGTGTGATATGCTTTCTACATATATTTGGGCTTTAGTTGCCCCTTTTTTTGTTTCTCTCTTATGAACACTATATATGTGCTTTATCTTAACCATGGGGACTACCTTTTAAAAGCCCATTTTCTACAATACTTTTTGTTTAAGAGTGTGTTTATGGGAATTTTTGACCATTCTTCCAGAAGTGCGTTTGTGAGGTCAGCCACTGATGTTAGATGAGAAGGTCTGGCTCGCAGTCTCCGCTCCAATTCATCCCAAAGGTGTTCTATTGGGTTGAGGTGAGGACTCTGCAGGCCAGTCATGTTTCTCCTCCCCAAACTCGCTCATCCATGTCTTTATGGACCTTGTTTGTGCACTGGTGCGCAGTCATGTTGGAACAGGAAGGGGCCACCCCCAAGATTTTCCCACAGAGTTGGGAGCATGAGATTGTCCAAAATGGCTTGGTATGCTGACACCTTAAGAGTTCCCTTCACTGGAACTAAGGGGCCAAGCCCAACCCTTGGAAAACAACCCCACACCATAACCCCTCCTCCACCAAATGATTTGGACCAGTGCACAAAGCAAGGTCCATAAAAACATGGAGCTGCTATAGCTGCAAAGGTTGGCCAACTCAATATTGAATCCTACGTTCTAAGACGTCGTTAAAGTTCATATGCGTGTAAAGGCAGGTGTCCCAATACTTTTGGTAATATAGTACACACACGTCATTAACTCAATGTATCATCAATTCATATATATGTACAATAATAAAGTGCAAACGAAGAATAAAGTGCTCCAATTATTGTGCAATATTAGATGTTTTCAACCCTCCAAAGGGTTGACATTAATATCAACAATGCTGAAGAAAATCAAAAGTGTAAACTAATAACAAAGTGGCAATTTAGATATAAAAATGTAGTCGCACTTCCAAATACTCAGTGCAAAATGTTCATTGAATACATATTCCACATCCGCTTCAAAAAGATCAAATATAAACTTTTATAAAAAGTGCTATATATCCACCGCGTGTTCCACACTGGTGCAAAAAGTGGCCGCTCACCTTCAAATTAGACCTATACTTTCATACAGGTCAGAAATGCTTGTTAGCACAATCCTTCTCAGTGCTGGGAGTAGTAATCACTGTGTGCCTCCGCTCTTATTACTCCTCCCCATGCATCTCCCAGGAGTAATCACATAAATGAGAAAAACATCTTCATAGTGTAAAACCATAATATTTTTTATTTATAAAGAAAACAGATTTACACTAGCATATTAAAAAGCCCAAAAACTGGATAAAAGCACACAACTGTGTGGTACAATGTCTCCTCTATGGAACTTCCGGTCCCAGCCATGACACCGAAGTGATGTCACCTGATTTTCCCCGACACGTTACGTCACAACACACGTGAATGCATCAGGGACTCCAGTGGATAGCGTCCCTATAATTTGTAGCCGTATGTTGTTGCCATGGTTACTGATCACAATCATGAATATCGCTATGCCTCGCTAACCATACTTCTTTTGCTTTCAAGGTTTAACGTTCCAATTTGAGGTTTTATAGCATACCGAAGGTTCGTCTGGGGAGGTACCCATCTGGGATTACTGAAAGTTCATCTGGGGAGATCACTATTCACATGCAGCCATGGCCCCAGATGAATCTTTGATAATCTCACTTTACATTACAGTGCGGAGGACAGACTCCATAAATATCCCATCACCAAGGGGCCATTTGTTTGTTACTGGCGTAAATATGGTCCAGGGACACACTGTACACCTTTGCTGCCAACGTGCTCTTGGTGGGTGTCCAGTGTGCTCCTGTTCCTTTAAGGGGGATTGGGCTGCCTCCAGGCCCACCTGCCCCTTGTCTATCCATTTAATGCATGTACTTCCATTGTGGAGACGCTTATAAAATTCAGTAGCGTTAGGACTGCAAGCATACACAGGGTGCCGTGAAAAGGCCTTGCAGCTTATGCATGCGTTTGCAAATGCGTGCCAACTAATCCCTGTTTTTAACGCAGACTGTTGGATAGGTTAATTTGGTCAGTTGGCAGACTGGTTGGTGAGTTGAGCTAAGGAATGTTCTGTTTTTGTCTTCCGTAAATATCCCATCAACAAGCTCCCCCGCGAATGCCCGACTCGATTCCATTTGGCCTGCATAGCTTTGATCGTAGAAAGATAGGTAACCACTGCTTAGTAGATAAAGGATAAAAAATTTTAACCACTAGCCGACCTGCAGCTGTCATTATACTGTGCCAGGTTGGCTCTCCTGGGCAAATTCGACGTTGCTGTATGTTGGCCCTTTAAATAGCCTTAGCAGGCGCACATGCCCGCCGCGTGACGTAGGAGCTGATGCACATGTCCGGCAGCCACGATGTCCACCGGGCACCTGCTAACGCTCCTGAGAGAGACAGAACGGGGGATCTGTCAATGTAAACCGACAGATCCCCATTCTGTCAGGGAGAGGAGAGAGATCTGCTGTTTCTAGTGAATAGAAACAGCGATGTCTCTCTACTCCCAGTCACTACACTCCCCCCACAGTTAGAAACACCTCCCTGGGGAACACTTAACCCCTTGATCGGCCCCTAGTGTTAACACCTTCTCTGCCAGTGACATTTATACAGTAATCAGTGGCTATTTTTAGCTCTGATCGCTGTATAAAATGTCAATGGTCCCAAAAATGTGTCAAAAGTGTCCGATCTGTCCGCCGCAATCCCGATAAAAATGGCAGATCGCCGCCATTACTATTAAGAAAAATTCCATAAATCTATTCCCTATTTTGTAGACGCTATAACTTTTGCGCAAACCACTCAATATACGCTTATTGCAATTTTTTTACCAAAAATATGTAAAGTACATATTGGCCTAAACTGATGAATAATTTTTTTAAAAAAATTGTGGATATTATAGCAAAAAGTTAAAAATATTGTTTTTTTCAAAATTGTAGCTCTTTTTCTGTTTATAGCGCAAAAAATAAAAACCGCAGAGGTGATCAAATACCACCAAAAGAAAGCTCTGTTTGTGGGGAAAAAAAAGGACATCAACTTTGTTTGGGTACAGCATCGCACGACCGCGCAATAGTCAGTTAAACTGACGAAGTGCGGTATCGCAAAAAATGGCCTGGTCATTAAGGGACCAAACCTTCCAGGGCTGAAGTGGTTAAACAAACATGTCATACCTCCTCTGTGCCGTTGGTTTTGCACAGAGGGGCCCCAATCCTCCTCTTCTGGGGTCCCTCAGTGATGCTCCTGGCTCCTCCTCTTCTCGAGTGCCTCGCTAGAGAGCCGCTCTCCCTTGGGGCACTCGTGCGGGTGCGCTCCCGTGTAATGCTGCTGCATCTATTGACACAGACAACAGGACTTGGTGCCCCCCCAGCTCCTACGTCATCGGATTTGATTGACAGCAGCGGGAGCCAATAGCTGCGCTGCTATCAATCTATCCAATTAGGACCCTAGACACTGGCCTGGAGCTGGTGTGCACGTCCCCGTCGCTGGAAAGATCGGGTTGAGGTAAGTAAAAAGGGGGGCTCTGGGTGGCACAGCTGCATCACAGGAGGTTTTTCACCTTAATGCATATGCACCTTGTGGGTTCACAACCCCTTTCAGCTAGTAGAAGATGATCTTAGCATCTACGATCCTGACTGTGCAGCACCAAACACCAATTAGTAGGGCATATGATGTGGCTTTTGATCTTCCTATAATGTATTAGGCCTTTTCTTTACCTATTATAGTATTTACTTGTCAGATGTCGCATTCAATTTAGCTGATAGAAAAACATGTAGACTACAGTGAAGCAGTTTGAGAGCTTACAGCTGACTGTATTTACATGGCAACTAGATTTATGTTACTGTTGATGATACTAAAAGCCTGATAACAAAATGGAACCAATAGTAAATGTGGCATGCAGCCAGCTCTAAACCAGAGCCAGCACCTCACTCGGAAAACTGTACCCTGCCAAGAAGACTTTTACTTTTACAATATAAGTTGGAATTGCCAATCCATACCACTATATCCATAAGCAATTAACTTCCATAACTTTCGTCTATTGATCACACAACAAAGACACCCTCTCACAAATATTTTGCTCTGGATGTGCGGCAGTATAACACAATCTGTTGTCCATACAGACCTTGGCACACCATGAGGGAAACAATTAACAGTGATGCAAAAGCTTAACAAAATATGTGACAAAGTAATGAAATATTACAACATACATGTAGACGTTCTGGCATGATATATAGCATACCTCCCAACTTTTTGCGATGGGAATGAGGGACACCTATCAGCAAAAGTATGCAGGCATAGGACACACCCCATGCCACACCCCCTTAAAGGAGAATTGTACAAAAAAAACCAAGATTGGTTAAACCCATAAGTGTTTTTTTTAACCACTACTATACCTTTATATTGGCTTTTGGCATTTACAAATGCAGCCATTTAGAAATCAGATGAAAGGTTTAGGATTGGAAAACACTTTTTAATAGATAAAAAGTGCATTTTATATACATCTATATAGATCAGACCAAAATGAGGGACAAATGAGAAGGAATGAGGGACATTGCTCCAAATCAGGGACAGTACCTCGAAATCAAGGACAGTTGGGAGCTATGTATATAGCCTGGTGGTTGATCACATGAAAGACACAGAACACGCTTTGTGGTCTGCGAGTCATGACCCAAAAAACTATATAAACAGTTTTGATGTGGTCAGAAAGTTTTGTATACATGAAGGTTGTGCTGAGCTCTGTAGCAAACTGTGAATAAATTAAATGGATCTAGACTTTGTTACGTGTTTGTTGGATGTTATGGGCAAAGAGCAAGACGATGTAAATGAACCAGTCTGAGAACTTACTGGCATGCATTAGAGTTATGCAACTGCTTACAATCAATGTACTGAATTCTTTGCCAGGGAATCACCTACACAGCTTTTTGCTTTGCTCATGGAATGAAGGGAACTCTATGAGTACCAAACTGAATTCCATTTAATCACACTGCAAAGAAACACAGATGCATCCTCTATGCTTTAATCAGAAGTGCTCACAGCAGAACACTATTTTTTTCAATTTCAACAATTTCATATTGTTCTAACATGTGAAAAAGTTATATTGTCAACAGCGTAGAGATGAAAAGACTGCGGAGTGGATTACGCTTAAAGCAATATTAACCACTTGCCTACTAGGCACTTTTAACCCCTTCCTGCCCTAGCCAAATTTCAGAATTCAGCGCCGTCACACTTTTAATGACATTTGCGCGGTCATGCAACGCTGTTCCCAAACCAAATTTGTATCATTATTTTCAGACAGATCAAGCTCTCTTTTGGTGGTATTTAATCACCTCTGTTTTTTTTTGTTTTTTTTTGATAAACGAAAAAGAACAAAAATGTTGGAAAAAAAGGTTTTAGTTGGTTATAAAATTTTCTAAATAAATAAATTTTCCTCCTTCACTGACGTCCGCTGATGAGGCTGCACTGATGGGCAGTATTAATGGGCACGGATAGGCATCACTAATGTGCACAGATTGGCAGCACCTGTGGGCACTGTTGGGGCTGCACTGATCATCAGGACACTGATGATCAGTGCCCCGATTATCAGTGTAGATGTCCCCTGAGTGTGCTGTCAGCATGAGGAGAGGTTTACCGATAACCGGCAAATACTATTTACGATGTGATTAGTCACAGCTGGTCACATGTAAAGAGTCAATGTGATTGGCTCTTTACTGGGTTCTCTGATCAGCTGTGTTCGAAGCACCGTCCCCACTCTCCTCATTGGCTCACTGGCGGTGGAGGTGGAAGGGGCTCGGAAAAGCCACTGTTTTCATGCACATTGCTGGATCGAGAGGGGGCTGGGGAGCTGCCTCACACACGTTTTTTACCTTCATGCATAAAATGCATGAAGGTAAAAAACCTTGAGCCTTTACTACCACTTTAAGGTCTGTTACAGCCCTTGGAAGGAGGTGCGGATAAGGGGCAGGTTTAGACATCTAAGAAAAATGGAGAGGGATTTGAGAGTAAGAATGAAAACAAGAGAAGTATGGAGGCAGAAAAAAGAGTTAAGGGAAAAATCAGGGGGGGGGGGGGTGGATGTGGTTATAAACAACAGTGGTTTTAACACAGTTACAGAGTTTGTGTTGAAAGGAGGTGGTTAATAATTTTTGAACCCAGGGTTCCATATTTTTTTAAATGTTAGTATGGTATTGATTTGTAGAGCTTTGAGTTGAGTTGAAAAAACAAAAACAAAAACTTGGGACACTCTTTGATCTCTGCTTGGGATACCCTGAGATTCCCAAGCCCTAGCTATTACACACTTAGTTGTCTATGAGTAATGACCTTAAGTTGGTAAATTATACAGGTCTCAGGTTATTTTGTGGAGGAAAACCTCAGGGACCCTTGCCGAATGAACAGCCCATGACAGTGTAGCAGTTGATTTATTCACTATTCCAACCTTTGGATATTACCTCCAAAATGTTTATAAAGGAATCTTCAGATGGGCAACCACGAAAACAAGTCAATAGGTAAGTAGGAAGAGACTTCAAGATATGCACAGAAACCAGATACCAGCAAAGGAGCAATTTATAATTTCTCTTCACCATTAGGACATGAAACCAAGCTTATAGACATGGTTACACAAATTTGCCTACAGTCTTCCTCTGGTATGGAATGTTTTAGTTTCTCCTCCCACTTTCTGACATTAATACATAGACTATTCTGTATCAAATCCAGTAAGACAGCATAGACAGAATTAATTAGACCAGGATCCTGCAGGTAATCGCCAAGTTGTCTTTCAAACACTGAGTGATGCGAGGTCTTCTGCAGTGTGGGTCAGTTCTTGAAGGAAATGTTTGATTTAGAGATACAGGAATCTCTCTAGGGTCCAACAAAGGGAATTCTAAAATTAAAGGATTGATGACAGAGTCACCAAGCATGTGTGTAACCTGAGTTTACATTATGCCCAAACTTGGAAAGCTAAAGTATTTTTATACTGGAGGGAGAAACATAGGGGTTCCAATGATCAACATTAAAGGATGGTAAGGATATGCTAGCTTATTGGGAGTTTTCAATCTGCCCCAAACCTGCAATAATGTTTAGTGGTGTGGCAAGACAGCAGGGGTTACCCATAAGTGGTTATTAACAGAAACAGAACAAGAGGGGTAGGCCTTCAGGGAAACCCACAGAGGGACCTCCCCATCGGATTTCCACTGGGCCACTTGGGCTAAATGGGTTGCATCATAACATTTCTAAAATTTGTGAGTTTTAATCCCTTTGTAATTTTGATCTGTATAATACCAATTTCTTCACACAATAACTTAGTTGTAAATGTATAAATTCCTGCTTGGAGTAACCCAAGTCTAAAGGCTGGAATGATAAGCCAGTGAAACTCTTGCATAGTACAGGAACTTGGGAAAGAGGGAAATCTCCATAGCCACAGTCCTCTCTAGCTAGGATATACCATGCTTTTCCAGGATAACAGCAAATATAGAAAAAAAACAAAACATTTTGGATAGTTTGCTTGATATAAGGACTCCTTTGAAGAAGTGAGGAAGATTTGAAAAAACCCATGATAAAGTTGAGGACTATTAAAGTTGGTATAAATGTTTACTTATCATTGGCCTTCTGTGGCAGCTTTCTTCCCTTATTAAAACTTTTATCTGAGTTTTTCTAGAAGTAAAATGGGAGTGAAAAAAAAGGTAACCATTCATGTACTTTTTCTTCTTGCTGTGCACTGGCTGGAGAAAATAGTCAGCTTTGCCTAAATATGAACAAAAGAAAACATTAAACCAGATGTTGTGCTACAGTACATGTGTTTGCAACACAGATTACACTGCACAGACACCAATCTCAATGACCCCTTCTTTTCTCTTTACTGTTCCTGTATAAGTGGATATTACAATGCATATCATCACTTAATACAATTAGGAACACAGCAAATCAGTTGAACTCACTAACAAACAACACTATTTGCACATATAGAGAACAACCCAACAATTTACATTACACTGTTGGACCGCAGAAGACTAATGACCCGTACACACGGTCGGATTTTCCGACGGAAAATGTGTCATAGGACCTTGTTGTCGGAAATTCCGACTGTGTGTGGGCTCCATCACACATTTTCCATCGGATTTTCCGACACACAAAGTTTGAGAGCAGGCTATAAAATTTTCCGACAACAAAATCCGTTGTCGGAATTTCCAATCGTGTGTACAAAAATCCGAAGCACAAAGTGCCACGCATGCCCAGAATAAATAAAGAGATGAAAGTTATTGGCTACTGCCCCGTTTATAGTCCCGACGTACGTGTTTTACGCCACCGCGTTCAGAATGATCGGATTTTCCGACAGCTTTGTGTGACCGTGTGTATGCAAGACAAGTTTGAGCCAACATCCGTCGGAAAAAATCCTAGGATTTTGTTGTCGGAATGTCCGATCAATGTCCGACCGTGTGTACGGGGCATTACAGAGTACCAGGATTCAGTGTACACAGGGAGAGGATGGGGGTTCTGCAGCTGATCAATTCTAATCCAGATGAAACTGGCTTTAGGGAATATGTATGCATCACATAGAACAAAGCAGCAGTGACTGATACCCGCTGTATCCCAGGTGGCATGTTTACGAGAGTCATTGGATCTTTTGGGAGGCTGGGCACCTACACACATTAGTATGCCTGTGTCCGCACCCTTCAATGAAAAATCAGCGGCCCATAGTGGGGGCAGAGAAAAATGTAAGCGCAAGCACCACGGAAGTAGATGGAACAGAAAACATGAGCTTGGAGTTCTGCATAAATTAGGCTGCTGGCTAGTCTATTTGCTCATGTCCTGGATACAGGCCTGTCTGACTGACCTTTATGTCACTGTGCATGCCCTGGATTATTCCATTAAATGGTTTGGACTGTGTTTACACACTTGTCTGTGCTTTTCCTGATCCTTGGTCTCTTTTATTGCCAGACTGGGCTCTCTACCTGCCTGAAATCTGGACTCTGTTTAGGATTGGCTTTGCTATGCCCGATTTGACCAGAAGCCTGCTGAATCTGCCACTGTCTGCTGTTTGCTCTGATCATTTGTCTAAAGGCTTACACCGCTTTAGCATCTGTCCTGCCTGTTCGATGGCTGCCATCCCTGGTGACATCGTGGGTCTGCGGCACACAACACATATAATATTTAAATAAAAAAATGTAGGTTCATCATGTATTAAAATACATTGCATTAAAAAAAAAAAAGGAGCCATTTCCAGTTTATCGTATCCTTTCATATCTTTAACAGCTTCATGTCCAGCAGCCTTACTTCCTTTATTGACTAGGCCAGTATTGAGATGCAGCAGTTTGGCATTTTTTTTTAGTCTACCTAACTGAATTTTATCTTATTACTAGAGACAAGACTTTCTTCAGGCACTCCACAATGAGACAATACTTTCATTTTCAGCTTTTCATTTTGCCCCATCTATAAATATATTACATAAATCCCAGAGCTTACTTTTGTTTCAGTTTAACAAAAATGAAGCAAATGCTTTGTTTTCACACATAAAACTCATCTGACAGAGAGGAGAGAGAAGTAATGTATTGTATAAAGTGACAAGAACTTTTCTTAGTGACTACTTTAACCTTAAAAATCATCTCATGACCAGAAACGTGGCTGACTGGCCCCGGGACATAACTAGACGACCCAAGCTGTTAAATGACAACATGATGGTTATATATTTGACAAAACGGTCATCATAAATATGATTTGTTCATCCGATAACCTTTGCAGGATGTATTTTCTGCCCACAGCTTGACAAGTCGGAGGCACCCTGTCGGCAAATGGAATATGCTATGCTCTCCAGAACTCCTAAGATTTTGATAATGGCAGTTTCATTTTAGTTAGCTATAGCATATCTGAATGTATGCACAGAGTGCAATGCTTCTTATTACAGCACTGGGGCCAATTCTGTGATTGTAGTAAGGACTTTCACTCCCATTTGGACCCCGATTTAAAAGATTTTGGCAAGTGCTCCAAAATGGCTTATTTTAAATTCCTACAGAATAGAGAAAGCAAATAAGGATCCACAAAGTATTTAAATATTTTTTAATATTTGTTTTTTTTTTAATATTTTTGAAATGTAAATACAGTTTTTTACTCTCTCCATAACTGGAGTTTGCTATAAAGCCTAAGAAATTTAAGTTACTTTTGTAGGTCCTGAGGCTGTTATCCTTAAGCCCCTTTCACACGGGTGGCCAGACTGGGTCCACCTGTCACTTTTTTCAGGCAGATCTGATTGGAAGCACCACATTAGTCTATCAGCAGCCAGATGTCCACCCAGGTCCCAAAAAAAACAAAACAAATGAAAGCACTGGATATTGCTAAAGCAACATCCATTCTGTTTTGATTAAGCAGAGGATCCATTAATCTAATCCAGGGATCTTCAAACTACGGCCCTCCAGCTGTTGCGGAACTACACATCCCATGAGGCATTGTAAAACTCTGACATGACTAGGCATCATGGGAACTGTAGTTCCTGAACAACTGGAGGGCCGTAGTTTGAAGACCCCTGATCTAATCCTTGCTTTACTAGTTACTAAGGCTGTACGTTTTTCAACCAACAAATTGAAATAAAAAAAATAAATAAAAAACAAACAACGAAACAAGAGAAGGATCCCCCCCATCCACACATTCGAGGTGGATGAGGAGGGAAAAATTGCTCCCGCTGAGCTATTGTATTCTGACAGCGAGGAGACCTTCCCACTATCAGAGTACACTGATCAGCGCTGCCAGCTATAGCCAGCAGCGCTTATTATGCAGAAATTTTCCAAAAGGCTGGTTAAACTTCTGTACAACCAGCCTGCCCATACATGGACCAAAATTTTGGCAGTCCCTGTCAAACTGGCCAAATTTGGATTCGTGTATGGCTGGTTTAAGGGTGCACTCACACTGGCTGTTTAAACTAAGCCTGGGCACTGTTCACCTCATTAGTCTGGTTCGTTTATGTAGTAGGAGTGCTCCGAACTGTGCCCAGGAACAGTTAAGTTCCCGGGACCACCTGGGAGAGTATTCCAGTACAGTTCACTTCAGTGTGGGTGCAAACTGTGCTTGAGCACAGTACTCTCCATAAATGACTGAGTATAGAAGCATTGATCACTGTGGTCTGGTTGGCAGAGGTGATAATGTAGGTGTGCCCGGGAACATTTGCTTATAGCCCAGTGTGAGTGCAGACCAGTGGGAGAGTGAGTAGGAGGGACAATTAAACCCGAGCATGGTTCAGTTCAAACATGCCTAGTGAGTGCAACCATAAACCTAGTTAGTACACACTAGTAGTCTCTTTTCATTCGACCCAGCAGGGATGAACGAAAGAAAACCGACTACTCAGGGGGAGCCGGTGTACTAACCATGCGATTGTTAGTACAGCGATCTCCCCTGGTGTGTTATTGTGTTCTGACAGGGGGACGTCTCCCCAGCCAGAAAACTCCATTGGCTGAGAACGTTGACCGGGAGCCGATCGGCAGACCTTTTTTGGTAATTTCCCAATGGCCGAACGCCCGGCTGCAGTACACGCAGGCTGAACATCGGCTGGTTTCTATTTAACCGGCCAATGCCACCTGACATTCAGCCCGTGTGTACTAGGCTTAAGTCCGCTTGACTTATAGATACAGAACTTGTCATCAGCTAGCAAAACAGAGTGGATAAAAATCAATGTTTAAAAAAAAAAAAAAGGAATTGTTTATTTAAACCAGATTTCTTTTATTTAAATTGGATTTTTTTGATTTTTATCAATCTTATTTAAAAAAAAAAAAAAGATTATGGAGTAAACATCTATCTAAAGATCGTGTTCTATTTAAGATACATTTAATAATTTAGTTTATTCAGCATGAAATGGCGCTTAGTTATGTAGCATGAGGCTGTATATTCTGCAATATTTACATTTTTTGGTAAACTCATTCAATGAATCCAAGCTTTGCAAGCTTAGAAAACAGGCACTGCATTGATGCATTCACACAATTTCACAGTAACCATGAGATAAAGTTCAGGAATATTCCTTTATCCCCTTGTTTTGCAAATCTATGTACACTATAAACTGTATGATTGAATTGGTTCTGATATCGCTGTTTTACTAACCTAACAGCTTATTATTCTAAATAGAATATTTAATATTTGCAATCAAAATGAAGGTTTTCTAACTACCAACAAGAAGAAGTCTTTACATTTAAAGAGCACCTGTCATTTCAGATCCATCATGGCAGCGCCTGTTAGCGGGCATCCACTCACCTGCTACCGCAATTGTGATTTAAATCAAATTTACCCTGTAGCAAAGTAGTAACAAAAAATCAGGATGACAGCCCCTTAAAAAAAAAAAAAAAATAATAATAATAAAAAGTCAGCAATGGCATGTCTCATTTAGTTGTTCGAGGGGTCCATTTAACCCTTTTTCCTGCAATTAACACCTTCAAGTATCTTGTCTTTCAAGTCGCAGCGTACATATTGGAGCTGGCAGAGGCCCTCTCCCCTTATAATTCCTAGATATAAAACAATGGAGCCAGTGACTTTACATTTAGAGGAGAAATGCAAAAAGCCAAGAGCAGAACAAAAAAGAAAACAAGCATTTTACCTTAACAAATAACTGGCAGGAGAAATATTAGCATGCTCGTTTAAGCTAAGAGCTCTTCTCATTATGCTGCAATTGCTTAATGGTCTTGGGGATAGAGCGGATGTCTGGTTTAAAACTACTTTCGTGAATTTCTAAGAGCTTTGCCTCATTTTCACTTTGGAATTCTTACCACACACGTATAGCAAAGAGAAGGGAGAGGGGAAAAAAATAGATTCTGTAAGCATTCCAGGAATATTAAAGAGTAGAGCGCTATTCCTTCGGAACATTTTCATTAGATTGAGAAATCATTCTCAACTGGAGTGCAATTTGCTAGTAACAGTCAGGGATCTTGCCTATTGGAAGATTGTCGCTACATGAATTTAGAGTAATGGAGCGGCGAGTTACGGCTACAAGGAAATAATGCGTCTGGAGGGACGAGATGTCGGCAGCTGGAGACCTCCAGTGACTTTATGACATGGTTCGGGATGCTTCAGCTTAGCAGTTTCACAGACAAATTCACTGCCATGAAATTCATCTGTTCGGGCTAACGATCCTTGTGTCTGGCTTCCCGCTCCAGAGCGATGCTTCCCAAACTGCTCGTACTGGCCTGTTAAAATGATCCTGTCATCAGGCAAATATTTATCTGTTCATTATGGGGAGCACCACAGGCTGTGCACCTTAAGTGCAAGAACAAACAAAGATTCTGTGGAGAGGGAACTTTCCACGGTCATCAGGAAGAACTGAAAATCTGTTGGGCCCAAATAAACATTTTCTGACGTAATTGGCTTCCCTTCTGTTACAATTTTATCTAAATGTTAAAAGAAAGCTCCAATAGCTTTTTCGTTTTTCAGCAAGTTTTTTAAAACCACGTTTTACATTGGTGTAATTACTACAAAATCTTTATTTTATAAATTATTATTATAACTACCGTATATACTCGAGTATAAATCGAATTTTTCAGCCCTTTTTTTGGGCTGAAAGTGTCCCCTTCGACTTATACTCGAGTCACCGCTGTCTGTCTGCATGATCAGCCTGTCATGCAGGCAGACGGCGGCCGGCGTGTGATGATAATCTTCGGAGGCTATTCCAGCTTTCAAAAGCCGCGCCTCCTGCTCGTCTGTGATAGGCTGAACAGCTGTCAGTGTACAGCCTATCACGGACATTCTCTCATCCTCGTCCGTGGTATGAGAATGAGAGAATGTCCGTGATAGGCAGTGAGCGGTCAGCCTATCACAGACGAGGAGGAGGCGCGGCTTTTGAACTGTGGAATGGCCGCCGTCTGAGGATGGAGATCGCCACAGGGAGGATGGAGATTGCCACAGGGAGGCTGCACAGGACACTGGTAGGCTGCACATGCACACAGGACACAGGGACACAGCAACACAGGACACAGGACACACATGTACAGGACACACATGTACAGGACACATGCACAGGGTACAGGTAGGCTGCACAGAACACAGGGAGGCAAGCAGCTGCAGATGGGCATTGTTGACCCTCTGCATTTATCACCCTCGTCTTATCCTCGGGTCAATAAGTTTTTCCCAGTTTTTTGTGGTAAATTAGGGGCCTCGACTTATACTCGGAATGACTTATACTCGAGTATATATACGGTAAGTGCATCCTTAACAGTTTAAAAGCATATAAAGCTAATAAGAAAGCTTAGCATTGCCAACATGTTTTTTGGCAGTCTGTGTTAGAACATTGTCTTCATTATAATGAACTGTGGAAAATGTTGCATTTTATTTGGAAATCAAGGTCCCAGAGTCTGGAGGAAGAGTGGAGAGGCACAGAATCAAAGTTGCATGAGGTCCATTGTGAATTTTCCACAGTCAGTGATGATTTGGGGAGCCATGTCATATTCTGGTGTTGGTCCACTGTGTTTTATCAAGTCCAAAGTCAGCACAGCCCTCTACCAGGAAATTCTAGAGCACTTCATGCTTCCCTCTGCTGACCAGCTGGAGATGCAGATTTCATTTCCCAGAATGACTTGACACCTGCCCACACTGCCAAAAGTACCAATACCTGGTTCAATGATCATTGTATCACTGTGCTTGATTGGCCAGCAAACTCACTTGACCTAAACTCCATAGAAAATCTGTGGGGTATTGTCAAGAGGAAGAGGAGAGACACCAGACCCAACAATGCAGACGAGCTGAAGGCTGCCATCAAAGCAACCTGGGCTTCCATAACACCTCAGCAGTGCCATAGGCTGATCGCCTCCATGCCACGCCTCATTGATGCAGTAATTCATGCAAAAGGAGCCCTGACCAAGTATTGAGTGCATACTGTACTGAATATGGACATACATTTCAGTAAGCCAACATTTCTGTAATGAAAAAAACTTTAATGGCCTTATGTAATATTCTAATTTTCTGAGATACAAAATTTTGGGTTTTCACTAGCTGTAAGCCATAATTATCAAAATTAAGAGAAAGAAATTCTTGAAATATATCACTCTGTGTGTAAACGCATCTATATAAAATATATGCGTTTCACTTTTTGTATTGAAATGCTGAATTAAATTAACTTTTTGATTATATATATAGTACACCCCTCACATTTTTATAAATATTTTTTATTATCTTTTTATGTGACAACATTGAAGAAATTACACTTTGCTACAATGTAAAGTAGTGAGTGAACAGCTTGTATAACAGTGTATATTTGCTGTCCCCTCAAAAGAACAACACACAGCCATTAATGTCTAAACCGCTGGCAACAAAAGCAAGTACACTCCTACGTGAAAATGTCCAAATTGGGCCCAAAGTGTCAACATTTTGTGTGGCCACCATTACTTTCCAGCACTGCCTTAACCCTCTTGGCCATGGAGTTCACCAAAGCTTCACAGGTTGTCACTGTCCTCTTCCACTCCTCCATGACGACATCACAGAGCTGGTGAATGTTAGAGACCTTGCGCTCCTCCACCTTCCGTTTGAGGATGCCCCACAGATGCTCAATAGGGTTTAGCTTTGGAGACATGCTTGGCCAGTCCATCACCTTTACCTTCAGATTCTTTATTAAGGCAGTGGTTGTCTTGGAGGTGCGTTTGAGGTCGTAATGTTAGAATACTGCCCTGCGGCCTATTCTTTGACGGGAGGGGATAATGCTCTGCTACAGTATGTCACAGTACATGTTGGCATTCATGGTTCCCTCAATGAACTTTAAAGCCCCAGTGCTGGCGGCACTCATGCAGCCCCAGACCATGACACTCACCATCATGCTTGACTGTAGGCAAGACACACTTGTCTTTGTACTCCTCACCTGGTTGCCACCACACACGCTTGACACCACCTGAACCAAATAAGTTTATCTTGGTCTCATCAGACCACAGGACACAGTTCCAGTAATCCATATCCTTAGTCTGCTTGTCTTCAGTAAACTGTATGCGGGCTTTCTCGTGCGTCGTCTTTAGAAGAGGCTTCCTTCCGAGACGACAGCCATGCAGAACAATTTGATGCAGTGTGCCGTGTATGGTCTGAGCACTGACAGGCTGCCCCCCCCCCCCCCCCTTAAACCTCTGCAGTAATGGTGGCAGCACTCATACGTCTATTTCCCAAAGACAACCTCAGGATATGATGCTGAGCATGTGCACTCAACTTCCTTGGTCGACCATGGCGAGGCCTGTTCTGAGTGGAACCTGTCTTGTTAAACTGCTGTATGGTCTTGGCCACCATGCTGCAGCTCAGTTTTAAGGTCTTGGCAATATTCTTATAGCCAAGGCCTTCTTTATGTAGAGCAACAATTCATTTTTTCAGATCCTCAGAGTTTTTTGCCATGTGGAACTTCCAGTGACCAGTATGAGAGCGTGATAGTGATAACACCAACTTTAACACACCTGCTCCCCATTCACACCTGAGACCTTGTAACACTAACGAGTCAAATGATACCGGGAGGGAAAACGGCTAATTGGGCCCAATTTGGACATTTTAACTTAGGGGTGTACTCACTTTTGTTGCCAGCGGTTTAGACATTAATGGCTGTGTGTTGAGTTATTTTGAGGGGACAGCAAATTTACACTGTTATACAAGCTGTACACTCACTATTTTACATTGTAGCAAAGTGTAATTTCTTCAGTGTTGTCACATGAAAAGATATAATAAAATATTACAAAAATGTGAGGGGTGTACTCACTTTTGTGAGATACTGTATATATATCTATATATAGATATATCTTGAACAAGTGTAGAGACATATCTGCACTTAATACATAAAATAGCCAGCAGCTGAGCACTATACCACACATATCAGGCACAAAAAAATGTTTAAATAAAAGCAAAGCGCTAAGGCAAAAAGTGCAATTCATGCAAATCACACAAGATAGCAAAAGTTCAAGCTGAGAGCATGTTTCAATCCAAACACTTCCTTAAAACTTCCTTAAAATCCAGACAGCAATCGCATATGCGCAGTAGTGTGTGTACATGTCTGTCCCGACGAGCATTTTGTCATAAATGACATCATCAGGGGTATGTACACATGCTCTACCTGTGCTATAAATGCTCCAATTGGCAGACAAGGGAGCACAGCCATTGGTCCAAAAATTTTCTCAAGGACAATCATTAGTAGACGGGACTCAGCCTGTCATAGGTGAAGTGAAAAAGATTGAAGTGAAAAAGATTGAAGTGAAAAAGGATGATGGACACATCATTTCACCAATGACTGCATAGGTCAATCTTTTTCACGTCACCTATGACAGGCTGAGTCCTATCTACTGATGATTGTCCTTGAGCAAATTGTTTGACCAATAGCTGTGCTCCCTTGTCTACCAATTGGAGCATTTATAGCGCAGGTAGAAGCGTGTGTACGTACCCCTGATGATGTCATTTATGATGAAACGATCGTCGGGACAGACATGTACACACGCTACTGCGCATATGCGATCGCTGTCTGGATTATAATGAAGTTTTAAGAAAGTGTTTGGATTATTTGGCTTGAAACATGCTCTCAGCTTGAACTTTTGCTATCCTGTGTATATGCACTGCTGCTAATAAACCGCAAAGAGGAGACAATATTACACTATGTGGAGACTTTTTGTCTCTCTATATACTTGGGCTCTGCGGTTTTTCTAAAACACCACACCCTGATCAGCTGTGAAGTTCCTGGTGTGCAACTTCTGAGGCGAGACATCAGGACATCTTTTCTGTGGATCACAGATCCAAAAAAGCGCTTTGTGACCTCCCTGAATAAGGGGGGAGGGGGCTGGCTTTCTGTTAAGCCTTCATTTTATTTGTGGTAATGGGTATCACACTGCCAAGCATTTGACTATCATTTTCAATACACCCCCTCTTCATGGGACTCCTGATGAAAGTCAGCTGCATATGAACTTTTTCTTTTTGTTTGCACATTGTTTGCACTTGCAATGCTACCTTGCACATATGTTCTGATTTATTTCATTTCAAACTGTATCAATTATTGCACAATTGCACTTTATTAAACCATTTTGGATGTATGCACATCACATGTGTTGTGTGATTCGCATGAATTGCACTTTTTGCCCTAGCGCTGCACTTTGATTTAAACATATAGATACAGTATCTCACAAAAGTGAGTACACCCCTCACATTTTTGTAAATATTATATCTTTTCATGTGACAACACTGAAGAAATGACACTTTGCTACAATGTTAATGAGTGTACAGTTTGTATAACAGTGTAAATTTGCTGTCCCCTCAAAATAACTCAACACACATCCATTAATGTCTAAACCGCTGGCAAAAAAAGTGAGTACACCCCTAAGTGAAAATGTCCAAATTGGGCCCAATTAGCCATTTTCCCTACCAGATGTCATGTGACTCGTTAGTGTTACAAGGTCTCAGGTGTGAATGGGGAGCAGGTGTGTTAAATTTGGTGTTATCGTCCTCACTCTCTCATACTGGTCACTGGAAGTACAACATGGCACCTCATGGCAAAGAACTCTCTGAGGATCTAAAAAAAAAGAATTGTTGCTCTACATAAAGATGGCCTAGGCTATAAGAAGATTGCCAAGACCCTGAAACTGAGCTGCAGCACAGTGGCCAAGACCATACAGCGGTTTAACAGGACAGGATTCTAAGAAACGGGCTGGAGGGGCATGACAGCTGCAGTCATGGCAGAAATCTGCCCACACCATGTTATTGCCAAAAAAGAATCATTTTATTACATTTCTTAGGCCCCTTTCACACGTGCGGATCCGACCCCTGAACATCCGCTTGCTCAGCGGGGATCGCTCCGTTGATCCTGAGCCTGCGTATGACAGGGCGGTTCCTGCACACTGTGCAGGGACTGCCCTGTCAGATCTCCGCTCTCCCCTATGGAGGATCAGATGAACACGGACCGTCTGTCCGTGTTTATCCAATCCGCTCTGCAGACGGAAAGAAAAATAGGATTTTCTTCCGTCTGCACATTAGGACAATAGCGGGGCCGGATGATATCGGGTGTTAGCGGATGTTCATCCGCTGACACCCGCTATCCCATAGGGATGCATGTATGTCCGTATTTCATCCGAAAACGGATGGATGAAATACGGACATACGGTCCGCACGTGTGAAAGGGGCCTTAAAAGATTTAATTTCAAATATATATTTGTATGATATTTTGAAACAGTTTTTTGATATTGTTTATTTGTTTTGGCTCTGTATTCCAGAGGCTGTTTTTTGTTTACGTGTGGCCATCGGCAGAGGACTGGGGGCTGGGTCATGTGACGGCAGTGTATCGTTTGGGAAAAAGGTACTTAGATATTTTTTTATTGATATACTTACAGTGCTGTCGTCCACGTGCGGAAGTGGAGGGGACAATGTAGATTGGACAGTGTGTGTTTAGTATCACTTTAAGACTTGAAGTTCAAATTGACACAACTAATGTCTTTCGAGCAGGCACCAAAACATGCCTACAAATATCTCCAGATGATGAGAAAATTACTCCTGTGCACCAAAGAAGAATACCAAATCCAGGAGAATCTTGTAACACTCTGTCCTGGCTCTCTGGTGTCCTATAATACTCAAGCTGATCTAGAAGTTCAGGGCATTCTTGACAACTAATGACATATTTTGGTCTAAAGAAACATGTTCTCATGATGTGCATTTATATTAAGTAGAGTTGGCAATAATAGCGTTATATTCTTTTTCATAAAAAAAACAAAAAAACAGGACCGGATCCACTCAGAACAGGCCACGCCATGGTCAACCAAAGGAGTTGAGAGCATGTGATCAGTGTCATATCCAGAGGTTGTCTTTAGGAAATAGACATATGAGTGCTGCCAGCGTTGCTGCAGAGGTTGAAGGGGTGGGGGATCTGCCTGTCAGTGCTCAGACCATACGCCGCACACTGCATCAAATTGTTCTAAATGGCTGTCGTCCCAAAAGGAAGCCTCTTCTAAAGATGATGCACAAGAAAGCCCGCAAACAGTTGGCAGAAGACAAGCAGACTAAGGACATGGATTACTGAAACCAAATCCTGTGGTCTGATGAGGCAAAGATAAACATATTTGGTTCAGATTGTGTCAACCGTGTGTGGTGGCAACCAGGTGAAGAGTACAAAGACAAGTGTATCTTGCCTACAGTCAAGCATAGTGGTGGGAGTGTCATTGTCTGGGGCAGCATGAGTGCTGCCAGAACTGGGGAGCTACAGTTCATTGAGGGAACCATGAATGCCAACGTGTACTGACATACTGAAGCAGAGCATGATCCCCTCCCTTCGGAGACTGGGCTGCAGGGCAGTATTCCAACAAGATAACAACCCCAAACACACCTCCAAGACAACCACTGCCTTGCTAAAGAAGCTGAGGGTAAAGGTGATGGACTGGCCAAGCATGTCTCCAGCCCTAAACCCTATTGAGCATCTGCGGGGCATCTTTAAACGGAAGGTGGAGGAGTGCAAAGTCTCTAACATCCACCAGCTCCGTGATGTTGTCATGGAGGAGTGGAAGAGTACTCCAGTGAAGCTCTGCTGAACTCCATGGAAAATAATGGTGACCACACAAAATATTGACACTTTGGGCCCAATTTGGACCTTTTCACTTAGGGGTGTACTCACTTTTGTTGCCAGCGGTTTAGATATTAATGGCTGTGTTTTGAGTTATTTTGAGGGGACAGCAAATTTCAGGGCTAGATTAATAGTTTTAATTCACACGAGAAACATTATCAACACTGGATTCCCTATGCCTATAGAGGAGTCCTACAGGTTTTTTTTCTTAATTCAAAGATTATTCGCTTAAGGCCAAATTGCCTCCAATGAGTGAATGCAGAAAGGAGTAACGGGAGGAAGGTAGTGGACTACAAGCCATTTAGAAAGCAGGGGCAGAAGAATTTTTTACATTGCAAAGCAAATAAACTCTCTCAATCTGTTGATCATCTACATATTGTAATCATTTTATAAATAATATAGGTACTAACTGCCCCATGTGCTAATCTTTATCAATTTGATCTACCAACCCACAAATCCTCAAGATAATGAAAACTTTTTCATAAATGTCTTTCAGTACCATGATATAATGTCTTTTCCCTGTTGTGTACAATGATATATCCCACCTCATAAAAAAATACATAGAGAGCCCTGAGAGTATATCAGTTTGAAGAGTTTTAAAAAGGCCTGAGCTGCTTCAGAACTCCCAAATAAAAGTCACATCACAGCACTGTATTCCATCCCTTCATTAACGTCTAAATTGGCAATTACCCAGGATTTGCTTTCCTGCGGTCTCAATATTCCAGTCACTTTCATCATCCCGACATTACTGGCTCACTAACCACAATAAATATTGCTTAAACATATAGAATTTTTCTTTTGAACAGTCAAATTAGAAAATGAGTTTGAAAGCTGCCCATCAATCTCAGGAGTGGCTACAATCTATTTAGCTTATATATTCATGTTATACCCAGAGATCTATTGATCCAGAGTAAGCAAACAGTTAAGCTCTGACCCACGCTGATTGATGGGGGAATTAATTCTGTCCACACTCACAACGCAAAAATGAGATTTCCTCTCAATCAATGCCTGCTGGTATTAAAAGCAACAGATACCCAGGTTTGTTGGATGAGATGGCCTTCAAAAAAGGTATGAAATGTGTGGTTTGATTGCTCTAAATTATCATTTGTTCATTTTGTCACTATTTTTATAATGGCAATTTTTTTTCAGTGCTGGAAAGCTGCCACAATAATGACTCTTACGAGCCAAGATGATACTGAACTCATGGCTGAGCCCTTCATGAGACAACAGAAACACAGAGATAGGAAATTACATCATAACCATGTAGTTCCACTAGGGACATTACAGTAGGCAAGCATCAAACGACACCATGACCTAGTGGTAGTCACAATGTATTAGAATTTTAACCACATCTGTATAAACAGCATGCCAACACCCCCACTAAACAACTATTTCTCCTACAAGTCCCATCTTCTTTCAAAATTCTTCAAATTTTGGCTTTGGCAGTGATTGTGTTTTGTGAGTGGGCAGTGGAAAAGTTGAATGACAGGATTCCACCACCCATTCACGGAAAGCAGCGCATTGTGTATGTTCTGTTTATAGATTAGAGGTCAGAAAGGGTGGGCGGGTGGTGCAACTTTTCTCAGCAGCAGCTGCAGTTAAGTCTCACAGCACCAGAAGACAGTCAGTTAGAGCGGTATCTGGTACCTATGAGGAGGCACAGCAGGGAGGATTTTTAGTAAAAGAAGCAGCCTACAGGTAATGGCATACGCACCATTACACCTATTTAATGTGTAAGGTGCTGTATCCCATCTAAACATATTCCTTTCTTATGGTCTGTGCTGGAGAAGCATGTCGTTTTATATTTACAGCACTCCTAAAGTCCTACACAATTCTGTGCATACACCAAGACTAAACATAGAGAAGAACTGCTGCCTCCACCTCAAAGCTGAAGAGGATGGAGAAAATTTACCCTTGCAGTGGGTACCTGCTTGTTTTGTCTAGGGGATGATGAACAAGGTGAATCACTTCACTGTATGATGCTCCCAAGATATGAATGGGCCCTCTTAACATCCTCATATACAATGCAGGACCACTGGTCCAGCATTGTACATGATGATGATGTCAGAGAGATGCAACCCGTCGAGCAGCAAAAAGAAGGGGATACAGGGAACTGGTTGTGCAGTGTGGACGAAGTTAGCATGAATAAGGTAAGTGTTTCACCTAATTTCAATCCCCAAATTTAAAACATTAAAAAAATTAAAACCATTGCAGTACAGAGGAAGACCCACTGTAATACATTTTCTCCAGCTCAGACCTCAGCTTTAAAGTGTTTCTAAACCCAGGACTCTGCATTCACTATATCTGGTCTCCCGCACTACACAGAACATGGAAATGCAATAATTTTAGTAAATATAAACTGCTAAATACCTTTTCTCATCAGCAGTATATAGCAATCATATTACTTCTATCAGTGTCTGCTTAAAGTGGAGTTCCACCTAAAAATGGAACTTCCACTTTTTGGATTCCTCCCCCCTTCCGGTGTCACATTTGGCACCTTTCAGGGGGGAGGAGGGAGCAGATACCTGTCTAATACAGGTATTTGCTCCCACTTCCTGGCATAGATCACCGCGGCGCTTGCGGTGACCTAAGTCACTTCCGGCTCCTACACTCTCTTCCAACGCTGTATTTTGTGAGACACAGAACACAGCAGGGACCAGAGAGGACGCGCAGCGCGACTCGCGCATGCACAGTAGGGAACCAGAAAGTGAAGCCGCACGGCTTCACTTCCTTATTCCCTTACCGAGGATGGCTGCAGGCAGCAGCCGAGAGCCGACGGACAGATCGGTTTCGGCTGCCGACATCGCGGGCTCCCTGGACAGGTAAGTGTCCATATATTAAAAGTCAGCAGCTGCAGCATTTGTAGCTGCTGGCTTTTAATCTTTTTTTTTTCAGCGGACCTCCGCTTTAAAGCTTGTAGGAGGAGCTTTAATTCTCCCCTGACTGTCTTATGAGGCTGCAGGACCACTGACTTTCTTTCTGGACAGTGCTAATTGGCCCTGTGCTAATCACATGCACCTTCACAAAAAAAAAAAAACTCTCTAGCAATATACATCAAAATGAGCATGTGCAGAGTGCCCCCAAGGCTCTGTCCTATCAGGAGATGGATTGGGGACAGTGGAAGGAGGGGAGGATCAGAGAAATAGGATCAAACAGCCTTTTTATATAATGCAGAGGATTAACCCCCTTAGGTTCCACAGTGAGTATAACAAGCATGCTTTACTGCATATACAAACTGATTTTATTGTTGTGGGTTTTAGTAACACTTTAAGGTTAGTGATGGTACCAGGCAGATACCTTCAATGTTCATATCCAAACCTAGAACAGGAGCATGACTTTAAGGCTGGGTTCACACTATTGTGAATTGGATGTGGGTTTCCTTGCATCCAATTCGCATGACAGGAAAGTGTGACTGGCTCTCACTGTAGAAGAGTCCTGTGCGTCTTTGGCTCCATTTCAGCCATGAATTTGGACCTGAAAAGGTGAACGGGGACACACCAGACCTCCTGCCACGAGCTCCCCCCCACACAGTGTGAATCCAGCATAAAGAATTCTGAGAGCATATGAGATGATGAAGGTATGTGTTTACATTTACATGCTTGTGGGTAAAAGTCAGAAGGAATTCTAGTTTTTGATGCAAACATGCACTTACAGTAGACTTATAATTAACAATTCACACTTTACATACAATAAGGATTCTTTTAAAAAAAATTATTTTAGAAACCCCAGGTGCTTTATACCATAATGTGCTAGTATGAAGCCCTCCGGGGCTGAGCTGTCACCTCACCCGATGCTTCCATCTTCACTCAGTCTTCCTTCCAGGTTCATGATCTCTGGCCATGTAAATGGCCAGGCTGTGATGATGTCACTTCCCTGCACATTTACAGGAGTCACCATCACGGTATAGTGCTATATATACAAATCATAGCACAGGCACAGTATACTGCGCCAAACGCTAATTACGTCATTGACTGGACCCAACAACACCTCAAACTTGTAAAAGGCACAGCTTCATATAATTTAAGATGGATCTACTAATAAGTCTTATTATAATCTTTAATACAGAGTACAGTTAAAAGGCTGACTTTAATGCTGCTTTAGGCTCTGTTTTTACTACTGCAACCCCAAAGTCGTGCAATTTACAGTGCAACTCTGCAATGCGATTTGTGATGTGATGTCATGCGACTGGTGAAAACCATGTGAGAACAAGTCGCACCGATGTCAGAACAAAGTAGTGCAAAAACCTTTTTTTGAGTCGCTGCGACTTGAGTCACACCAATTAGAACGGGGACAATTGAAATACATGGGTTTTGACTTGTCCACATGTGTCAGTCGCACAAAACAACGTGCAGTAGTGGAAACAGAGCCTTAAAGTATTTCTGTTCTTTGAGCACACTGCGTGGTATAACTATGTAGTTAACAACCCTCCAACTGCTGGTTATATTACCTGGTGAATGGGTGACACCAGTAAAGTACAGTGATTCTAATAGGTAACATTGTATTTTATGGTTGTTCCATAATACCAGATTTTACCAGCAGATGGTGCTGTGTGAAAAACTATAATTAGAACTCCCTATTCTGAGCGCATTTAGGAAGATTGTTATTACATAGAGCTGTCCTAAATAAAATAAAAATATGGAAATTCAGTTTAATCATTTTTTTCCCTTTTTTGATCCTAGAGAAAGCACAATTTTCTAAACCTAACAACCCAACGACAGCACTTTTGGCAACTGTATTTTGGGAAAAATGTCAGCACTGATCTTCTAAGTCACTCCACGTAATGTCTGTGCAGCTAACCACGGCACACAATGCTAAATTACTCTTAAATTGATTTCTCTGAAGATATCTTCAGGAGAAAATTGGATAGAATTGCCAATCAAAGTTCATTAATTAAACAATCACTTTACACTGTTTTACCTTGCAGCTGAGAACAATGTAGAAATGCTGACACCGACTAATCAGTGAATACAAGCTAGCCCTTTTCATGCAGGTAATGCATACAGAAATAACTTACAACCGTGACAACTTTTCAGCAGCAGAATTATCATTTCTTTGCCTGATTTCTCTGCCTATTACAGGCTGTGACGCAAGGCGCACCATTTTATGGCCTGTGTGATTCACATATGACAATGGACCTGCAGCTGATGGTACTTAAAATGTGGCAAATGAGCTATGATTAAAGGAAAAAAAAAAAAGGATAAAATGTCATTTGGTTTCAAAACAGATGCAAAGGTAGTTTCTAGTAGGAGATTTCATTATATTCACAACGGTCTGTTCCATTAAAGCTCAAATAAAGGCATGAATGCCTTGAAAATGTGAATGTGATTGGCAAAACAGGATGTGGAAAGAGATAGATGATTACACAGCAAAGGCTTCAGGAACTATACTCCTAATGCCCCGGGCATAGAGGTGTGCAAGAAAGCTTACCACGTGGCAGAGGATATGAAGCAACGGGCAACAACTCCTTGCTTAACGTTAACTTTATAACACAATTGTAACAGAAGTGAACATTGTCCAATTCCTCTTATGGGTAGTAAGGCGTTATTAGTAACAATCCCCAATGCAGAATAGGAATGCAGAGCTTACATACAGGACAACGCATGAGGCATGTTTTCTTAAAGCGTTACTAAATCCACAACAGTAAAATCAGTCTGCATATGCAGTAAAGCATGCTTGTTATACTCACTGTAGAAGGGGTTAATCCTCCGCAATGTATAAAAAAGGTTCATTAATCCCACCCTCCTTTTACTGTCCCCAATCCATTTGCTGTTAGAACAAAGCCTTGGATGCACTCTGCACATGCTCCGTTTGGTGGTTATTGCTATTTTTTTTTTTCTTGGGGTGGTGCATGTGATTGGCACAGGGCCAATCAGCACTATCCAGACAGAGGGTGAGGGGTCCTGTAGCCTCATAGGACAGTCAGAGTAGAATGAACACTCCTACAAGCTTTAACCAAACACTGATAGAAGTCACAAGACAGCTATATACTGCTGATGTGATCAGGTATTTAACAGATTGTCAACCAGACGCCGTCATACTGCGGCAGGTCGGCACATTCCTGCGAGCCATCGTAGCTGTGTGTCGGCCCTGTAAGCAGGGATAGCAGGGCACGCGCCCGATGCACTGCGGGGGGAACCGATGCGCGTGGTCGGCGGTCGTGATGAGCGCTGGCCACTAGAGCCAGAACAGGGACGTGTGTGTGTAAACACACAAATCCCTGTTCTGTGAGGAGAGGAGAGACAGATCATGTGTTCCTACTAGCTAGGAACAATGATCTAATTGTAGGGGGAGGAGAAGACAGAATACACACTGAGGGAACACATTTAACCACCTGACCCCTTCCCTGACAGTGACATTTACACAGTAATCAGTGCGTTTTTATAGCACTGATCGCTGTATAAATATCAATGGTCCCAAAAATGTGTCAAAAGTGATCTTCGATTTTTATCTGTCCCGATAAAAATCGAAGATCACTGCCATTATTAGTATAAAAAAAAAAAATAATAAAAATGCCATAAAAATGCTATAAATCTTTCCTATAGTTTGTAGACATTATAACTTTTGCGCAAACCAATCAATATACGCTTATTGCAATTTTTATTACCAAAAATATGTAAAAGAATATACATTGGCCAAAACTGATGAAGAAATTTGATTTTTAAAAACATTTTTTGGGATATATAAAAACCGCAGAGGTGATCAAATACCACCAAAAGAAAACTATTTGTGGGAAAAAAAGGACATCAATTTTGTTTGGGTACAACGTCGCACGACCGCAGTGTCGTATCGGAAAAAATGGCCTGATCATTAAGCAGGCAAATCTTCCGGTCTGTAAGTGGTTAACAGTGTATATTTACTAAAATAATTTAATTTCCATTGTCTGTGTACTGTGGGAGACCAGATATAGTGAATGCAGGGTCCTGGGTTTATTACCACTTTAAGCATTATTCTAACAGGAAACACCTCTCGTAAGGGTAAAGGGAATTATCCTAACCCAACAACTTTGCAGAGAATTTCCCGGTGTTCCGACACCCTGGCTATGGGGTCTGCAACTTCATCCTTTGTGCGATCCTCTCTCTTTATTTCCTAGCCAGAGCCTGCAAGTTCCCTCCTTGTTAGGAACCTGATCATGAGTCTAGGCCTAGTCTTTTCCCATCAAGCGGCATCCTGCCCCTACATCTATTCCCCATCCTGCCAGTCCCCTAGTGTGGCACAGAAGGTGCTATTTAAAGGGGACCTTCAGTCATTTTTTCAACATTCCAACTATTAAATCTTTTGCTCTTGTTGTTTGAACTTTGGATAGTAAAACTTTTCTGCCAGTAAATACCTTATACAGCCCACTTCCCATTTCTTGTCTGGTCTTTAGCCTAGGCTTATGACATCATGCACAGTTCTCTTTCACTCTTGTGAGCGTTTGCCAGAAAGGGAGGGGGGATGAGTCATAAGAGGGCCAATGAAAGCTGCAGGGCTGCAGAGCTGGAGATGTGCCTCTGTGTAAATCCAGGAAGTTAACAGGTATCAGCTGCAGCTGCCCACAGTTAAAATGGGTACAGCCAGACTTAGTGGAGGGAGATTTCTGCAGCATATTTGGCAAGAACAGAATCACAGTATATATAAAATAATATGCAAAATGATTGGAGGGAAGCTTCAGAATAGCAAAAAGATGTTTTTATGTGAGCAGACTGCAGTTCTGCTTTAACCATTTCGCCTCTCACACTTGTTCGCCCTCTTTGGACCAGAGTCATTTTTACATTTCTGCTATGGACCGATTTATTCAGCAATAACTTTGTCATTACTAAAGTCAAGGCAATATATATATTGCATTTTTTTTTTTTTTTTTTAAGGGCAAACAAGATTTTCTTTTCACAATATTGTCTTGCAACAATGATTTATTTCCACAATCCTTAGACAATAAACCGCAACAAAACAAAAACACACTATTTTTTTTTTTGAGCAACGTTAATTTAAAAATAGTGTCACTGCATATAATGTGCACATTTTATTCTGTAATTTGCCCTTTCCAAAATGACACTAAAAATATGATTTTGGTAAAAAGCATTGCAAAGTTATTTACAGATATATATATATTTTTTTTTCATTTTTTCACTTTTCTTAAAATGGTAAATATATGTTAAATGTGTAAAAAATATTAAACAAAAAAAAAAAAGTTTAAATATTAATAGTCAGATTGGAAGTCAGATAAGTCAGTTAAATTTGGTTGATCTGGACAAAAAAAATAAAAATAAAAAGATTATTTAATTGCTTTCCACTATTAGACCCATTGTATATACGATGCAAAACTATCAGCCTATATATTTACATAAATCCCCATTTTTTTTCCATTCTCATGTCCGTGTCTCTTCACAAAAGCACCTATCCAATGTTTTTATATTAATGGATGTGGATGTGTAAATGCACATAATGCATTTGAATAGACTGAACATGCAGCTGTTTTTCCTTATTCCATGAATAATAATTATCTGCATGTTTCAATTTCCTGTGAAAAGAGCATTTTTGTCATTTAGCTAAAATAATGTGTATTTTATAACCGTTTCCTTAGTACTAATCCATTATGCCTCCAAGCGCTGTTAATTGTGCCATTTAAAGAGTGAGCTATACAACGTCATCTTTGCAGTTCCAAGTGACTGATCTGTATTTGCCAGTTAGGAGCCATTGCTAAAGAGATTTATAGGAAACTATTCAAAATTCAAGAATATTCTGCCATCTGTTTCTTGCTTTTATGATTTTTTTTTTAGTAAGCCAGCTAATACTTTTTCCTATATGAACAGCCAACTTGTTCTATCCTGAAAAATGCTAAAATGTACAGATGTAATTTTTGATGAAGCACTGCAATATGGCATTTAAAGTGGAACTTCGGCCAAAACTTTTTTCAGTTATGGGGCGTACACACGGTCAGACTTTTCGTCTACAAAAGTCCAACGGACGCCGACGGACTAAAGCCTCCTGACAATCCGATCGTGTGTGGGCTTCTCCGGACTTTCAGCGGACTTTTTCAGCCTCAAATCCGATGGACTTTAGATTTGAAACATGCTTCAAATCTTTACGTCGTAACTACGACGGACCCCGAAATCCGCTCGTCTGTGTGCTAGTCCGACGGACAAAAACCCACGCTAGGGCAGCTTTTGGCTACTGGCTATGAACTTCCTTATTTTAGTCTGGTGTACGTCATCACGTATGAATCCGTCGGACTTTTGTGTGGTCGTGTGTAGGCAAGTCCGTTCGTTAGAAAGTCTGCCGCAAGTCCGCCGCAAGTCCGCCGAAAGTCCGCCGGAAGTCTGTCGGACAGGCTGTCGGACAGGCTGTCGGACAGGCTGTCGGACTTTTGTAGACGAAAAGTCCGACCATGTGTACGCCCCATTAGAAATAGAATGAAAAAGTTAGGGCCTCTGTCAGGTTTTTACTGCGGTCAGTGCTAGGACAGGAAAGGAGTAAAATGACTCTGAGATACATACAGTGATAAAAGAAAAATTATTAGTGGAGTGTGCGAGTTAGAAGCTTTTTAAGCTTTTTTTTGCATTTAGTTTATGCAGTTACATACAAAACTAACAAGGTAGTTCAGAGCTATCAAACAGAACATTCAGTTCATCTGTTACATTGTCATATGCAAGCACATCAGGATCACCGGATCATTTCAACCAGCCTCGGTAGCTTTTGGTTTTTCATATATCTTTTGATAGCACAACATGGAGAATAAAAACAATGTTTTTACCAAAGTACCAAATTCCAAGAGGGCCCTTTCACAGAGGTCCATTCCAAGAGTGAGTAAAGTGTCCACAGCAAGACCCGGTTAAGACGCCTCCAGTGTGGCGGGAAAGCTGGGAAGAACATGTTAAACTTTGCGATCCCCTAAATCCTACAGTGAGGGAAATTATTTGATCCTCTGAAGATTTTGTATGTTTGCCAACTTACAAAGAAATTATGGGTCTATAATTTTTATCATAGGTGTTATAATGATAGAGACAGAATATCAACCAAAAATCAAGAAAACACACGATACAAATGTTATAAACAGAGTTGCAGTTCAGTGAGTAAAATAAGTACACTGCTCAAAAAAATTAAAAGGAACACTTTTTAGCCCTCGTTCACACAGAACACAGCTTTGAAATCGTGCAAGTTCAGATTAACTCGCACAATCTCAAAGCCGCATTTCAGTCTGACTTCGGGGGCGATTTGAAAGACATCTGTGCGGGTTCATGCACAGATGTCTATTGATATTGCCCCCCGGAGTCTCTAAAAGTAGTGCAGGAATTACTTTTGGAAATCAGTGCGGCGCCACAAGGTCGATGTTGCACACATTGGGAAGATCCTATTCCCGGCGATAGGCTCTGATTTGACATGTGATATGACCTGTCAAATAGCACCGATGCGAATGGGGGCTAAGAGTATATCATCAAGTCAATTAAACTCCTGGGATTTTGATCTGGTGACTTAAGTAGCAAAGGGGGTTGTTAATCAGGTTCAGCTGCTTTGGTGTTAATGAAATGAACAGGTGCATTAGATGAGCAACAATGAGACGACCTCCAAAACAGGAATGGTTTTACAGGTGGAGCCAACTAACTTTTTTTTCCCCCCTACTCATCTTTTCTGACTGTTTTTCACATGTTTTGCATTTGGCTAGGGTCAGTGTCACGATTGGTATCATGAGGTGATACCTGGACCCTATTAGAGGTTGCACAGGCAGTCCAACTCCCCCTGGATGGCACACCAATAAGTGCCTTTGCCAGAAGGTTTGTGGTGTCCGCCAGCACAGTCTCAAGAGCATGGAGGAGACAAGCAGTTTCTCTCGGAGAGCTGGACAGGGCCGTAGAAGGTCCTTAAAGTGGAGTTCCACCCACTTTTACAACTCTTCAGCATCCCTCACTAAACTGTGCATTGTAAACAAATTGGATATATTTTTTTTTTTTCTCAGCACCTACTATATATCTGCTGTATTCATTTTTCACTTCCTCCTCCCTGGCCGCGGCCCATTGCATCATTTCCTGTTTGCAATGCCTTCTGGGAAGGGTCGGCAACTTCCTCTAAAACTGCCGTTGCTATGGAAACCTGACCTGAAACCTATTACACTGCTTGTGCTGCACTGAGCATGTGGGGCGGCAACTTCCTCTGAAACTGCCATTGCTATGGAAACCTGACCTGAAACCTATTACACTGCTTGTGCTGCACTGAGCATGTGCGAGATCTGCAAGGATGAGATCCAGAAGAAATACAGTCTGGCTTCAGATGCCCACACTTAAGATGGCCACGACATGCTGTAAGTTTATAAAATAACAAACTACTGCTATAAACTAACAAAACAGACTTTAGTTTACAGACTAACTTTACTAGAATACATTAAGCTTGTGTATTATAGGGGTATTTTTATTTAAAAAGTATAATTTCGGCTGGAACACCACTTTAACCCAACAGCAGGTATCTGCTCCTTTGTGCAAGGTGGAACGGGATGAGCACTGAGAGCCCTACAAAATGACCTTCAGCAGGCCACTGATGTGAATGTCTGACCAAATAATCAGATACAGATTTCATGAGGGTGGCCTGAGGGCCCGACGTCCTCTAGTGGGCCCAGTGCTAACTGCACGGCACTGTGGAGCTTGATTGGCATTTGCCATTGAACACCAGAATTGGCAGGTCAGCCACTGGTGCCCTGTGCTCTTCACAGATGAGAGCAGGTTCACCCTGAGCACATGTGACAGACATGACAGGGTCTGGAGAAACCATAGAGAACGTTATGCTGCCTGTAACATCGTTCAGCATGACCGTTTGGTGGTGGGACAGTGATGGCCTGGGGAGGCATATCCATGGAGGGAGGGATACACGGACCTCTACAGGCTAAACAATGGCACCCTGACTGCCATTAGTTATCGGGATGAAATACTTGGACCCTTTGTCAGACCCTATGCTGGGGCAGTGGGTCCTGGGTTCCTCCTGGTGCACTACAATTCCCGGCCTCATTTGACAAGAGTATGCAACCAGTACCTGAAGGATGAAGGAATTGATACAATTGAATGGCCCCCATGCTCGCCTGACCTAAATCCAATAGAACACCTCTGGGACATTATATTTCAGTCCATCCGACGCCGCCAGGTTGCACCTCAGTCTGTTCAGGAGCTCAGTGATGCCCTGGTCCAGATCTGGGAGGAAATATCCCAGGACACCATCCATCGTCTCATTAGGAGCATGCCCCAACATTGTCAGGCATGCATACAAGTTCGGAGGCCATACAAACTACTAAGTACCATTTTGAGTTGCTGCAATGAAATATCAGTAAAATGGACTAGCCTGCTGTATCATTTTCCACTTTGATTTTCAGGGTGTCTTTAAATTCAGGTTTCTGTAGGTTGATCATTTTCATTTCCATCAAATGATGTGGCATCCTTTCGTTCCTAACACATTACCCAGTCCATATTAGGATGGATATCCAGCATGATATATTGCCCCATTGAGATCTGATGTGTTTTCAAAGTGTTCCTTTAATATTTTTGAACAGTGCATTTGATCCTCAAGCAAAACATGACTTAATACTTGGTGGAGAAACCCTTGTTGGCAAGCACAGTGTTAAGACTTTTCTTGTAGTTGGTTACCAGATTTGCACACATCTCAGGAGGGATTTGGGTCCATTCTTCTTAACAGATCTTCTCTAAATCCTTAAGGTTTCTTGGTTGTCGCTTGGCAACTTAAAGATTCAGCTCCCTCCATACATTTTCTATAGGATTAAGGTCTGGAGACTGGCTAGGCCTCTCCATGACCTTAATGTGCTTCTTCTTGAGCCACTTCTTTGTTGCCTTGGCAGTATGTTTTGGATCATTGTCACGCTGGAAACAATATTCAGTGTTCTTGTAAGAAAACCTTCTTCTCTCAACCAGATTTTACAATATATGGCCCCGTCCATTGGCCCTTTAATGCAGCAAAGTCGTTCTGGTCCTTTAGTAGAGAAACAGCCCCAAAGCATAATGTTTCCACCTCTGTGCTTGACTGTAGGGAAGGTGTTCTTGGGGTCACAGTCAGCATTTTTCTTCCTCCAATAATGGCAAGTCAAGTTAATGCCAAATAGCTCAATTTTGGTCTCATCTGACTACAGCATTTTCTCTCAATCCTTCTCTAAATCATTTAGATGTTCATTTGCAAACTTCAGATGAGCCTCTACATGTGCCTTCTTGAGGAGAGGGATCTAGCGGGTGCTAAAGGATTTCAATATATGGCAGCGTATTGTGTTACCAGTGATTTGTTTGGTGACTGTGGTCCAAACTGCCTTGAGATCATTCACAAGCAAATACTGTGTAGTTCTGGGCTTATCCCTCACTTTTCTCATGATCATCCTTACCCCATGAGGCGAAATCTTGCATGGAGCTTCAGACTGAGGGTGATTGATGGTTATTTTGTATTTCTTCCATTTGTGAATAATCACTCCAACGGTTGTCTCCCTCTCACCAAGCTTCTTGCTGATGGTCTTGTAGCCACTCGAGCTTTGTGCAGGTCTACAATCTTGTCCCTGATGTCCTTTGACAGCTCTTTGGTCTTGCCCGTGATGGTGGGTTAGAATGGAAAAAAAGATTCTGTGGATAGGTGTCTTTTATACAAATAACGAGTTGTCATTAGGATCACCTTTTTAAATTGGCAGGCCTAATCTGTGTACCACATACTGTAGCCAGTCTGTGGGAGCCAGAATTATTGTTGGTTGGTAGAGGATCAAATACATTTTACTCACTGAACTGCAACTCAATTTATAACATTTGAATCATGTGTTTTTTCTGGATTTTTGGTTGAGAATCTGTCTCTATCATTTAAAATACACCTGTGACAACAGTTCTAGATCATTCATTTCTTTGCTAAGTGGGCAAACTTACAAAATCTGCAGGGGATCAAATAATTTGTTTCCCCACTGTATTGTCAGGGCTGGGCTCTTAGCCCTCCCTTCTCTGTGCTCAGATTGCTCAGCTGTCAGTTAATTGCCAGTACTCATCGTTTCACAGTTGCTCACCTGTTGATCATCTCCTGCTCGTCAGTCAAACCCACAGTCAGCCCCTTCTGGCTATTTAAGCTGCATGGTTATTTTCTTCAATGCCTTCATTTTGGTCAACATATCTAGAGACTCTGTGCTGTGTTCCTATTGAAAATTTGCCTGGCTGACGTCCCTTCTGGTTCCTGATCCTGTCTGCTGCCTCTGACTGATTTCCTGGCTTATTCTGACTACCCAATTTGGCTACCGAACCCTGGCTATGTTTTGACTACGTTTACCAGTTGTACCATTTTTACCATTTTATTAAAAGGTGTGATTTTTACTGCATTTTCTGTCTCCCTCTGTTTCATGGTTCCTGATATGTATGTCTCAAGCAGATGATGCATGTTCTGACTCTAACCAACTACTCCATACTTTATAGAAATAAGACGGCTGTCCCCTACTAGTACAAATGCAGACTGCAATGGCAAGATGTAAGTGGATATATGTCCACCTACATCAAGGTCTGTCCAGGTTCATTGGAATAAATGGAAAATCTTCGCGACTAGGTCTGACCTGACCGGATGTGGGTGAATATAGTGAACATATGTCTGCTTACCTTCTGCCACCCATAGGAATTACATGGGGTGCTTTTTCCACTATCACAAGATAGAGGGGAAAAAACTGGAACAGCCATGGTAGGTTGCAAAAGTTGAAATCCAATTATTTTCTGATCTGATACACAAAAAGGTCAGATCAGCTAAGGAACCCCTGCTGATAACAGAGGAAGCCCTTATAAGAGGGGCCTTATTTCATAATACTCCCAATATTGAGATCAACCTGTCATAATTCTTGTTCTAGTCCCTGTCCCCCTGGGAGCATCAGGTGTTCCTGCCCATCATCGGGTTTCCCAATACCCAGTCTTGACCAGGGGATAGAGCAACAATTAGGAGCCGGGACCCTTTATCGCTGGCAAAGGGCACCGAGTAAGGTTAGTGTGGCATAAAATGCAAGTATGCTGTCCATACTTGCACATTATGGCAAAAGCCCACATGGAGAAACAGACTTTAGTTCAGGTATCATGCAGACAAGGAGTCTGTTTAGCCCAACTGAAAGCCAGAGCCTCTGGCAGGAAAAAAGCTGCCTAAAAAACGCAGTAAAAGTCGCATATTTCACATGCCTTCAGGCATGTCTAGTGTTTGAGCATTAAAAACATTCTATTGGCCACAATGTTTTAATTTTCTTTTGGAACATTCCATGTTTTTTGCTCACCTGAATGTGCATTTGTGGTGTTATATTTTAAGCATCTACAGTGGGGACGGAAAGTATTCAGACCCCCTTAAATTTTTCACTCTGTTATATTGCAGCCATTTGCTAAAATCATTTAAGTTCATTTTTTTCCTCATTAATGTATACACAGCACCCCATATTGTCAACAATTCTGTGTTTTTCTGTCATTTTTGCATATTTATTAAAAAAGAAAAACTGAAATATCACATGGTCCTAAGTATTCAGACCCTTTGCTGTAACACTCATATTTAACTCAGGTGCTGTCCATTTCTTTTGATCATACTTGAGATGGTTCTACACCTTCATTTGAGTCCAGCTGTGTTTGATTATACTGATTGGACTTGATTAGGAAAGCCACACAACTGTCTATATAAGACCTTACAGCTAACCGTGCATGTCAGAGCAAATGAGAATCATGAGGTCAAAAGAACTGCCTGAAGAGCTCAGAGACAAAACTGTGGCAAGGCACAGATCTGGCCAAGGTTACAAAAAAAAATTCTGCTGCACTTAAGGCTCCTAAGAGCACAGTGGCCTCCATAATCCTTAAATGGAAGACGTTTGGGACTACCAGAACCCTTCCTAGAGCCGGCCGTCCAGCCAAACTGAGCTATCGGGGGAGAAGAGCCTTGGTGAGAGAGGTAAAGAAGAACCCAAAGATCACCGTGGCTGAGCTCCAGAGATGCAGTCGGGAGATGGGAGAAAGTTGTAGAAAGTCAACCATCACTGCAGCCCTCCACCAGTTGGGGCTTTATGGCAGAGTGGCCGGACGGAAACCTATCCTCAGTGTAAGACACATGAAAGCCCGCAGGGAGTTTGCTAAAAAAACACCTGAAGGACGCCAAGATGGTGAGAAATAAGATTCTTTGGTCTAATGAGACCAAGATAGAACTTTTTTGGCCTTAATTCTAAGCGGTATGTGTGGAGAAAACCAGGCACTGCTCATCACCTGTCCAATACAGTCCCAACAGTGAAGCATGGTGGTGGCAGCATCATGCTGTGGGGGTGTTTTTCAGCTGCAGGGACAGGATGACTGGTTGCAATCGAGGGAAAGATGAATGCAGCCAAGTACAGGGATATCCTGGACGAAAACCTTCTCCAGAGTGCTCAGGACCTCAGACTGGGTCGAAGGTTTACCTTCCAACAAGACAATGACCCTAAGCACACAGCTAATATAAAGAAGGAGTGGCTTCACAACAACTCTGTGACTGTTCTTGAATGGCCCAGCCAGAGCCCTGACTTAAACCCAATTGAGCATCTCTGGAGAGACCTAAAAATGGCTGTCCACCAACGTTTACCATCCAACCTGACAGAACTGGAGAGGATCTGCAAGGAGGAATGGCAGAGGATCCCCAAATCCAGGTGTGAAAAACTTGCTGCATCTTTCCCAAAAAGACTCATGGCTGTATTAGATCAAAAGGGTGCTTCTACTAAATACTGAGCAAAGGGTCTGAATACTTAGGACCATGTGATATTTCAGTTTTTCTTTTTTAATAAATCTGCAAAAATGTCAACAATTCTGTGTTTTTCTGTCAATATGGGGTGCTGTGTGTACATTAATGAGGGGGAAAAAAATGAACTTAAATGATTTTCACAAATGGCTGCAATATAACAAAGAGTGAAAAATTTAAGGGGGTCTAAATACTTTCCGTCCCCACTGTAAACCTTTTTCTAGAATGCCTGTAAATGCTTATGTGTGCATAGACTTTCATAGAATGCTTCTAGAGGCTGAAAAAACATGCTGTATCAGCAGTGTTTAAGCTCCGTGTGCATGAGGCCTAAGGATGGTCATATCTTGCAGATGACTAGAAGGTATCTCCATCCATGAAGTGAAAAGACTGCTGTGAATTTTCCACTTCTCTCATGCAATGGTTCATTCAATGTACTGCAGAAGAAGAATTGGCACTTTAACTTGTGAAAAACAAGAAAGTGATTGAAATGACATTTCCCTAGCACATCCTCATCTGTTGCTATATGTAAAAGCTCCATGCATGCTTGTTTATCTAAATTATCTTTGTTATTCACCAATATGCACCCAATCCGCAAAAATGGCATCTATTTCCAAGCAAGATTCCATTTATTTAGGAATTGCTATAAATGTTTATGCTGTGTCATTATTATAACATCACATGGTTGGTAAAATGCATGAAAACTTATCAAAGGTCTGACTATTCAAATCTGTTTATCAAATCAAACTTTATCTGTTTATGTGTTAGGTATATACTTTAGGGAAACGGCTCCCCCAGCCTATATCAGGTTTGCCTTCTCCCACATACCAATGTGAATTAAAATGGTTTAAAAGGCATTCAGCAATGGGTGAATGACACCCTATTAACAATATCTGTAAACGTGTAATAACATACCTTCGAACTTTTTGAGATGGGAATGAGGGACACCTATCAGCAAAAGCATGCATGCATAGGACACACCCCCTGCCACGCCCCCTCAAAAGAGAATTGTCCAAAAAAAAAGAAAAACAAGATTGGTTAAACCCACAAGTGTTTTTTTTACCACTACCATTGCTTTATATTGGCTTTTGGGTTTTAAAAATGCAGCAATTTAGAAATTAGATGAAAGGTTTAGTGCTGAAAAACACTTTTTGATAGATAAAAAGTGCATTTTAAAAACAACTATATAGATCAGCCCAAAATGAGGGACAAATGAGGAGGACAGAGGGACATTGCTCCAAATCAGGGACAGTCCCTCAAAATCAGGGACAGTTGGTAGCTATGTAATAACTAATTCTTCTGTTCTCAAGACATAGCCCTGACTTCCCATCTAATCTCCAAGTTTCCCTAACCTGCCATTTCCTCCTCTACAGCTAACAGCTTATCATATAACCTAATTCTTAGTAATTTACCTCTTCAGTGCTTTCAAGGATCCACTCTGCACTAAAGCACAAGGAGTCCTTTAAGTATTGCTAAAGGGGTTAAACCGCAAATGTGAGATCACTGCTTCTTACAAAACTTTTACATGGCCATCTGTCTGTCCATATGTCATCAATAGCCTACTCTTAATGTGTGAATATGCAATATGTGAATATGCAACTTAAAGAGTGAACCAAACCAACATCCTTGTGATTAATTACAACTGCATGCTCAGCTAAACACATAACTGAAATACATGAATAAAGTAATTGGCGCTTACTGTTCTCAAAAAAAATGATGCATCAATAAAAATAAATACAGTTTAACCACTTCAGCCCCAGAAGAATTGGCTGCTCAATGACCAGGCCATTTTTTTGCGATACGGCACTGCGTCGCTTTAACTGACAATTGCACGGTCGTGTAACGCTGTGCCCAAACAAAATTGACGTCCTTTTTTTCCCACAAATAGAGCTTTCTTTTGGTGGTATTTGATCATCTCTGCCGTTATTATTTTTTTCGCTATAAACAAAAAAAGAATGACAATTTTGAAAAACACACAATATTTTGTACTTTTTGCTGTAATAAATAGCCCCATTTTTTTTTAAAAAAAAAGCTTTTTTTTCCCTCAGTTTAGGTTGACATGGATTATTCTACATATTTTTGGTAATAAAAATTACAAAAAGCGTATATTGATTGGTTTGCACAAAAAGTTAAAGCGTCTACAAAATAGGGGATAGATTTATGTCATTTTTATTATTATTATTTTTTTTTACTAGTAATGGCGGCGATCTTCATCGAGACTGCGACATTATGGCGGACACATCGGGCCCTTTCAACACATTTTTGGGTCGATTGACAAATATACAGCGATCGGTGCTATAAAAATGCACTGATTACTGTATAAATGTTACTGGCAGGGAAGGAGTTAACACTAGGGGGCGATCGAGGGATTAACTGTGTTCCCTATGTGTGTGTTCTAACTGTGGGGGATGGGACTGACTATAGGAGATGAGAGATCGTGGTTTCCAGATTTTAGGAACTCACAATCTCTCTCTCCTCTTCTCGCAGAACTGGGATGTGTGTTACACACACACACACACGTCCCTGTTCTGCCTCTCGTGCCCTGCTATCCCACTTGAAGGGATCGACGTACAGTTAGGTCCATAGATATTTGGACACAGGCACAATTTTTGTTTTTTACAGGTATTTACCAAAACATATTCAAGCTTTAGTTATATAATGGATAGGGATTGAAAGTGCACACTCTCAGGTTAAATTTGAGGGTACGTGTATATAAAGATATTAAAGGACACTGTCCTCCCCACCAATAATATCTCCACCGCGCCTGCTAAAATAAAGACTGAAGGTCACAATACCATATATGTGTATATATAGTAAAATAAAAATAGCGTGGTGAACCAGTTCCCCACAATTAGTGCGAAGCTGCCCCTTTAAAACAAAAAATTGTCCAAAAAAATATTAATTCCAGTGTGCCTATACTGTCACAAATTTCCTACAGGCACTCAGAGAAAAAATAAGAGGCGCTACAGATCAATGAAAATATTCATGTGCTTCAAACCAGTGATGGTGTGACCCCCCAAAGGAGTCCTAATGACTTGGTGCATTCAAAGCTGTGAACATAAATGCAAAATTGAAAAAACAAAAAGATTATAAGTGCAAGAAACCATATATTAATAACACACTCAATAAACTATGGGTGAAGCTTCAATCCAGTGATGGTGTGACTCTCTCACTATATAATGCTCCCAAATACTAAATAATAATGATAATGATAATAGTAATGCAACTCCAGTGATAAAGGTGCAATACATTTATGCCAAGCATGCATTAGCATAAATCAAATACAATAACATCCCTTTCAAAAATCAGTCCAAAAAACGACATGACATCACACGTGATAGATAGTGTCCTGAGAAGTGAACAATCTTGATGCAACAGGGTGATAATGTGAATCTTCCACCTCTCCCTTAGTGCACGGTGCTTCCACTCCCTCAAGAATAACACTCACCGACTAATATTGCCAGCACTCTCATGCACGGCAACAATCGCTTGTTTACCACACCAGGGTAATAGGATCAATGGTTGTTCCCACGGTGATAGTTTGAACATGAGGTCCACATGAAAGAAACAAATGAGTGCTCCAATAGTGTAAACCAGTTTCACTCTTTATTAAAACCACTGCAATCTTCTAACATCACACTCACATTAAAAATGATAAAACAAGCCAAAGTGCGGTGCAGATCACATCAAACTGTATATGGTGGAACCAAATGCAACAAATGGTCACGGCGGACCCGAGGTGTGCCGGCGCAAAGCTTTCAATCTCACCGCCTCCCTGGCTCCCTGGACGATCCTCCGTGCCTCCGTGTAATTACAACTCCTCTCCCTCAGTATGGATAGCAGCGCTGTGCGTCACGTCTCACAGCCACGCCCCCGACATGTTTCGTCACAAGTTGACTTACTCATGGGATAGGCCGTGCTCCCTGTCACTCATCCCTTATATGCATATTCCGCCTACGTCCATTACGACGCGCTTCGCGCCTGCGCACATCTCGGGTCCCCGCTGTATGAATTGAGCTGAGATCTCCACAGCGGCGCACATTAGGGATCGAATGTTTCGATGATATGGACTGATATTACCAATCGAACATATATTCTTTACGGCATATTGCACACATGGTAAAGGTTAAATCACATTCTCTAAACATTGCTAGCGCAGCATACTGACAACATCTGTCTGTACCGCTCTCATGTTCAATGCTGGGTCACCCATGATTTACATGAATGGCACATAGAGGTATGGATAAACATGGCTAAACATATACCATTATAATAAGTCACATATAAAACAATATATATGAATAAATAAAAAAATCTCTTTCTGTACATATATACCTTCCTACTACATGTGTATATATCTAGCCTAAGTACCAGTTATACATATGTATAGACATGTATATACAAAGAATCACTGATTAAATAAAAGGTTACGAAAATTTTGAACCCACCAGGGCAGAATGACCTGAGATTTGACTTCAAGGGTTTCTACTGCTGTAGGAGGTGCATTTGTTGCAGGACGGTCAAAATAAAACACAGAGGGATAAAAAGTGTGACTAATAGGGATGGAGAATCCTTTGACATTAAGGAGTTTAGTACTTGCAACTCCTTACATGTAGTATATCTGATGTGGTGCCCTTGTGGCCTATTATATGTGGGGAGGACCAAGAGACTTCTAAAGATCAGAATCTCAGAACACCTAACGAACATAAAGAATGGGTACAAATACCATAGCGTTTCTCTACACTTTAAAGAAAAGCATCAACAGGACCCCTCCTTACTACAGTTTTGTGGGATAGATGTAGTTCACCCATCATGGAGGGGGTCCAATAGAGTTAGGAACCTGTCCCAAAGGGAAACTAGGTGGATATTTTTATTGAAGAGCCTTGCTCCGAGGGGATTGAATATTGAGCTAGACGTAAATTGTTTTATTAATGATTTTTAGTGGAATCCTATTCGGAATCCCTTGAGGGGAGATGAGTCTCTATGCTGGTTAAGGAATATCCATAGGATACAAACGCTTAAGTGAAGGAGTCACTAGCTGAGATAGTAGATACATATATAGATTATTATCATGTATAAGCATTGAGTCATCTAATCTGAACTAGATAGCTAGGTGGAGCTGGATCTATAGGCAGATTCCCCTGGTTTTTAACATGTAACCTTTTATTTAATCAGTGATTCTTTGTATATCACTCAGTATATATTGTAATAGATATAGTCGGCTTTGGAACTTTTATCTAAGCTCGCATTCATTCAACATGCACATTAATTAACAATCACACATGGAATTTAATTCATTTTTTAGGTAGATTGATTTTAATATTTTAATATTTTAATAGTTTAATATTGGATTATTATGGTGTATCCATCATCTGATACATGTCTATACATATGTATAACTGGTACTTAGGCTAGATATATACACATGTAGTAGGAAGGTATATATGTACAGAAAGAGATTTTTTTATTTATTCATATATATTGTTTTATATGTGACTTATTATAATGGTATATGTTTAGCCATGTTTATCCATACCTCTATGTGCCATTCATGTAAATCATGGGTGACCCAGCATTGAACATGAGAGCGGTACAGACAGATGTTGTCAGTATGCTGCGCTAGCAATGTTTAGAGAATGTGATTTAACCTTTACCATGTGTGCAATATGCCGTAAAGAATATATGTTCGATTGGTAATATCAGTCCATATCATCGAAACATTCGATCCCTAATGTGCGCCGCTGTGGAGATCTCAGCTCAATTCATACAGCGGGGACCCGAGATGTGCGCAGGCGCGAAGCGCGTCGTAATGGACGTAGGTGGAATATGCATATAAGGGATGAGTGACAGGGAGCACGGCCTATCCCATGAGTAAGTCAACTTGTGACGAAACATGTCGGGGGCGTGGCTGTGAGACGTGACGCACAGCGCTGCTATCCATACTGAGGGAGAGGAGTTGTAATTACACGGAGGCACGGAGGATCGTCCAGGGAGCCAGGGAGGCGGTGAGATTGAAAGCTTTGCGCCGGCACACCTCGGGTCCGCCGTGACCATTTGTTGCATTTGGTTTCACCATATACAGTTTGATGTGATCTGCACCGCACTTTGGCTTGTTTTATCATTTTTAATGTGAGTGTGATGTTAGAAGATTGCAGTGGTTTTAATAAAGAGTGAAACTGGTTTACACTATTGGAGCACTCATTTGTTTCTTTCATGTGGACCTCATGTTCAAACTATCACCGTGGGAACAACCATTGATCCTATTACCCTGGTGTGGTAAACAAGCGATTGTTGCCGTGCATGAGAGTGCTGGCAATATTAGTCGGTGAGTGTTATTCTTGAGGGAGTGGAAGCACCGTGCACTAAGGGAGAGGTGGAAGATTCACATTATCACCCTGTTGCATCAAGATTGTTCACTTCTCAGGACACTATCTATCACGTGTGATGTCATGTCGTTTTTTGGACTGATTTTTGAAAGGGATGTTATTGTATTTGATTTATGCTAATGCATGCTTGGCATAAATGTATTGCACCTTTATCACTGGAGTTGCATTACTATTATCATTATCATTATTATTTAGTATTTGGGAGCATTATATAGTGAGAGAGTCACACCATCACTGGATTGAAGCTTCACCCATAGTTTATTGAGTGTGTTATTAATATATGGTTTCTTGCACTTATAATCTTTTTGTTTTTTCAATTTTGCATTTATGTTCACAGCTTTGAATGCACTAAGTCATTAGGACTCCTTTGGGGGGTCACACCATCACTGGTTTAAATTTGAGGGTATGTACATCCAAATCGGCAGAAGGGTTTAGGAATTATAGCTCTTAAGAAAAGCCATACCCCCTTTTTCAAGGGACCAATAGTAATTGGACAATTGAATAAAAAGCTGTTCCATGGCCAGGTGTGGGCTACTCCTTTGTTATTTCTTCATCAATTAAGCAGGTAAAAGGTCTGGATTTGATTCTAAGTGTGGTATATGCATTTAGACTCTATTGCTGTAAACTTACATCATGCGTTCAAAGGAGCTGACAGGTATTGTAATTTCCTTTCAAATTTGACTGTCAGTGAACATAACAAATACGAATTTATCCAAGGTTACGAATTATCCAAAATGAATGCTGCATCTAAACAAATGGAACGGAACAAATTAATAATAAATAATAATAATAAAACGTTGTTATTATTGTTATTTATTATTATTAATTCATTACGTTCCATTCCATTTTTTCGGATCATTTATAACTTCGGATAAATTTGTATGTGTTACGTTCACTAACAGCCAAATTTGAAAGGAAATTACAATACCTATAATTTAAAAGTTACTATTACTAATAGTTAAGTTATTATTAGTTAACTATTATTTCAGATTTCTGAATTTTTGAATTTACGAATTCACTAATTTACGAATGTACGAATGTACGAATGCACGAATGCCCTGCCCGAATGCACGAATGCCCGAATGCCCGAATGCCCGAATGTCCAATTTTATCGAATTTACGAATATTCTGAAAAAATTTGTTAAACGGGTTTTCGTTAATTCGTTAAAAAAACGAATTCGGAACGAAACGAATTGCACATGCCTATCTTGCTACATTGTACTACCCAACTGGTTACAACCTTGTTCCCTGGTTCAGTTCTGCAACTTCCTGTGCCACCTTTCTTCCTTTAGCCTGTCCACTGGACAGTGAATACTACTGCTTAGTCACAATTAACTTTTCCAGATGCTCTCTATAACACAGCAAAACTCCATTGAGTTCAACACTCATCAAGTTCACTTTGGGTGTAACACTGAGGTTGGGTTTACACATATGCAAATTGGATGCGCTTTGAACCACATCCAATTTGCATGACATGTGAAAGAACATTTCTTTCTATTGTGTCTTTTCACATATGTCCAATGCAGCCGGAGTGCGGATTCAGGGCAAATTGAAAAAGAGTCCTGTAAGTTTTCTGAGCAGTGCAGTCCGGCTCAGGTGCAAATTCAGGCCCATTGACTTCTATGGGAAGGCTTCTGAAGCACAAATGTCATTCAGTTGTGAACAGCATAAAATTCTGATGTAAGCCTGACACTGATACTGATCAAAAACTGACCTAATACACTGAACAACTACTTCATTAATTAGCTGTAAAAACTGAGCTTCAATTCACACTGCACATGTGTGAACCCAGCCTCAGACTAGGTTCACACCTAGGTGAATTGGATGCATTTTGAACCGATTCCAATTCGCATGACATAAAAGAACATTGCTTTCTATTTTGCCTGTTCACATATGTCCGGTGCAGCCGGAGTGTAGATTCAGGCCAGGTTCACACTGGTACGACAAACACTCCGACAATGGGAGCTCATGTCGCATGATGTGTGAAAATCAATCAATTCCCAATGGGAGCCGTCTTAACTGGTCTGACACAAGTCGGTCCAGTCCGACTTTGAAAATGCTCCCTGCACCTCTTTGGTCCGACTTTGATCCTACTTCAGCCCATTGATTATCACTGAAGTCGGATCGCCGACCTAACTGACCCGACTTTGGCATGTGACTTGTGGGCTGAGGATCTCGAAGGGGAACTTCCCACCAGATTTAAAAAAAAAAAATAAAAAAAATGGCATGGATTCCCCATCCAAGAGCATACCAGGCTTCGGTCTGGTATGGATTTTTAGGGGAACCCCCACGCCAAAAAAAACATGTTGGGGTCCCCCCAAAATCCATACCAGACCCTTACCTGAGCACACAGCCCGGCAGGGGAGGAAAGGGGGTGGGGATGAGCGAATGCCCCCCCCCCCGAACCTTACCAGACAGCATGCCCTCAACATGGAGGGTGGGTGCTTTGGAGCAGGGGGCGCCTTGCACCCACCAAAGCAAAGCACCTTGTCCCCATGTTGATGAAGACAAGGGCCTCTTCCCGACAACCCTTGCTGTTGGTTGTCGAAGTCTACAGGCGAGGAGCTTATCGGAATCTGGAAGCCCCCTTTAACAAGGGGGCCCCCCAGATTCCAGCCCCCCCACCCTATGTGGATGTATATGGGGTACATTGTACCCCTACCCATTCACCTAAAAAATAAGTGTCAAAAACAAAACACATTACACGTTTTTAAAGTCATTTATTAAGGCAGCTCCTGCGTCTTCTCCCCTCTATGGCTCTTCTGCCTCCTCCGCCGATGTCTTCTGCCTCTGTCAGTTCTTCTCCCCTCTCTGGTTCTTGTCCCTCTGTCCGCTGTCTTCTGCCTCTGCTGGGTCTTCTCCACTATCTTCTTGCTCTTTTGCTGGGTCTTCTCCGCTGTCTTCTGCCTCTGTTCTTCTTCCGAAGTTTACTCAACGCTCTCTCCCACTCTAATGCTGGGTGTGTGGTGTGCCCATACTTATATTGGCATGGGGCAGGGTCACTGGGTGATGTCATCCGGAGTCCCTGCCCTGAATGACGTCACCGCCCGGGGCATGATGGGGCAGTGGCGTCATAAGGGGTGGGCCTCCGGTGTCCCCGCCCCATGCCAATATAAGTAGTGGCATGGCGCGCACCCAGCATTAGAGTGGAAGAGAGCGTCGAGTCAACTTCGGAAGAACAGAGGCAGAAGACAGCAGAGAAGACCCAGCAAAAGAGCGAGAAGATAGCGGAGAAGACAGCGGACAGAGGGACAAGAACTGGAGAGGGCTAGAAGACCCGGAGAGGGAAGAAGAATCGACAGAGGCAGAAGAAATCAGCGGAGGAGGCAGAAGAGCCGGAGAGGGGAAAAGACGCCGGAGCTGCCTTAAAAATTACTTTAACACCCTGTGTGCTGTGTTTTATTTTTGACACTTTTTTTTCAGATGAATGGGTAGGGATACAATGTACACCATATATTCATTCGCATAGGGTGGGAGGCCGGGATCCGGGGGGCCCCCTTGTTAAAGAGGGCTTCCAGATTCCGATAAGCTCCCCTCCCACAGACCCCGACAACCAACGGCCAGAGTTTTCGGGAAGAGGCCCTTGTCCCCATCAACATGGGGGCAAGGTGCTTTGGGGTGGGGGGGTGCAGGGCCCCCCTGCCCCAAAGCACCCAACCCCCCATGTTGAGGGCATGCAGCCTGGTATGGTTCATGAGGGGAGGCGCTCATTCCCACCCCCTTTCCTGACCTGCCGGGCTGTGTGCTCAGATAAGGGTCTGGTATGGATTTTGGGGGGACCCCATGCAATTTTTTGGTGTGGGGGTTCCCCTTAAAACCCATACCAGACCGAAGGGCCTGGAATGCTCTTGGAGCGGGAACCCATGCTGTTTTTTTTGGGGTTTTTTTTTTAACATTCTGAGTGGAGTTCACCCTAAAGATGTATACCAGACACAATTCCTGGTATTGTCGGGGATAAAAGTCGGATCCCTGTTCATTGAAGTTGGACGCATGTCGGACTTCAAGATGCAGGGCAAAGTCGGATCCAAAGTGGTATGACTGTCGTGTCATACTAGTGTGAACCCGGCCTCAGTGAGAATTAAAAAGAGTCCTGTCAGTTTTCTGAGCAGTGCGGTCCGGCTCAGCTGCAAATTCAGGCCCATTGACTTCTATGGGAAGGCTTCTGAATTGCACATGTCATTCAGTGATTAACAGGATAAAATCTTGACCTGATACTGATGAAAATCTGACCTGATCCTGATCAAAAACTGACCTGAAATGCTAAATAACCACTTTGTCAATTAGCCGTGAAAATGGATCTTTAATTTGGACCGCACATGTGTGAACCCAGCCTAAAGGCGGCTATATACCGCTCAAATTTTGGCCATGGGTGCCCCGTCTGAAACAAAAGTTGCTTGTTCAATCAGCTTTTGATGAAGGAGCCAGGTAGAAAATTGTTGGCGAAACCATGACTGCGTTCAATCAGATGCAATGACTGTTTGGATATTCTGACAGCCTCATGTGACAGCCCTCAAAATGCAATAGCTGGCAGTGGTGGTTCCATCTAAGTAATTTAGTTTGGATGGGGGATTTGATCCTGTGGGCTGAACAAGAGAAATCTGAACGTATATGGCCAGTTTATAGGTTAAGATTAGGGTTAAGGACATCTAGGGGTATACCACCTTTGTTCACTTGTTCCCGCCAAAACCACCAATATACTGCAGATACCCTAGTGCCAAGAATCCACACCACATTTTAGAGCAAATTTTCAATGTTTTTTTTTTTTTTTTTACTCTTTACCTATATGTCACATAAAAGTTAAAGATAAAAGTCTCAATCCTACAAATTACATATCATGGATTAACACCGATACGATCTCTCTGCTTTCAGGCTCACAAACCAAGACGGTCCTGCCAGCAAAACAGATCTTTACCAACACACTCTAATTTAGGCTTGGTGTCAAAACTAGCAAAGGGCACAGAAAAAGCTGATTAAAACGATACATTATGGCCTGATAAAAAAAACAAAAAAAAAACAAAACACCTTTCAGACATTGATCATAAGGCCTGCCGCTTCAGAAGTTTGTGTCATAATGCTCTGAATGCTGTTGCCATGTGTATAAAGCTGTACATTTATCTGGAACAGTAGGGGGAAAAACAAACGTTGCTTTTTTAACAAAGGATGACAACTCCGGTGGCTGGGTAGCATAATGAAAATATTTTTGCAGCCTGCACTATTGCAGCATCATGACAGTTCTTGGATTCCACCCACGTACATTGGCTGTGAAAAATGGATGCGCCAGATTTGTACACCGTTTAGTGCTAAGTGCATACATTTTTATCAATTTACCTGTTAGAATAATCACATTGAGGAATTAGGGTGCAGGAATTAGCATGCCACTCATGAATCTTAACGCGACAGGCAGCTCGTGAGTTTGTCTGATAAAACGTCAAAAACATTTAGCATCTGGGAAATAATGCATGGCAGGAAAATGTCTAGTCGTCTTCAACCAGACTTTACTGTGTATTTCTCAACACTCACTGATTTTTGGATGCAGCAGGTCAAGGATAAATTTTAGATCCGTGTAATCCACAACAAATTCTATCCCCCCCCCCCCCCCCCCCACTTAGGAAAGCTGAGACAGCAGGGTATGTATCCAAAAACCCCTGGCTAGCTATGAAGTAGATTAAAACAGTTGGAACACTGTTTAAAGAGACACTTATCTGCATTGAGTGGTAAATGCTATTTTCCATGGTTTTGATTGGAATAATATGAGGCTGCTAAAGAGGAGACGCAGTTAACAAAAGCATGACTGTGCTTTTATTGGCCTGTTGCCATCAAGAACCTGCTTAGAAGTCACATCAGGTGTCACAAGATCTGTGAATGTTATGGTAAAGAGAATAATGGCACAACCATTTTTAATGAGGATACTGAAAACTCTTTTGAAGAGACATGACTTCTGTGGATCCTCATGTGAGGGACAGTAGAAGGTCTCTTTGGGAACAGTTGCAAATAGAGTTCACATTTTTTTTTTTAATTTGTAGGGATGAGTGTGTGTGAAGGGAATCTAGATGTTCATAAACATCTTTATTGGGATAATTTTTTTAGTCATTTTCAAAATTTCAAATTTTAATGACCAGCTGCTAAATACCAAGAGTATCGATATCCAAAACCAGCAAAATATGGATTTACAAGACCACAGAATTTGTGGATAAAGACCCAGCTTTCTAAAGTCCGCGTAGGAAAGCCTCCCATTTGTAAATTCAGTAATGTTGGAAAGACCCTCAAAATCTCCATCAATGTTATTATAATAAAGATTGCTTGAATACCAATGGACTGATCATAGTCTTTAAAGCTGAACTCTAGGAATGAGACAAACCACCCTTGCCGTGGAGTCCTCCTGTACTGCAAATGGTAAATTCTTTATTAAATACGAGTTGTATTACTTACCTTGTGTCACTGGGAATGATAGACTCCAATGCTGTCCTCAAGCCCTGGCACCACTCAGCATCATCACATGGACGGCAAATAAACTCACATTTTATGTGAGAAGGCTGGATTGCAATAGTACTTTTTTTTTTTTTTTTTTTTTTACACTACCTGTCCTCCTGGGGAGATTTTCTTTCACTTCCAGCCCTAGAGAGCAATTGGGAAATTACAGTAAGTCTCTTTCCAAAGTGAACAGAATTCCCATCTTAGAAAGTCCTTTCCATTGGAAGATTTTCACTCACTTCTTGCTCTAGTGACAAGCCAAACAATTTGGATTTCTTATTACTTTCTATCCTGGTAACAAGTCACTAGGTCAAATAGAGGACATGAATCTCCCCAGAAGAGACTCACACTCTAGAAACTTGATAAAGGCTCAAAAACATCCCCAATCTATCCAAAACAAATAACACATGGCGTTACATACGGTTTAAACTTTAAAATACTTTGAGTGGCCGGATATTTCCATTTGGCCTCCATGTTGAATCTACAGATTTAGTTGAGCACAACCAAGCTTCAAGATGATAAAAGTTCAAGTTTATAAATCCCTTTACACTTAAGGCCAGATGGTTTACCGCCATGAAGTTTAAAAAAATGTAAACATGATGGACTATCATCCTCCTTTTTAGTTATGCTCTGTATATGCTCACCTATTCTTATTTTCAGCTGTCTCTTTGTTTTTCCCACATAATTTAAGCCACACGGGCAGGTTAGCATATTACACGCTCCGTAGAGCAGTTGATAAAGTTGTTTATTTTATAACATTTTTTACCTTCTGAATCAACAAAAGTGTCAGTTTTGTCCACATATTTGCAAATATGGCAGTTGCCACATGCAAACATGCCTTTCATTGGCGGAAGATCAGTCAGCCAGTTACGTTTTTTAGGTCTTTGGTATTCAGAGTGTACCAACCTATCTTTTAGGTTTGGTGCCCTTTTGGCCATGAGGAGTGGTCTATCACTCACAAAGTTACCGAGTATTGGAGCATCCGCTAAGATGTGCCAATGTTGGTTGAGAATATTTTTAATTTGGTCCCATTGTGCTCCGTAACGGGTGATTATTCTTAATGGAGTGGATTTCATATTTTTTTGATGATTATTTTGGCCCGTGTTGTGGGTTTGTACTCTATTTTTAGTCAAAAGTTCACCCCTTGCTGTCTGGAAGGCTCTCTTTTTGGCTCTTCTGATAGAGGTATGTGAGTAGCCTCTGTCACGGAACCTTCCATATAGTTCCCGTGACTCGTTCTTGAAATTCTCCAAATCAGAACAGTGGAGCTTTGGGATCGTATAAAAAGCCAGGATATTGAACTCCCGCACAGTCAGATAGTCATATTCTTTTTTTGTAACAAGTTGTTCCTCCAAAGCATATCTCAATTTACAATTCAGATCTATCACTATCTTCTGGAAAAGGTAGGAAGTAAGCCTCTGATATGTAGTTTTGTCTTGTAAAAGACGTAAAGTTTCTCCTTCATATAGGGTCTAGGGACCGTGTTGCCCCCCTTATCACTACTTTTAAATATAATGTCAGTGACCTCTTCCAATTCCCTACAGGCCCTTCTCTCTTCTTTAGTTAGATTATCCAGACCTCTTCTTTGCCAATCTACTTTGGAGAGGTCCTTTTTGACCTGTTCTAAGAACAGGCTGATCGATTTATGTTTAGAAAGAGGGGGCATTTTGAGTGATCTAATGGTCATGTTTGACTTATGTGGGTTAGTTTGTAGCTGGGTAGGTAATTCTGTATCAGAGTCAAAATTGGGATTCTCCTGTAGGAGGGCCACCAGGGTGTCCAAAGACTCACATTCCTCTTTAGCAAGGTCAGTTGTGGTTTCTGTCATGTCCTTGCGGTCGGTATGCCAGTACCTAAAAATTACCTTCCTTAGAAAGAGGCTAACATCCTTAAATACCTCAAATTCACTCATCGTTGCTTTTGGGGAAAATAATAAACCCTTTTGCAATAGGGAAATGTGATGCTGATTAAGAGGAAAATCTGAGAGATTTACTACCTTCATATCCTGACTACATTCGGAACCTATATCAATTTTGGGGTCATGTGCTCCATCTAAGATTGTCTCTGTCGTGATCTCAGCTCTCTTTTGTTTGGTCCTGTTTCTTTTTCTTTTGCTTTTTTTTGTCTTTTCAAATAGAAGAAAGATCCACCTAATATCTCCAATGGCTGAGTATATCCGGTGACTTATGAGTCTCTATCGCTGAGCGGCTGGTCTATTTGTATGAATATAGGGGATACAGACATACGGATAAAGACGTCAGAACGGTGAGCTGTACTGGGTTAACCAAGATAATTTACAATATTTTGTTGCGCTAGGGGACGACAGCTATGGATAGGGGTGAGCAATATATACAAAGGGATAGTAAGTTATATAAAAAAAATTAAGAATAGCTAATTAAAAGATATCAATTAAATAACAGTCATGTGTGAGTTACAATACATTTATATGATAAAAATAATGATAATAGAAAAATAAAAAATGGTAAAAAAAAGTCCAGGGATGGTGCTGGGTTGATGAACAAAAGTCCAGGCATAAAAACTGGGATGAAATGAGTGGAGAGGGGGGGGGGGGGGGGGGCGGGGAAGGGAATGCAGAGTATAGGTCTATGACTTCAGGGGGAGAGATGCAGATACAAACACAGGAGGCAGCATGCTTGAAGGGCAGAATTCACCTTTGGAGGGAGATAAAAAGGAAGAAAAGCAGCGCCGACCTAAGTGTAGTACTGTAGCATAAACATTTATTACAGGTTAAAATGCACTCACTCAGAATAAGGTAGATACAGGCACATCAAGTAAAAAATACGTCCGGGAAGCTGTGTGGTGGGCAGCAGGGCTCCACAGGGGGCGATCCTGAATGCTGGAGTGTGTTACATTTGTCTCCTAGTCCCGTCTGACGGCGCAGGTGGTAACCAGTGTCACAGGCTGGGTTGAGACAGGCACAGCGTGGATCGTCTGTTAAGTTGTATTTCCCGGGTATCAGTGACGCTGGGGGCGTGCACGCGTTCGGAGCATGCGTGCTCCTTCATCACGCCGTCAGACGGGACTAGGAGACAAGTGTAACACACTCCAGCATTCAGGATCGCCCCCCTGTGGAGCCCTGCTGCCCACCACACAGCTTCCCGGTCGGATTTTTTACTTGATGTGCCTGTATCTACCTTACTCTGAGTGAGTGCATTTTAACCTGTAATAAACGTTTATGCTACAGTACTACACTTAGGTCGGCGCTGCTTTTCTTCCTTTTTGTACTGGGTTAACCCCCTGCCTTAATACCGTTACTGTTTCCTTTGACTGATGTTATCCCTCATTAATCAACTGTGATCCATACTTACATAGCAACCAATGACCTGCGTTTTTCAACTGTGCGATTTTGAAATCCATATGCATTGCTGCTTTACAAGTTTGAGTGGAAGTTACTTGCTGAACATCCTTTGACAGATGTTATCCCTGATCAATCAATTGTGATCCATACCTACAAAGCAACCAATGACTTGTGCTTTTCAATCTGTGCGATTTTGAAATCCATATGCATTGCTGCTTTACAAGTTTGAGTGGAAGTTACTTGCTGAGCGGAACACACAAACTCTCTATACATAAACACCGCTGGCTAATTTCAACTATATCACAGTGACTTTTGTCTCTATTGAGTTACCAGGCCAATCTACGGTGAATATACAACAATCAGATTGAACCGTGTGTGCGAGATGGGTGACTGATGTGTATGGCTGGATTTGCTATGGACACCAGTGTTCCATTAAGACCTTCTGGTCTTAATTTTAATTAAATGTGTTTGGAGGAGGGATTTGGCAACTTTTTCATTAATTTAGACAAGTATTTATTCAAATTTGTGCGCTGGCAAAATATATATTGAAGTAGTACAATTAGGAAGCTCCTTGGGGTAATACCCAGAGCCACAATGTGTTTGAATCCCAACACGAAAGAAATACCAAGACAGTAGATACAAGTAGTGCATTAAATCATATCTCCATAAAAAATTAAAAATAAAAGAATATGGAAAAATATTTCAAAAGAGGTGAAAGTTCTGAAGGTACGATTGATCACTCAATAATTTAAAAGACACCACATTCAGTCCATGAAAACAAGTTAGCAAAAATAAGTGAAAAAGAAAAAAAGGAGGAGACGTTCCTTTGGTGTATCACATCAAAAGCAGGAAAGTGAAAAGATGTGAAAACGCTTCCAAACCACCATTGATTGCAGGAGAGGAGTAATGGATGTGCCCTTACCCCATTCGTTGGACCTCCTCTATGGCGAGGTCATACGGGCTTGCAGATATAACCCTCTGCGGGGACAGATGGAATATTGGTGTCCGGGTCCTGTTAGCATGCACCACCGACTCCGAGCTGATCCGACTGCTACAGCATCAGAAGGGAGACTCAGGATTGGGAGGATCCATATTTAAGAAAAGAAGGGGAAAAACTCCAATGGTGTAGTAATAATATTAGGGATTTATTGGTTAAAATAAACCGCAGGTATGTATACAAAAAATTCCAGTATGAAAATCATTAAATCTAAAAAGCCGGCATAAAAACAGAGGCTGAACGCCCGCGCAAACAAAGAACACGTGATGGCAAGCACTGCGAGGCCACGCCCTACATGTTTCGTCATACGTGACGTCTTCTACGGGGCCCCGTAGAAGACGCACGGGCGTTCAGCCTCTGTTTTTATGCCGGCTTTTTAGATTTAATGATTTTCATACTGGAATTTTTGTATACATACCTGCGGTTTATTTTAACCAATAAATCCCTAATATTATTACTACACCATTGGAGTTTTTCCCCTTCTTTTCTTAAATATGGATCCTCCCAATCCTGAGTCTCCCTTCTGATGCTGTAGCAGTCGGATCAGTCGGATCAGCTTGGAGTCGGTGGTGCACGCTAACAGGACCCGGACACCAATATTCCATCTGTCCCCACAGAGGGTTATATCTCTATTCTTTTTCACTTATTTTTGCTAACTTGTTTTCATGGACTGAATGTGGTGTCTTTTAAATGATTGAGTGATCAATCGTACCTTCAGAACTTTCACCTCTTTTGAAATATTTTTTCATATTCTTTTATTTTTTATTTTTTATGGAGATATGATTTAATGCACTACTTGTATCTACTGTCTTGGTATTTCTTTCGTGTTGGGATTCAAACACATTGTGGCTCCGGGTATTACCCCAAGGAGCTTCCTAATTGTACTACTTCAATATATATTTTGCCAGCGCACAAATTTTAATTTATATGCTTTTTTACTTTATGGATATTTGGAGTATTTTGTTGCAGCTGCATTTTGTGAATTTAAGCAATTTTGACTCACTGTGTTTTGCTCATTAGCGCAAGTTTTTTCCACCATTTCTAAGTATTTATTCAAGCATTTATTTGTTAAAAGCGTCCATGCTGCGGCGCTTCCGAAGCGCTTTTCCAGGCGCATTGGAAGTGCTGGCCATTCATTTCAATGGGCAGGGCGTTTAGGGAACGCTAAATACAGTGCTTCCAAACAACCCCAAAAATGCTACTTGCAGGACTTTTCCTAACGTCCCCCAAGCGCACCGCCCCAGTGTGAAAATGTCACACTGAAATGAATGGGAGGCGCTTTTCAGGTGCCATTTCTAGCGCTAAAACGCCTGAAAACCACCTCAGTGTGAAAGGGGTCTTACAAATCCAGACCTGCCTATTTTGAGTGACCAATCACAAATCAGCATTCTTCATGCCAAGTGAAACCAAACTGCTGTAAAATGACCAATGAAAACAAGGTCACTAGTTATAGATTATGGTAAATAAATAGCATTGGCTCGAGCTATCAACTAAACTTCTGTCTTTTAGCGTTCCATAGTATTGCGCCACAGAGCCTTAATAACGCGTCGCACAGATGGCATTACTTTTAAAGGCAAAACAAACAGTGGTGTGAAATAACCTTTCAGCAATCATCTTTTAACATCCCCTGAAATCCACTATTTAATCTGAATCCATGCTGGGCATAGAATTTCCTGAATTATCTCCCCTCTGTTCTACCTTGCCTGCTGACAGGGCCCTTATGCCTTATTAGGCCTTTTTATGGCTTATTATAAGCTTTAGGATCTTCTACAACACAAATATCTCTCTCTCTCTCCATTCAGTCATGTGGAAGAGGGCTCTCTATAATTATCTTGCGCTCAATGAGAGATGGAGTCTTTTCTGCTTTAGAAACAAGTGCTTGGTGGCTTTTCCATTCGGTTCCTGTTTTGAAAAGCAGGTTAAATTGCTGCGGTGAAAACAATGAAAGCCAATCCCTACTGTGGAGAGTTCAGGTCTGTGTTTATCCAGTATGAGAAAGAGAGTGGAGTTCCCAGACCCGCGGACTCATCTCTGGAAAGTTGTGATTTGCGTTTGACTGACAGGATGTTGGTACTGCCGGCTCGATGACAAAAGACAAAATAAATCCACATTTCCTCAGGCTGCATTTAAAAAGTCTTTCACCTCATGGCACCTTCTTTGTACAGTACAAAATGAGGAGAGAGAATGTATGAAATGTAGGCAGCCATTTGAAAGGCTTGGAAAAAAAAAATGGGGCCAAAAAGCCTTGCGAAACCCCCTGCTTCCACAGGAGAAAATGAATTCTGTAGGAAGAGCTTATAGGAATTTACAGTGGAAATGGTATTGTTCTGAGGAGAAAATATGTTTTAAATGGTATTACACACAGAGATGTTCTGTTCCAAAGCTCAAAACAAAGTTTTTATTCATAATCCGTCCCCCAGGGCCACTCTTATATTAGAATTTATTAACGATATTCTCTGTTTATTACCACAGAGCACAGTTTGGGAGCTCCCACTAATACGAATAAAAATCGGAGAACTGAATTGGTTTGCTTATACAACGCTAGATTGTAAAACTGAATACATGGAAGAATACATATGTAAGCATTATGCTGCCGCCATGCTGCTTGTCCATTACCAGCCGAGGAAGGGTAGGCTGTGAGAGGACTGGGTGTGCTGGACTCAAATGCCAGTTAATCATCATCTCAGTACACCACTGTTAGTAGACATACAAAAATGTTCTGTTAGTTGTTTTAGAACTTTACATTTTGTATAATATATAGCAGTAGTTCTCAACCTCACTAGTGCCGTGACCCCTTGATAAAATTTCCCAAGTTGTGGGGACCCCTAAGAGTAAAATTATTTTCGTAGTGTGGATTGTCAGCACCCAAGGCAAGACATGCAATTTGCGCCCCTAACCCACGCACATTTAGCGCTCCCTAAATACCTTCCACTCGTACAGTATTAATACCCCTTATGGTATGTTTTAGGATGTACCACTCTCTTTGTTCTCCTTTCTTTACCTTTTATCTCTCGCTATCCTAATTTCTTGTTTTTTTTCCCCCATCCCTCTCTCTAGCCATCTTTCTTGTTCTTGTCTTATGCTTTCTCTCCCTTTTTCTTTGTTCCTCCCCCTCCTTTCCTCTCCCTTCCATGTATTCTCCATTTTTATTCCTTCTCTTACTCCTTGGTGGGGAGTTGGGATCAGTGGCAGTGCTGGTGGTGAGTTGGGATCAGTGGCAGTGCTGGTGGGAAGTTGGGATCAGTGGCAGTGCTGGTGGGAAGTTGGGATCAGTGGCAGTGCTGGTGGGAAGTTGGGATCAGTGGCAGTGCTGGTGGGAAGTTGGGATCAGTGGCAGTGCTGGTAGGAAGTTGGGATCAGTGGCAGTGCTGGTGGGAAGTTGGGATCAGTGGCAGTGCTGGTGGGAAGTTGGGATCAGTGGCAGTGCTGGTGGGAAGTTGGGATCAGTGGCAGTGCTGGTGGGAAGTTGGGATCAGTGGCAGTGCTGGTGGGAAGTTGGGATCAGTGGCAGTGCTGGTGGGAAGTTGGGATCAGTGGCAGTGCTGGTGGTGAGTTGGGATCAGTGGCAGTGCTGGTGGTGAGTTGGGATCAGTGGCAGTGATGGTGGTGAGTTGGGATCAGTGGCAGTGATGGTGGGAAGTTGGGATCAGTGGCAGTGATGGTGGGAAGTTGGGATCAGTGGCAGTGCTGGTGGGAAGTTGGGATCAGTGGCAGTGCTGGTGGGAAGTTGGGATCAGTGGCAGTGCTGGTGGGAAGTTGGGATCAGTGGCAGTGCTGGTGGGAAGTTGGGATCAGTGGCAGTGCTGGTGGGAAGTTGGGATCAGTGGCAGTGCTGGTGGGAAGTTGGGATCAGTGGCAGTGCTGGTGGTGGGTGGGATCAGTGGCAGTGCTGGGGGGAGTTCTGATCAGCCAACTTAGGTGCTCTTGATCAAGGTCATCTGCTGATCTGAGAACTGTAGTGGGGACTTTTAATGGCAACTATAATCACAGGTAGTGTTACTCATGGCTTCACTGTGTCTCCGACTTTGTAATGCTCCGCAACAGTGACACCTATGCCGAAATCAGGAGATAGGGTCTCCTCCAGCCCCTCCCACTTCACATTCCTCACCAGTCAGCTGACCCCCAGCCATGTTGTGAACTGAATGGGCGGCTAAGAGGCTGAGTGGGTGGCCACAGGCTCCAGGAACAGCCCTGCTGGGCGGACGAAAAAAAGGCTGGGAGAGTTGTGCAGGCTTCAGTAACAGCCCAGGACTCAGTGACCCTGAGCAAATCATCATTCGACCCCCAGGTTGAGAACCACTGATATATAGGAATTTATATAGCACAAAAACATAAAGGTTCGCTGTCCTTTTAAATGAAAAATTATAAACGTAATAAACAATTCATAAAAATATAAAGCAATTAATTCATAAATATAATTCATTAATAGAGTGCTTAGTAAATATAAATCCATAAGTGAATATACACTATAGTGCCAAAAAGTATTGGGACACCTGCCTTAACACACACATGAACTTTAATGGCATCCAGTCTTAGTCAGTATGGTTCAATATTGAGTTGGCTCACCCTTTGCAGCTAAGGCAAGCCAAGGAAATAAAAAAAAAAAAATCACACACATTAACATCTGCATTTTTTTGCTAGACAATTACTTAAACCCCCAACTATATATTTTATTTTTATTATTTTATTTAACACTTTTTTTAACACTTTTTATTTTCACATTTTTTTCTTTTAAAAGAAAAAAATAATAAAAGCACATACGCTATATTGTCAAAAGTATTGGGATGCCTGCCTTTACACACACATGAACTTTAATGGCATCCCAATCTTAGTCCATAGGGTTCAATATTGAGTTGGCCCACCCTTTGCAGCTATAACAGCTTAAACTCTGCTGGGAAGGCTGTCCACAAGGTTTAGGAGTGTGTCTATGGGAATATTTGACCAATTTAACAGTAACTATAAGAATTTTGCTCTGTGCTGGAAAGGATCCCATACTTTGGATTATGTCAAAGCATAACAAAAAATTTTATATTGCCGTTTATCAATTCTTGGATGTATTATCTGCCTTAGTTTGCATTTTTCAGGCTAAGAACAATTTCAGCAAGTACAGAAAGCACCTGCCAATCTTGCCAGAAATGCTATCTCCTTGTCAGTTCAAGAAGTGCATTTGTGAGGTCAGGCACTGATGTTGGACGAGTAGGCCTGGCTTGCAGTCTTCACTCTAATTCATCCCAAAGGTGTATTATTGGATTGAGGTCAGGATTTCGCAGGCCAGTCAAGTTCCTCCACCCCAAACGCCATCTACACTATATTGCCATAAGTATTGGGCCACCCCTCCAAATCATTTGGTGGAGGGGGGAATTATGTGTGAAGTTGTTTTTTCAGGGGTTGGGCTTGGCTCCTTCGTTCCAGTGAAGGGAACACTTAAGGTGTCAGCATACCAAGACATTTTGGACGATTTGATGCTCCCAACTTTGTGGGAACAGTTTGGGGATGGCCCCTTCCTGTTCCAACATGATTGCGCACCAGTGCAGAAAGCAAGGTCCATAAAGACATGGATGAGCGAGTTTGTGGGGAAGGAACCTGACTGGCCTGCACCTCAACCCGATAGAACACCTTTGGGACGAATTAGAGCGGAGACTGCGAGCATAGCCTTCTCAGCCACATCAGTGCCTGACCTCACAAATGCACTTCTGGAAGAATGGTCAAACATTCCCATAAACACCACTCCTAAACCTTGTGAACAGCCTTCCCAGAAGAGATAAAGCTGTTAGCTGCAAACGATGGGCTAACTTAAAAACTCTATGGACTATGACACCATTGAAATTCATGTGCGCGTAAAGGCAGGCGTCCCAATACTTTTGACAATATAGTGTATATATAGCACAAAAGAAAAATCATAAAGATTCGCTGTCCCTTTAAATGAATAATTATAAATCTAATAAACCATTCATAAAAAGTAATACATTCATAAATATAATTTCATAGAGTGCTTAATAAATATAAATCCATAAATGTATATATTTGATATCAAAATCTATGTGAAAAAAAAGGAAAAGTCCAAATGAATATAGAAAAAGTCAATCATTGTAATCCACCTCACCAATCAATATCCGCACACAAATCCACAGTGAATGGCACCGCCCGGAAACAAGAGAAGAGATGCGTCACAGAACAGCTCCACCACAAGGAGTTAATAGTCTTCTTACCAGAACATAGGATCTCACAGAGAGATCACCAAATGCCTTGCTGCTCTGCAGCCACTGAAACTATCTCTAGGGACAGCCAATTCTCCGGTCCCAAGTGCACTTGATGGAAGGATTAGGATACAGAGGAAACCAGCAATGTATAGGATTTATGGCATTCACTTTATTAAAAATCAAAAAATGCACTTGCAGTGTCTCTCCAATATAAACTACATGTAACAAACTCTGCGGAATGAAGTCAAGTGCGTTGCCCCGCCCAACGCGTTTCTCCATAACAAGCGTCAGGGGAACAGAGGCCTACACTCCTATTGGAGAGACAATAAGTGCATTGTTATGATTTTAATAAACTGAATGCCATAAATACTACGCTATGCTGGATTCCTCTTTATTCTGATCCTTCCATCGGGTGAGTGCAGTTAGGACCGGAGAGGTGGCTGTACCTGGAGATAGAGCCTCAGCAAGGGGTTTGGTGATCTCACTATGAGAGCCTATTAACCGTTTGTGGTGGAGCAGTTCCGTGACACTTCTCTCCTTTCCAGGTGGTGACATTTCCGGTGGATTTGTGGGCAGATATTGACTGGTGTAGTGTATTACCTTGATTTGGACGTTTCCCCTTGTTTCACATAGTTTTTGATATGAAATATATTCACTTATGGATCAATATTTATTAAGCACTCTATTTATGAAATATTTATGAATTTATTACTTTATGTTTTTATGAATTGTTCACGGTTTATAATTTTTTATTTAAAGGGACGACGCACATTTAAATTTTTTTTATTTTATAGTTGTCACATTTGCTACCCAGATAGGTGGAAGGGTGTTGCAGTTCCAATTTCACTTATTTCGCTTAGAGCAAGGATATACAATTTTGGGTTTTATACTTATATAGCACCTTACATAAATTGTACATTGACATCAGTCCCTGCCCTCAAACGGCTTACAAGCTAAGGTCCCTACCTCCTGTACATACACATACTAAAACCAATTTAGACTGGAACCAATTAACCTACCTGCAGGTCTTTGGAGTGTGGGAAGAAACCACAGCACCCAGGAGACCCAGGCAAACTCAATGTAGGTAGTGTTGTAGTTGGGATTCATGGTTGGGTGCTCAACTGTTAGCCACTGCGCTACCCCCCTATAAACATCACAGGTTATTGCCTACACAACACATGTGCAACAGCAAAAAGGGTGGGGTTTATTGCCAATGAACGCCACATATGGAAAGCTGAGGTTTTTTGTGCTGCGTGTATCCTCACTGCACACTCCCAGCACAAGGAGAGAAATAACAAAATCTCTATTAATGATCTGGAGCTGGCGGGATGGGCTCCCGATCATGTGACCACTGTGACAGCCAGTCACAATGGTCATGTGATTCACACCAGTAGTAGATTTGCGCTTGCTCTAGATAATCAAGAAGACATAAGCTTCTAACACCGCAACTAGAATAATTGCCCAACAAATAGATAATAAACAGAAAAAGTGTAGCGCTAAGTCAACAAGGCACCTTAAAACTGATAGGTTCAAGAGGCCTATGCCTTAAAAATAATGTACACATATAAATGTTTCACATCTAAAAACTCAGAATGAAAACGAAAGTGGTTAAAATGAACAGTCAGTGGGTTGGAAGTGAATGGGTCGCTACCCAAAAGTGAAGTGAGGAGCACCTTCACCAACATACAACATAAAAGTCCTTAAAGATGATATTATGCAGTCACTCAGAAAAGTCCCACATCGCTATATTGGATACTGCATATATAGGCCAACTTTATATGTCACACCACAGTGTCTTCATAAACATGCAGTGCACTCAGATGTTACAGATTGGGGCTTACCGGAGGGTTTGAACCCAAAACAGCGTATACTGTGAGGGTCAAACCAGCTTTTATTGCACCCTGGCAATAGTGAGAAGACCTTGGCAGCCTGAAGATATTGGGAAGGGCTATTCTGAAGGCGTATCTTCTCCAAACATAGTAATGGATCTCTCCACGTGAGGTTCCTGCTGGCTGCCCCGGGGCCTGCCTGTGTCTCTCCCTGTGTCCTCCGGCTCGGTGTGATTGGGTCATCCTTCCTATCCCCGAGGCACAAAGACCCAGTTAGGACTCATTTCGATGGGAGCAGAGTCCCGTCCTCCATGCAGTCATTTTTAGCGCATTTGAATTCATCTTGGAGCTATGTGCAGCACAGACGCATATCAAAATTTGACATGCAGCCAGGAGCAGGTGCATGGATCCGGACGCAGATACTAAGTATCCTGATCCATGCACCCCCTTTGGCCCACAAATCAGATTTTGACATGTGACTGTGTCCATGCAGCCGCTGCATCCATATATATAGGCAGCTCTGAGGTGGATGCAGGCGCAGCAAGAGCAGCTCTGCACAGAGGACGGGACTCAGCTCCTTTAGTTTTCTAATGTGAACATGCTTACCAGAGTTGGGAGTAAAAGATTGACTTTCAATGCACTGCTGTTCCTCCATGGTCTAAATCAGAAGTCTGGCTTCTTGACAAAACTGGATTGTTGATAATGCTGGAGGTCAGGGACCTGGCAGTGCTGTCTGCCTGTGGTGCTTGGATCACAAGGCAGGCTGAAGAGAGTAACTGCCAGTGTCAAATGGCTTTGGGCTTACCTCTATGGTATCCGTTTGAAAGGCATCTGACCACTAAAAATGAATTAACAAGCATTGTTAATCTGCAGTTAAAGTGATTGTAAACAAGCACCTTGTAAAACAGTCCGTTCAGTTTAAAAGAAAAATTTAAGACAAAACATTTTTGTACAGGATATAAAAAAAACAAATACCTTTTTTTTCCTATTTTTTTAAATAAATGATCACATTCCCTCTGCTCTCTGCATAAGAGCTGGGGGGAGGAGAAGCAGCAGCACACCGGGCTTGCTAGTGAAATGCTGTGCAGAGGGAGGCGTGTCAGGACAAGTCTGATCATTGGCAGAGAGTCGGCTGAGTTTCCAGCATAGCTAGAGAATGGACCACGGTGTGCTATCCTGCTTAGTGTGGTCAGTGAAAGCAGAGGGCACAAGGGATTTCACATAAAGAAAGCAACACAAAGAGAACAGGATACTTTCTGATACAAGTACAGTACATAGTACAATAGGCACATATCATGAATTTGAAGTGTTAGGGTAACAAATGCTTTAACCTCCATCTGACCTGCTTCAGGTAAGTTTTGTTATCCTGTAGACTTATATGGTAATGTAACCAGTTACCCATACTAGCATATTAAATCAAATTCATTTTAAGAAAAGGGTCTTAAAAGCAATAATAAAATGCTGAATATTTGGATTTTTGGCTTAATTAAGGTCAGGATATGAGGCTATATCACCTAAAATGCACAGGTAAAGAATGTGAGCAGAGACTAGTATCAACATCTACATGAGTTATGGCACCAACATCCCGTATATATAAGTGGAAACATGTAGGAGATGTGGGACTTTAAAGGTGCATAACGAAAAAATATGAATCAACAATGTATAAAAGAATATATACAATTTTTATTAAATGAACAATGTCATAAAAACAGTACATATAATATAATCATAGCCAAAGATGTGTGCAAAACATCCTATAACTGACAATGATATACTGTAGTCACGTCCATATTTTTCTACATGTTTCGCCATATGGCTTCTTCAGGAAAGAACGTGATGGTTTGTTTATTTAAGTATGAGAACCTGTAATCCGACAACTTTAGTTGTGCAGCAAAAAACAGAAAAATACAGATTAAGGGTCGGTTCACACTGGGGCGACTTGGGATCCGACTTGTACGCCCTCAAGTCGCCCCAAGTCGCCCCAGAAAGAGATTCAATGGGAGTGAATGGGAGCGTCTTAATAGACACTACTGAAGTCGCTCCGACTTCAGAGCGTACTCCCTGTACTACTTGGATCCGACTTGGTAGGCGACCTGTACCATAGAAATCAATGGAAGTCGCCTCCAAGTCGGATCTCTCTGTAAAGTCAAGCGACTTTGCAGGGAAAACCCCTCCCTCCCAGAGAGCTGATTGTCCTGTGATTGGCCACAGCCGAAGTCGCCTGTCCTGGAGGCGACTTGAAGTCGCGTTGTAATTTGCTAAAGTCGCGCTGAAGTCGCCTTGAAGCCGCGTTGAAGTCGCCGTGCAAAGTCACGCTGAAGTCGTGTTGCCCCTGTGTGAATCGAGCCTTAAGCATCAAATATACACACATTGTATCTTATTAAACATTTATGGCTGCACTTCATATGGGGTCTACTGCCTTTCATTTGAAGTGCAGCCAAAAATGTTTAATAAGATACAATGTGTGTATATTTGATTCTTTAATCTGTATTTTTCTCTGTTTTTTGCTGCACAACTAAAGTTGTTGGATTACAGGTTCTCATTCTTAAATAAACGAAACATCATATTCTTTCCTGAAAAAGCCATACGGTGAAGAAAAATATGGATATGACTACACTAAATCATTGTGTAGCAATAACTCTCGGTGGAGCTGCTGGTTTAAAGCGGGCTGTTACCGTCACCTTTGTTACCTCTATTTCACCAGAACCGGGACTAGGGTCCCGTTGAGTTTAATACCAGACAATGTAGGCACCGGACACTTGAGTATCTTTTCCAATGCTTTAATAAACGTAAATTAAAGGAAGTAGCAGGAAAGAGGTAGAAGAAGAGTTGCAGGGAAGTTCAAATACCTTTTCTTAGTGTAGTATTAGGAATTGAAAGCTTGTAGATGAATGTACTCTTTTTAGAGTTGAATCTTTGCCCGCCTGGATAGGTTTCTCTCACTAACCTAGCAGCCAGTACGCAGCACAAACAAAAGTCTCTGCCACAGACTTGATTGGAAAAAAACCAGTACGATCCTCTGCCACAGAATGTAATGGTTTACGATGAACAGCAAACACAGCACTGGAACCTTTAAGCCGACCCAGCAGTACTATGCGGTAGGATTACTTTAGGATGCGTCCTCCAACTGAGTCACCAGGCCCCTCTCCAGACCAGCACTCTGCATGATCCTTCCATGACGGGTCCTCCCCTGGGATCTTCTCAGTTGTCCAGCTTCTTCCAGTAGGACAGACAGCCCAGGACCATTCCCTTGCCACTGTGGTAGGCCCCAGACAGGCTTCTGGGCCCACCCACACGCTGCAGCGATGTGGGCCTCCCGGTCGGAGGACCACGAGGTAGTACTCCTAGCACATACCTGTCGGCCAGGAGGGCCTGCAGGTGGAACGAAAGTCGGACCCTAAAACATGGCGTCTGTTCCATAAATACCCTCTCCCAGAAGGCAACTCGGAGGACCACCTCCACCGAGTTATCTCCGGGACAGAGGAGCACTCATGCGCTTCAACGTGTTGCCTTTCCAACACCGACCCATGGGGACAACGACATCCACCGGCGCAGTGTGGAACTACACGCAACTCAGCCAAGCTGGAACAGAGGCAAATCTGACTATGTATTCACAGATAACCCACTAAATTTACCTATAAGCAGTAGATTGAAAATCTACCAGCGCTACAATTGTCAGTTATAGGATGTTTTGCACAGATCTTTGGCTATGATTATATTGTATGTACTGTTTTTATGACATTGTTCATTTAATGAAAATTGTATATATTCTTTTATACATTGTTGATTCATATTTTGTTATTATGCACCTTTAAATTCCCACATCCGTGAAATGTTTCCACCTAAAACACACAGTCAAAAGGAATACTGCTAAGATGTAATTCTACAACTATTGACAGAGTATTAGCATTAGTAAAACAAAATGATCGGTCACAGCTGTTTCTTAGAACATAAATGATCAAGCCAATTAGTGTAATCTTCAATGTAAAGAAACCATGAGATGGGTGTTAAATATAGAGCTTGATGATAGGCTGACCCCCTGCTCCAAGTGCTTATTTACAACTGTACGATAACCAAGGGTGGTGACCCCTAATAGTTATGATTTCCTCTCCATCTCCACCATCTGCCAAGATTGCAGCTCGTCAAATATTATTGATGGCCAAAATGGCAAGAATAAGAAGGAAATGTCAGAGTCAGCATGAAAAAAAAGATTAAAAAAAAAGAAGTGCATTGCGCTGGAAAAAAGCAATTATTCTGGTTTGTATATTATACAGTTATTGTTATGCAATAACATGGCCCCAGTACAATTTCAACAATGTGTGCAGAAAAACAATGGTATTTGATGTCCCCTAAGAGCCATGTAGTAGTGTAAAGGGACATATTTCTGCTGCAAGTATAAACTCTCTGGGAGAGGACTATGAAGCAGAAAAAAGGATCATAGTGCTGTGTGCACCAATATTTGTTTTGTATTGTTCTGGCTCCCTGTCAGGTCTCGTTATTGGGCAGATATCTATTTATCGCCTAGGCTGATTATAGATGGATATTTCCAAGAAAGCAGTATACAGTGCCTTGAAAAAGTATTCATACCCCTTGAAACTTTCACATTTTGTCATGTTACAACCAAAAACGTAAATGTATTTTATTGGGATTTTATGTGATAGACCAACACAAAGTGGCACATAATTGTGAAGTGGAAGGGAAATAATAAATGGTTTTCACATTTTTTTTATAAATAAATATGTGAAAAGTGTGGCGTGCATTTGTATTCAGCCCCCCTGAGACAATACTTTGTAGAACCACCTTTCGCTGAAATTACAGCTGCAAGTCTTTTTGGGGATGTCTCTACCAGCTTTGCACATCTAGAGTAAAATTTTTGCCCATTCTTATTTGCAAAATAGCTCAAACTCTGTCAGATTGAATGGAGAGCATCTGTGAACAGCAATTTTCACATCTTTATTTTGTAAATGGTAAAAACCACCAACCCGTGCAGGTGGAAACTGGTAAATATAAATTAATTTAGGAGCAGCACGTTATAAGGGTGAGTGAAAGAGGAGATAATTAACAGAATAATTACAAACCACGCTCCCTTTAAAGTGCAAGTGCAAATAATTGACTAACAATCACAAAGATACACGATTACAAGTGAAAATATAATAACAAAAATTGTGAGAAATACTGTGTCAATAGTGACAACCATCAATAGCTTTCAGCTAGAGTCCAGTCAAAAAGCATCAAAGAACATCCAAGTGTTGGAATATCAAGCAGTTAAAACAAAGGATCAAAAATTCAAAAACAAACAGTGTTCAAAAAATTGTATGCAATTTCGAAACTTCTGGATAAATCCTCCTAGTATTCAGCAAACATCAAGGGAACAGTAATCCATCACCATCACTGGCCACACAGCCTACTCACCAGATTGTGGTGACTCCCATTACAGGAGTCAAAAGCGCTTCAAAGACATGCCAGAAAGCTTCACACGATCACGGCTTGGTCCAGGTGCTGGAAATCAGGAACGCTGTGAATGCATGAATACTGGATGGATTTAGATGAACTCTCGGATGGAGATTGATCATAGAAGACCATTAGTGCCAAAAATGGGAATAGAATGAATGGAAAACTCCCATTGTGAAATAAGCCAAAAATTTATTAAACAGGCTAAAAACAGGCTAAAAACCTGCATGAACCACAAGTGGGTTTGTGCAGACAAACAATGAACGTAGCTACGAAGCTGCGTGTCATGTTCGGTAAATCCGACCGGTTTCGTCAGTGCGTTCTGACGTCATCCATTGACTGGACTCTAGCCGAAAGCTATTGATGGTTGTCACTATTGACACAGTATTTCTCACAATTTTTGCGATTATCATTTTCACTTGTAATCGTGTATCTTTGTGATTGTTAGTCAATTATTTGCACTTGCATTTTAAAGGGAGCGCGGTTTGTAATCAATCTGTTAATTATCTCCTCTCTCAATTTTCACATCTTGCCACAGATTTTCAATTGGATTTAGGTATGGACTTTGACTGGGCTATTCTAACACATGAATATGCTTTGATCTTAACCATTCCATTGTAGCTCTGGCTGTATGTTTAGGGTTGTTGTCCTGCCGGAAGGTGAGCCTCCACCTCAGTCTCAGGTCTTTGGCAGACTCTAACAGGGTTTTCTTCTAAGATTGCCCTGTATTTGGCTCCATCCATCTTCCCATCAACTCTGACCAGCTTCCCTGTCCCTGCTGAAGAAGAGCATCCCCACAACATGATGCTGCCACCACCAATGTTTCACAGTGGGGATGGTGTGTTCAGGGTGATGTGCAGTGTTTTCTTCCACACAGCCTTTTGCTCTTAGGCCAAAAAGTTCAATTTTGGTCTCATCTGACCAGAGCACCTTTTTCCGCATGTTTGCTGTGTCTCCCACATGGCTTCTCGCACACTGAAAACGGGACTTCTTATGGCTTTCTTTCAACAATGGCTTTTTTTTCTTGCCACTCTTCCATAAAGGCCAGAATTGTGGAGTGCAGACTAACAGTTGTCTTGTGGACAAATTCTCCCACCAGAGATGTGGATCTCTGCAGCTCCTCCAGAGTTACCATGGGCCTCTTGGCTGCTTCTCTGATTAATGCTCTCCTTGCCCAGCCTGTCAGTTTAGGTGGACGGCCATATCTTGGTAGGTTTGCAGTTGTGCCCTACTCTTTCCATTTTTGGATGATGGATTGAACAGTGCTCCATGAGATGTTCGCAGCTTGGTATATTTTTTTTATATTTTAACCCTGCTTTAAACTTCTCCACAATTTATCCTTGATCTGTCTGGTGTGTTCCTTGGCCTTGATGATGCTGTTTGTTCACTAAGGTTCTCTAACAAACCTCTGAGGGTGTCACAGAACAGCTGTATTCATACTGAGATCAAATTACACACAGGTGGACTCTATTTACTAATTAGATGACTTCTGAAGGCAATTGGTTCCACTAGACTTTAGTTAGGGGTGTCAGAGTAAAAGTAGGCTGAATACACATGCACGCCACACTTTTCAGATATTTATTATTTATTTGTAAAAAAAAATTAAAAACCATTTATCATTTTCCTTCCAGTTCACAATTATGTGCCAATTTGTGTTGATCTATCACATAAAATCCCAATAAAATAAATTCACACTTTTAGTTGTAACATGACAAAATGTGGAAAATGTCAAGGGGTATGAATACTTTTTCAAGGCACTGCAAGTATTATTTCTGGCAGAAAAAGGATTAACAAAAGGTCTGCCCTACCTTCCCCTACAACAGGTCAGTTCAATCTATTGCTTGCGAATAATGGTCAGGAATAGATCACTATTACAAGTGACCTGTTTCTGCAGAGGTGAATGGAGGGGGGGGGGCTGTGTCAGGTCTTCCCTAATTTGAACCAGACCCCACATTAAAGAGAAACCTCTCTGGAAGTTTTGCCCAAAAAAAAAAAAAAAGAAAAGCAAAGAGCATTGACTAGTCACCAGTAAACCGTTGTTCTCCCTGTAGCTAACTTACCATCCGCACTGCACATTTAAAATAGTTGTAAAGGCAGAAGGTTTTTTACCTTACTGCATTCTATACAGCCCCGCCTAATACTTATCTGAGCCCGATCTCGATCCAGCAATGTGCATGAGAGCCAAGGCTCTCTCAATCCTGATTGGTTCAGATGCAGCAGCAAGAGCCATTGGCTCACGCTGCTGTCAATCAGAGCCAGTGGAGAGGAAGTGGGTTTGCAGGGCCAATCCCCACTCTGTGTGTCTTATGGACACTCCGAATGGGGCTCTGGAGCGATCATGCACGAGTGCCCCCACAGCAGCTGGCATGCTATGGAGGGCAGTGGCTGGGGGGGTGGAGCCAGAAGCGCCGGAAGGGGACACGAGAAGAGGAGGATCAGGGCTGCTCTGTGCAAAACCAGTACACACAGTAAGTATAACATGTTCGTTATTTAAAAAAACAAACAAAAAGAAACAGCCTTTATTATTACTTTATGAATTGTCAAGAAAACTACAATGCATTTTGGGGCTTGTAAAAATCCTAATTTTCAGGGCTACTGCTGAAAGTCAAATTGGATATCACACAACACTAAAGCGTTATCAAAGACCCCAACGAGACCACCAGTAATAGCCCTAAATAAAGGGGATGCTTACAACCCATGAAACATCTTGGCTTTTCTTTGGTGACTAAATAAAATATTACCCTGGACTTAAATATGTGGAGAGGACTGAGCACCCTCACATGCCTGGAAATACACTGCAATTTTTCAGAAGGAATTCCAAACTAATTTTTCAGGGTACTGCTTAGGCATAATTGGCATTTCTAATTTCTCTCAATACCTTAGAAAATCTTTACCATTTGAGTAAAAATAATTCATAAGTGTAATAACAATGAATCAATAATCCAGGTACAAATACTTTGGCTGCTCTGATGACCCTTGCATTCACTGTACGAGCATCAAACACAAATTGAAGGTCATTACATTCATTCATTTGTAGTCTGGAATTTCAGTGATCACAGACCTGTAGAAATGTTGCCGTTGTGCTATTTGCTGTTCATACAAACTCGCCATCCAAATGATGCTCACCAAAGATGCTCATCTCCAGGGTTTATTGTAGCCCGTAACAGGGCCGGATTACAGTGCCGCAAGAGCAGACTCCAGGGCCTTGGCACCTGGCTAAATGCAGGGAGTCGAGGATACAGGTTGGTCTGACCTGATCTTGAGTAAATGTTTCTCAAACAATTTACACAGATCATTTGAGCGTATTTGAGAATCCGGAAGCACTGCAGGGGTAGGGGGGCCTGGGCAGCAGGGGGGAAAACATATGGTGCACAGGGAGGGTAATCAGACCGGTGGGGGGGGGGGGGGGGGGCAATTACGGGAACAGATCCCCTGTATGGCTCTATCTGCAGCAACTGAAAGCCAAGGGGATGGAGAGGAGAAGAAGCCAGCTTTCAGCTGCTGCAGAGAGAGCCATACAGGAGATTGGTTCATTATTTGCCCCCCCCACCCGCCCTGCCATTCACCCTCCCTGTGCACCATACCCCCCCCTTACAACCCAGGCCCCCCTGGGTGCCCTCATACCCCCACAATGCTGCTGGCTTCCCTCCTCTCCTCCCTGCTGGCAGCTGCAAGCACACAAAAGGATTCTTCTAGATGCCTGCTGCCTGGGCCCCCCTGCTGGCCAGGGCAGACCATTGGTACCCCCTATCTATGGCCCTGCTTATGCTAGATCATTTTAGTGAATTGTATAAAGGCTGTCTTCTAAACAATTAGAATTAAAATAGCACAATTGGCCACCCTCCTGTTTCAGGGGCTGTGGCCAGGTGGGTTCTGTCCTCCCTGTGTGGTGGACCTGCCCCAAGGTCCGGCGTTTCTGGATACGGGTCCACTCCTTAATCTACTCAATCACTATGGTTAACATTACAAAAGATCCTCGGATCGCGCTACTCAACTAACCTGTCGATAATATCCCGGGATCCACTCAGACTCTAATATACTACATGTTCTTGGCAGCAACCGTAGCCATTGCAATCTCTTGGAAAAGTCCGGCGATTGATTTAGCCCTCATGAAGCGAAAGCTTACCTGGATCATGTTACACAAATAACTAGTCTGTGTCCTGCAGGACAATCAAACCCTATTTGAAAGGATATGGACCCCCTGGTGTGCTTATCTTCAGGTCTCGAACACCTGAGGCTGACACCGGTTTGATGGTTGGATGGGATTCTGGATGGAGGGGCTCTCACGCTTTTCTTTCTCTTGCCTTGTTTTTCTCCTCTCCCTGTTTCCTATTCTCCTTCCTCTTTTCTCTCTCTTTTTTTCTTACATTTTTTATTTTTTACTTTTCTGGTGTATTGTTGGCCCAACATTTGGTCTTTATCCTCCTTCTAAGGTTAATTGTAAGGTTTTGTTCATGACAAACTACCTCAGGAGATTTTTCCTTTGATGTCTGGATAGAGACACAACTTTATAAAACAACAACAATGGGTAGCCGCGCAGTTTATAGTATAATGGTAAACAATGCAAGTTCATATAATAGTCCTTTGAGCATAAACAGCTCTGTGTGAGATGTACAACATTAGAGGTTACACTTGCTTGGTCACATTACTGTAGTTTGTCACACCTACTTGTGAACGGTTTATGGGCTCATAGCGAAACCCTTGCCATCTTTTACCTACTATTGTCGCCAAATTTTTTTATCATGTACCATTTATGTTGACCGTTTTATTTTGTACTACCCAACAAGGTCCTATCTTGTTACTTTAAACTGTAATAAAAAGACTGACAGAATTAAAATAGTGTAATCCCATATCTGAAGAACATAAGCAGGTAAGGATCTTCAGTAAAGTGTGCTAAAAATCTCGTCAATGTTTAAAGTTAACCTGGAGAGAATCTTTTTTTTTTCCCTAAAAAACTGGAGTTTCACTGAAGGTTGATCACACTCCACTTTGTATCTAAACAAAAGCTACAAATTCCCTTTAATGATCCCTGCGGCCACATAAGCCTAGAACAGAAAATCTTTGTGTTTATTCTCTACCGAATGAAAACAATCACCGGCAAGACCTCCATTTAACATATGGCAGCAAGACTTGTTTAAATATAAATATTAGCTTTTTACAACGAACTTTGAAATCCGGGATATTAAATATTTAGAAATAGAAGTTCTGCGGTGTTGGATCCAGCTGCCTGCTGGGGTATTAAAATGCCTTATTGGTGCTCACAATGCTTGCTCGGATTTGTATTTTATACTTCCCCATGCATTTGTACTACGAGTAGAAGTGTTCCCTTCAGCTGGAACCATATAAATCTCCCAGGATTTGTAATGAAGGCAATGTTTGACCATTTTATATACATGCTTGTCAAGGTACAACAATGAAATGGGTTACATCTAAGCTTTATGGAACTCATCTGAAACATTTTTCATGGAATAAATATGATTTGACTGCTCTAAAATCTATGAGGCGATTACTTTCCAGTGAGGGATGTTTGCCAAGCCTAAGAAAACAGCGTATGACTTTCCAAAACCTTTTCCGTGTTTAACTATTATCTTTTATATTTGTTCTTTTTTATAATATATGATCCTCACTGCTTTGTCCATGCAGAGCAAAGCAACATATTCATTTAAAGTGATATTTAAAAAGGTTAATATTTTTTTTTTTTTTAATAACAAACATGTTATACTTACCTGTTCTGTGCAGTGGTTTTGCACAGAGCAGCCCCGAGCCTCCTCTTTTCGTGTCCCCCATTGGCGCTCCTGGCTCCTCCTCTTCAGCCAGTGTCCCCAATAGCAATCCGCTTGCTCTGGGGCACTGGTGCGTGCTCGCTGGCTAGCAGTGACTCACCGTAGCAGGAACCAATGGCTCCCCCAGCTGTCTCAGCCAATGAGGAATGAGACACCAGGGAGAAGCTCAGCTCTTGTGCACATCGCTAAATCAAGAGGGAGCTCAGGTGTGTAATGGGGTGGGGGGGGGGGGGGGGTGGGCTGCTGCACACAGTTTTTTTTTTACCTGCATAGAATGCATGAAGGTAAAAAATCTCAAGCCTTTAAAACCACTTTAAAGTGTATGTGTAATCAAAATTTTAGTTTTAGACTATAATTAAAGTAGGGAAGGGTTGATGTAGCACTATTAATATGCTTAAAGTTCTTAGGCTGGCCATAGATCAATCTTTCCTTCAGCCCAAAAAAACATGCATTCCTCCATCTACATAAATCAAGGTGGCTAGAGGAATCCTCACTTTTGAGACATTATATTCTCACAGTAGGGACCAAGAAACTTTTTACAACAAGCCCATTTGACAGGAAGCCTATCATTAGATCGGACACACATGGATCAATAATCGGCCAAATTTCGATTCATCTATAGCCAGCTTTAATTCCAGCCACCATGTTAAACAATAGGCTGTATACTTATCTGTACAGTAGGTGACAAAGGAAATCTTTGCTCACTAATCATCCCAGTACAGTTCCAGGTGTGCCAGATAGCTTGTCCTCTTGGTCATGTACATTGGCTCCTCCTGCCTACCCCTATACCACAACATTTGTACAATTGTTGTGACATACACAATTGTAACATAGGGTTGATGATAAGAACCAGTGTCTCAAATCAGTAAAGGCAAATACATGGGTCAGCTTTTTAGTTAAGTCAGCGGGTTGTAAGAAAAAAAAAAACTCACCCGATTCACCAAATCGCACAATGTGGATGCAGGAATCCTCCCCACTGTATCATTGTATTCTGACAGCTGGGAGACTTCACTGCCATCCAAATACAGAGATCAGCGCTGCAGTCCACTGACTTCGGCACTGATAAAGTGAAACTATACCAAAATGGTGGTTGAACATAAGTTGATCAGTAGTTCGGCTCCTGTTCAACCACAATGGCCACACATGGAACAAAATTCAGCCAGTTAGTGCTGAACCGGCCAAATTTCCATCTATGTAGGGCTAGCTTGAGGCTACATCTTGACATGAGATGATCACCGCCTGATCTAACTAATAGTTAGTTTAGAACTTCTGCAGACCCACCCTGGATGGGGGGGGGGGGGGGGGGGGGAGTAATAAAAATGATTGTCCACTACTGTTTCCTTGAGGTGTCTTATTTACACATAAAGAAACACAATGCAAAAATGAAGGATTTCCCGACCAACCGGAGTGAAAATAAAAAAAACTAAATAAAAAAAATTATATTGAATGCAAGATAAAATACTCTAAGTGTCAATGTGTCAGAAAACACTCTACATTCATATTATGGACTAGTGTCAGTACTGCTGTCCACACCACTTGCGTTCCCACAAATAAACTAAAATAAATATTTGTATGAACAGTATATAGTGAATAATAATACCCTGATGAAGTCACATGACTTTATGACGCAATACATTGGAAGGAGCCAGTGACGTGATGCCGCAAAACACAGAAGTGTGCGGTCGACCATTTTGTTGGTTGGTTTCATTGATATACGTCTGTATACTTTGTGCACCAAAAAAGTAAAGTATATATGTTTTTTTTAATTTATTTTTTTCCCGGAGAGCACTATATTTTCTCTTTATTTTGAATGTTTTACCAACATCCAGCTAAGGATTTCAGAGGATGGAGATAGATTAAGAAGCATCAGTGAGCTGGAGAAGCGCATTGCATCTGTGGCATAGGAGACTCCACTTAAAGAGGCAAGCGCATGAGACCTATTTATGAGGTCTTGAAATAAGGTGAGAGCATACAAATGTTGGTGAAGGGATATATGAACATGGTGAAAGTATACTACAGAGTATTAACTACACAGAGGAAATAAAAACAGTTGACACAGTTGGAAGAACATAAAGCTCTACAAATACTAAAATGCACGTTTACAAGAATGTATGGTATAAGTTAGTCTTTTTATTGCACGGCACCTATTTATACACATTTATTTTACTTTAGGGATTTCCCGACTGCCATCCCACATCTATAGATTGGCTAGCCATACACATACACAAATTTTCTCTATCAGCCTGTGGAAAATCAATAGATTCCCCAATCCAGGCCAAACTGAGTGGATTTAGGAATCTCATCTGTTGGGTACCATATTTTTGACAGCCACTGCACCTGCGGCTGTCAGAATCCTAAACAGTGACTGTATCTGATTGGCTGCAGTCACTCTTTGGTGGAGAATTTTCTGCCCCGTTTCTTCAGAGTTTGTCAAGCTGGGTGGTGCGGACAGGGGCACTGATGGTTAAAATTTCAGCTGAAATTTAGGCGGTGTATGGCCAGCATAAGCCTTACTCCACTTGACAATATCAGTACAGTTTTTGTTGAATTTCGTTTCTTTTTTTTGTTTTTTTGTTTTTATAAGTAGCCGTGTTTTTAAACAAAACTATTTTAGTCAATGTAGTATAAAAACCAAAGTGCTCTCCAAATTATGTAATTATATTACTTGTACTTGATAGACAGCCCCCAGAGGACAAACCTACATGTCTAAATGAAATGTGACCAATGAGCAAACAAAAATGGGAAAAATCACTCAAAAAAAAAATACTTTTGGGCAAATTCCACAATCACAACTTCAAATGAACACTAGATTCTAAAAAAAAAACAAAAAAAAAAAAAACAGGAATAATACATCTGCAAAATAGAAGAATCGTCCTCTTGTCTTGTGCTGTGCTCTGACTCTACAAAATCTAATCAGATGAGACCTATCTGTTTAGAGCCCCTAATAGGCTTAACTATAGAACAAAGACTAGACCCACCTAATCTTGCACTGGTTAAATAAGCTTACTAGAGCAATATTTGCTTCACTATAGATTTTCCTAAAAAGATAGGGCAGCTGGAAGGGGGGATTAGTATTCATGATTTATCTGGAAGAATGTTTCTTTTCAGGAGATATTTATAAGTCGGGAGGATGCAAGGACATGGAGAGTAGAACTATGTACCAAAGTGTACTGTTATGTAGAATCGGTACTGGGAGTTTCAAACTGTTTTATCCCACAAACACTGAAGGTGCCTTTAAAAATCTGGTTCAAAGCTTTTAAAATATGAAAATTAACCACCCAAAGAATTTCAAAAAGTGAAGCAAAGTCACGAACAAACGAAAAAGGGCGATTAAAATATTGTTGGAAAAGTCAAAAGCATCTCCAATTGCAAAAACAATAGGCTCCCTATAAAACAGAACACTCTAAAGTTACAATCGGAGGTGCCGACTGACTTCAACACAGTTAAGATGTAAATGAAGAACACAAATATTATGCACTCCACACAATATCAGTACCAGCTGAACACAGGTAAACTATTACAATATTAGTTTAATCCATAAGTTTAGCCCTTGCGGAGCCCAAGACCAGAAGGGATAAGTCCCATTTAGCATGAAACTTTACGTTTTACTTTTACATTTTAGGCTTTAAGACCTAGACATAAGACACATTTTTGACAATACTGCCTGATGATGAACCTTCTTAGCTGTGCAAATGCTTCAAACTTTTTATATTTAAGACTATTTTATATCTATGGGTAGCCAAAGCATACAGTTATTTCAGCACCAGATAAAAACCATAAGGCTTGTGGAAATAAAACTGTTAAGAATACATGTATAAAAAAGATTGTAAGAAGGGAAAGGGATACAATTATCCATTTCCCTGCTGACACAAAAACCCATCGCAAAGGAGAGAGTTGGCATGACAGGAAGAAAAGTATGATGAATAGGGGATTCAAGATCTTAATCTCAGATGAGTGTGCAAGGGAGCACCAGCCTTGACTCTATATCAACTGTCAAATTCAGACAATAAGGGTTGCCTAAAAGACTCTATCTATGGAAAAAAGCTGATGAATGATGATTTTTTTTTTCAGTGCACTGGCCGCAGCTAGATCTTCTGAATGAGAATTATTTACGTAAGTGCTTCAGAAGTCATTAGAAGGCATCAACTTTTACTGGGTGGTAATGTATTGTTATAACATTTTTGATGCAAGGAAGCAACAGAAATGCACATTTTCAGTTACTATAATTGTAATTATTCATTTACTCAATACGGTGTCACAAGGAAAAACATTTAGCCCTCCTGCGCAAGACTGCAGTGGGAAGGTCTTGTACCCAGACCAAGCCCTTCCCACCATTTGACACTCACTGCTGCTATATACCTTACTTTAAAAACAGAAGCGTATCACAACACAGTTACTCAGAGTGGTTTGAACAGTAGGGTATCTGATCTGGTGAAGTGGTTGCAAGTTCTTGCTTTGGACAGCTCCTACACGATTATAACTAGTGCAAAAGTCTGTTTTGATAACTACTACATTCATACTTTGCTTTCCGATAGGGTACGTGCAGACCCCTGGTGTCCTACCTGAGGCCTTTTGGTATATGATGTGTGGCCCTCAGACATCAGCAGTATGTAGAAGGAACAATAATTAGACTTTATTTACATTTGGTGTTTTGGGATCTCGGGCAGAGTCTCTGCATTTTCTACCCGCGATCTCAAATCGCACTACAATTGCATGTTCTGGTGCCATTCATTTTCAATGGCACATAAATGTGGTGCAGTTATGGCGATTATGCACACGAAATAACATGCCAAGCTTCGTCGCCCAAAAGAAGCTCCTGCTCCTTTTTAGATGACAAGCTTCGCATGTTGCAGTTTGTTGCAATAATCGAGGCAAAACCACACTGGGTTTTAGGTGCCATTGAAAATGAATGGAACTCGAATATGCATTTTGTGATTGTAGTGCGATTTGAGATTGAGGATAGAATCACAACGATTCTGGCCCAGATTCTAAAACCCCAAATGTGAATGGAGCCTTAGGCTAATAGCATTGATCTCTACTAACCTCATGTAGCACATTCCCAGTTTGGTATGATCTTCTGCGGTATATTCCCAGACAAAAATGTGGTATGTCCCCACACTCTGACCTTTTTTCCTCTTTAAATTCAGCCGTTTGATTGTCCCCTTAAGCACTACATATATTGAGCAGAATGTGCGGCCCTTTGGCGATAGCAGGGACCACATTTGAGGCCCCCTTAAGCTCATAAATTGACTACCGCGTAGAGAGTGGTTAGATCACGCGAGCAGGTAATAGTGGCACATAAACATTAACATGCAGCCTAGAGGGGGAAGGGAGGCAGTTAGTGGTGCAGGCATTAATATTTACTCATTGATGCTTTGGTCAGTAAAGGTTTCAATAGAAATACAGCATATTCAATGTGAGGTTAATCTAAAGTTAAGCAAACTGTCCAGGAAAATCCACCACAGAGAAGTATCTGTATGATGGACACTTTGAACATTCTCCTGGAGAACGAAAAGTTAGTAGTTTTAAAACTCTTCCTCCCATCCCCCTATACATTTCTATTGGTCAATCCTTATGATGGGCTGCTCATTGGTCAAAAGGAATGGGATTTTGTGTGACATCTGGGACCCATTTACAGTCCACTTTGACTAGTACAAAAATTCAGTCTGTGTTAGGCTTAGTACAGATGAGCCCAGGTTGTTAGTGCATAACCAATGTTAACCAAAAATCTTTCCATTACTCCTGCAGTCCACGTTCAATGCATGACACTAAATCCTTACAAGGTCAATCAGTACTTGTGTATTTTAGAGCCAAGGAGTTTCTCAAATTTTTCATACTCCAGATACTAGAAAATGTTCGGTGCACATTAAGAACCTCTCTTGAGTATTGACCCTCATCTATACAGCCCATCAGTTGAATTTACTTTAACGAAGTACCAGCTGAGTTGGTTGTTCCCATCTGAAATGGATGGACAGCATAGAGAGCCTTTGGGTTGTGTTAAGACAGACCAAGGGTTGCATCCCTTTTACCTCAAAACTTCCTTTGAAAATTTTGGCAAATATTCATGAGGTAGCTTGCATCACTACTATATTCATAGTTGTTCAGAATACAAAATGGCTGCCTGTAATTGTAAAAAAAACATGACCAACGCTGTCACGGTCATGTATTCCTTTCTCAACAACCTCCCTATATTCTGTCAATAAAATTGCTGCTATTTTGAAGGAAACTGCAGCTAAACTTCTAATAAATATCAGAATTTTTCAATTGTGGATGCCAAAAATGAAATGTTGCCCCGATAAACTAGACTTTATTTAAAGGCAATGTAGCATAACTTATTTTATAGAAGCATTTCCCTTTCAGCACTTGCTGACAGATTTATTATGATAAGAAAAATAACAAATGCATCATTTACTTGCAATGGTTCCCTTTTTTTTTTGCACAGTGCCAGCTCATTTTACAGCACTGATAAAAGAGAGGCTTGGCAAAGCTCACCGAAACAATGCAAGGACATAAAACAGTAAACACAAACATTAATAACCATAAAAAGTGATTGAATATTAGTACAACCTCAATGCATTAACCACAGGGCCCTCGAGCTACAGTCTGGCAGTAACCAAGTTAAACACAGACTAAGCAAAACCTGAAATGCGTAAACACAATCATATACAAGCTAAAAGCACCACATATACATTACCAGAATGTTTATTATATTAAACCTTGCACATACTAAAGCACGCACAAGTGTTTATGGAATAAAATTTAGAAAGGACAGTAAAAAAAAAAAAAAAAAATAATGAACAAGAACCTCTTTATTTTACAGAGGACTTTTCAGTCTCTGATGACTTTAAAAGGGAAACTATAGTCTTTGTCATTTGTTTTTTTTTTTATGATATAAAATGCAAAAGTGATAAGCTTAATTGAAGCAATCTTAGCGTGTTCCTGTTTAGAACACTGTATTTAATATACAGCTCTGTTATAGGTATATATTATGTTTCTGTCAAAAGATGGCCCTAGATGAAGGGTTCTTAAAGCTTTAAGCTTTACAGACCCCCAATGGATTGTTCAATATGTCCCTATACCACCCCTGCTAGACTGTCAAAATCATCATCACCTCAATTAGCAAGTCCTATTAAGTGCCAGGGTACCAGTATGACTGCAAAAGATGTCAATTGCATGATTTAAATTTTATATGAATAGCTAATAGCAAAGAAGCTGAAAGAAAATCATAAGGATTTTTTTTATATATATATAAATAAAAATGCCAACATACACACAGTACTATTACTTATTACTATATATACGCTCAGTGTAAAAAAAATAATAAAATATATATATATATATATATATATATATATATATATATATTTTTTACACTGAGCGTATATATAGTAATAAGTAATAGTACTGTGTGTATGTTGGCATTTTTATTTAAATATATATAAAAAAAATCCTTATGATTTTCTTTCAGCTTCTTTGCTATTAGCTATTCATATAAAATTTAAATTATATATATATATATATATATATATATATATATATATATATATATATATATATATACAAATCACATATACCCAAGCCAACTACAACTAGTGTAAGTTTGAGGTTTTGGAAAATCTTACTCACATGTCACCTGACACACAGTCAATTTCTCCACTTGGATTAAGGCTACTTTCACACTGGGGCATTGGGGGCGTCGGCGGTAATGTGCCCCTATTTTTAGCAGTGCTTTACAGCCGCTAGCGGGGCACTTTTAACCCCCGCTAACAACCGAAAAAGGGTTAAAAGCACCCGCAAATCAGCACTTTGCTGGCGCTGCCCATTTATTTCAATGGGTAGGGGCGCTGTAGGAGTGGTGTATACACCGCTCCTACAGAACCTCAAAGATGCTGCTTTCAGGACTTTTTTTTAGCGTCCTGCCAGCACACAGCTCCAGTGTAAAAGCACTTTGGCTGGAGTGAGAGGAGAGTCTCTTTACAGGCAGTTTGTAAGCGCTATTTTGAGCGCTATAGCGCCTATAAAGTGCCTCAGTGTGAAAGCAGCCTCAAGGTCCAATAGCTAATCAGAGGTACAATCCTATACACTCATTATTTGGTTCACATACCCTCAAGGAGTGCAGATAATCATTTTTAAAAAGAAATTTCAGGCATGGTATATTTTTTACATAGTTACATTAGTCCAGATAGGGCGAACGTAACTATGTATATACAGTCAGGTCCATAAATATTGGGACATCGACTCAATTCTAATCTTTTTTTGGCTCTATACACCACCACAATGGATTTGAAATGAAACAAACAAGATGTGCTTTAACTGCAGACTTTCAGCTTTAATTTGAGGGTATTTACATCCAAATCAGGTGAACTGTGTAGGAATTACAACAGTTTCTATATGTGCATCCCACTTTTTAAGGGACCAAAACTAATGGGACAATTGGCTGCTCAGCTGTTCCATGGCCAGGTGTGTGTTATTCCCTCATTATCCCATTTACAAGGAGCAGATAAAAAGGTCCAGATTTCATTTCAAGTGTGCTATTTGCATTTGGAATCTGTTGCTGTCGACTCTCAATATGAGTTCCAACGAGCTGTCACTATCAGTGAAGCAAGCCATCATTAGGCTGAAAAAACAAAACAAACCCATCAGAGATAGCAAAAACATTAGGTGTGGCCAAATCAACTGTGTGGAACATCCTTAAAAAGAAAAAAATGCACCGGTGAGCGCAGCAACACCAAAAGACCTGGAAGACCACGGAAAACAACTGGGTGGATGACCGAAGAATTCTTTCCCTGGTGAAGAAAACACTCTTCACAACAGTTGGCCAGATCAAGAACACTCTCCAGGAGGTAGGTGTATGTGTGCCAAAGTCAACAATCAAGAGAAGACTTCACCAGAGTGAATACAGAGGGTTCACTACAAGATGTAAACCATTGGTGAGCCTCAAAAACAGGAAGGCCAGATTAGAGTTTGCCAAACAACATCTAAAAAAGCCTTCACAGTTCTGGAACAACATCCTATGAACAGATGAGATCAAGGTCAACTTGTACCAGAGTGATGGGAAGAGAAGAGTATGGAGAAGGAAAGGAATTGCTCATGATCCAAAGCATACCACCTCATCAGTGAAGCATGGTGGTGGTAGTGTCATGGCGTGGGCATGTATGGCTGCCAATGGAACTGGTTCTCTTGTATTTATTGATGATGTGACTGCTGACATAATCAGCAGGATGAATTCTAAAGTGTTTCGGGCAATATTATCTGCTCATATTCAGCAAAATGCTTCAGAACTCATTGTACGGCGCTTCACAGTGCAGATGGACAATCACCCGAAGCATACTGCGAAAGCAACCAAAGAGTTTAAGGGAAAGTAGTGGAATGTTATTCAATGGCCAAGTCAATCACCTGACCTAAATCCGATTGAGCATGCATTTCACTTGCTGAAGACAAAACTGAAGAGAAAATGCCCCAAGAACAAGCAGGAACTGAAGACAGTTGCAGTAGAGGCCTGGGAGAGCATCACCAGGGATGAAACCCAGCGTCTGGTGATGTCTATGCATTTCAGACTTCAGGCTGTAATTGACTGCAAAGGATTTGCAACCAAGTATTAAAAAGTGAAAGTTTGATGGATGATTGTTAATCTGTCCCATTACTTTTGGTCCCTTAAAAAGTGGGAGGCACATATACAAACTGTTGTAATTCCTACACTGTTCACCTGATTTGGATGTAAATACCCTCAAATTAAAGCTGCAAGTGTGCAGTTAAAGCACATCTTGTTTGTTTCATTTCAAATCCATTGTGGTGGTGTATAGAGCCAAAAAGATTAGAATTGTGTCAATGTCCCAATATTTATGGGCCTGACTGTACCTTACCTGGCCAATGCCCCTGGAAGCTGGAAATCACTAAAGTAGGCCGCATTACTCCAGTTATCTCCACTTGCTTCAGGGTCCCATGCTGAGCAGCTGGCCTGATGCACTGTGAATACAGAAGGCCGGCCACTCAGCACAGGTGCCATTCAGTGAATGCTTTGCATTTTCTGAATGCAAAGCATTCTCTGAATGGACGAGGTGCAGAGGCAGGCGGTGACATCATGCTCTCCAATCAAAGGATGCTTTGCATTCATTCAGAAAATTCTCTGAATGGAGCCCATGCTGATTGGCTAACCTCCTATGTTTAAAATGCAGCAGGCCGGCCCCTTAGCACAGGACCCGAAAGTAAGAGGAGGTCATTGAAGTAGTGGTGTCTTCAGTGATTTCCAGCTTCCAGGAGCAATGGCCAGGTATGTTATATAAAGTACATAGCTACATCGGTCCCTGATGGACCAATGTAACTATGTAAAAATATACCATACCTGGAATTCATCTTTAACAACCCTTGCCATACACAATATAACGGTAGTTGGGAATTGAGGTACAATGGGTCACCCTCAGGCACCTGCGGCTTGTGACTGCTACATGAACACTTGGCTACATTTCTGCTACTATAGAGTTTAAAGGCATACAGTATGAGGTATATACAGATACAATCAACCTCACAAGAAATGTCAGCTGGTTATATCTGCAATCTATTCACAAACATGAGTTCATACCTCGATCTTGCTGAAAATGATGGCCAGATGGGGCATCTGTCATCTCATATTTATTGCCACCATTACTGCTCATGTCTGTCATTTCACGTCTTAGATAGATCTGCTAATAAAGGAGCCTGACTGCAGTGACATACAGAGCTCCCATTAGCGGGAATTCAACAAATCTGTATATTTAATACAATAATGGTAATATGGCATATCAAACATGAAAGTTGCATTAAAAATAACTTCAGGGGAAACATTACAATAAAACCTTAAAATTGGTCTTGACGGAAAATATAGTTCCCTTACCACATTTTAAACCCACACACCACAGTCCCTATAAGGAAGAAGGGAATTGATCTAGACAGTGCACATTTGGCTACACCTGGATCTTTGACATTAAAGTGTCACTAAACTATCAATAAATGGTAATAGTATGTGCTGTTCATATACACACAGTCACTGTAAGTCACTGCATCTGTATTCTGCAAAAAAAAAAAAGACTTATCCTGCTCTCTATCTCCCCCTTCTGTTCATTTCCCAAATTAAGCTAGGAATTTTGCAGCTATGGTAGCAATGACGCACATGCACAGTTTTCACAGAGTTTCTTTGCTGAGCATATCCTCCCCATCACATCTGAGCAGCCCATGTGACTATAGAGTCACACATGTGGGCGCATACACAGTGGTAAATGACAGCCTACTCCCTCCCGCCTGTAGAATAATGGAGGCTTCACTTCCCTCTTATTCTAGGACACAGGCTAGAGGGGCGTGACACAGCCTGTGACTGGCAGAAATTTCCCCACACAATGTTATTGCCAAAAAATAAAGATTTGATTTCAAGTATATATTTGTATAAAAATTTATTCATACTATTTTTCACTCTGTATTCCAAAGACTGTTTTTTTTGAGCATGTGGCCAGCAGTAGAGGACTAGAAGCTTCCCCTGCTTATGTTTCCCTGCAGACAGGCTGGGAAAGATCTGGGTCATGTGACAGCTGTATATTGATTAGGAAAAAGGTACTTAGATTTTTTTTTTAAACTAACCACTTGCCTACTGGGTACTTTCACCCCCTTCCTGCCCAGGCCAATTTCAGCTTTCAGTGCTGTCGCACACTGAATGAAAATTGTGCGGTCATGCAACACTGTAACCAAACAAATTTTTATCATTTTTTTTTAGACAGATAGAGCTTACCTTTGGTGGTATTTAATCACCACTGGGTTTTTTATTTTTGCTAAACAAACGAAAAAAGACCAAAAATTTTGAAAAAAAAAAAAAGTTTTTCTTCGTTTCGGTTATAAAATTTTGTAAATAAGTAATTTTTCTCCTTCACTGATGTGCGCTAATGAGGCTGCACTGATAGGCACTAATGATATGCGGCACTGGTGAGCACAGATTGGCAGCGCTGGTGGGCACTGTTGAGGCTGCACTGATGATCAGTGCCCCGATGGTAAGTGCAGATGCCCCCCTGTGTGGATTTGCTGGTTATCGGATCTCCTCTCCTCTAGGGCTGCAACTAACGATTATTTTCATAATCGATTAGTTGGCCGATTATTGTTTCGATTGATCGGATAATAACCTTTAAAAAAAGTGTAGTGCATAATTTAATATGCAAAGTTTTTAAAAAAAAAAGGCAATTTATTCTTAAAAATCTATATGCAGTGGTAAATATAAATAACCAACTATATGGTTAGGGAGCAAAATCTCTAATCCACTCTGAGAATAACAGACAGAAGAGATATACTGTTTATACTATTGGAGGTTGAATCTGGTAAAAATCATCAGACTCAGAGATCACATTTTTTATTTAGACCCCTGTCACACTGGGGCGCCCTGCTCCCACATAATGTGCCCTGCCCCCCTGTAATGTGCCCTGCCTTCTTGTAATGTGCCCTGTTCCCACATAATGTGCCCTGCTCCCACGTAATGTGCCCTGACCTCATGTAATGTGCCCTGCTCTCACGTAATGTGCCCTGCTCCCACGTAATGTGCCCTTGCCCGCATGTAATGTGCCCTGCTCCCACGTAATGTGCCCTGCTCCCACGTAATGTGCCCTTGCCCTCATGTAATGTGCCCTTGCCCTCATGTAATGTGCCCTGCTCAACGTAATGTGCCCTGCTCCCACCTAATGTGCCCTGACCTCATGTAATGTGCCCTGCTCCCACGTAATGTGCCCTTGCCCTCATGTAATGTGCCCTGCTCCCATGTAATGTTGCTTGCCTCCATGTAAAAGTTTACTTTAAATGTAATTGCAATGCCTACTATTACCTCCAGTCTATCAGCCTCCAACTTCTCTGGGTTCAGATGCTGATCTTCCCTGCACAGTCTTTAACCACTTAACAACCGGCTCATAGCCGAATGACGGCTGCAGGGTGGTTGCTTAACTCTGGGAGGACGTCATATGACGTCCTCCCAGAATTCCCCTCTCACGCGCCCCCGAACACATCCGTGATCTCGGTAAATGGCCCCTGATCGCAGTCGTTTACCATGTGATCGCTCCGTCAAATGACGGAGCGATCACATGTAAACAAACCGGCGTCATCTGATGACGCCGTTTCCTCTCCTCCCCTCCTGTGTACCGATCGGTACACTGTGAGCGGAGAGGGGGATGGATGGATGGCTGCAGCGCTGTGGGCTGGATGTGTAGTGCCCACAGCGCTGCCCAGTGACATCTAGCCATCCATCCATCCATGCTCAGCCATCCCTCACTACTCTGCAATGCTGTGCAATACTCTGCAATGTCCCACAATACTCTGCAATACCCCCACAGTACTCTGCAATACCCCCACAGTACTCTGCAATACCCCCACAGTACTCTGCAATACCCCCACAGTACTCTGCAATACCCCCACAGTACTCTGCAATACCCCCACAGTACTCTGCAATACCCCCACAGTACTCTGCAATAACCCCACAGTACTCTGCAATAACCCCACAGTACTCTGCAATAACCCCACAGTACTCTGCAATAACCCCACAGTACTCTGCAATAACCCCGCAGTACTCTGCAATACCCTGCAATGCTCTGCAATACCCCGCAGTACTCTGCAATACCTCGCAATACTCTGCCGTACCCAGCCATACTCTGCAATACTCGGTGATACCCAGCCATACCCAGTCATACTCAGCGATACCCTGCAATACCCTGCAATACCCTGCCATACTCAGCCATACCCAGCCATGCTCAGCCGTACTCGGCCTCTGTTTGTGGCCAGGCTGTGGAAGTCTCACACATGTGGTATCGTCGTACTCAGGAGGAGTAGGAGAATCTATTTCGGGGTGTTATTTTTGGTATGTACATGCTATGTGTTAGAAATATTGTATAAATGGACAACTTTGTGTAAAAAAAAACAAAATGCGTTTTAACCACTTCCCGCCCGCCGGCTGTCATACGATGTCCTTGACTTTGTGCGGGGATATCTGAATGATGGGTGCAGCTATAGGCATCATTCAGATATCAGCTTTTTCAGCCAGCGATTCCCTACACCATAAGAATGATCATAGTGGCTGTTCCACTGCTTGATCATTCTTACGGGAGACGAGAGGGGATGTCCCCCCCTCCCGCCGCCCTCCGGTGCTTCTACCGACTCACCGCTACGATCGAAGCCAGGATCTTTTTTTTTTTTTTATTTCAGGCTTCCCAGCCTAGAGGTGAGATGTGGGGTCTTATTGACCCCATATCTCACTGTAAAGAGGACCTGTCATGCCATATTCCTATTACAAGGGATGTTTACATTCCTTGTAATAGGAATAAAAGTGGTCAAAAAAACTAAAATAAAGTAAAATGAACAATAAAAAAAAAATAAAAATTTTAAAGCGCCCCTGTCCCTGTGTGCTCGCATGCAGAAGCGAACACATACGTAAGTCCCGCCCACATATGAAAATGGTGTTCAAACCACACATGTGAGGTATTGCTGCGATCGGTTGAGCGAGAGTAATAATTTTGGCCCTAGACCTCCTCTGTAACTCACAACATGTAACCAGTAAAAAATTTTAAAGCGTCGCCTATGGGGATTTTTGAGTAGCGAAGTTTGGCGCCATTCCACAAGCGCATGCAATTTTGAAAGGTGACATGTTGGGTATCTATTTACTCTGCATAACTTCATCTTTCACATTATGCAAAAACATTGGGCTAGCTTTACTGTTTTGTTTTTTTTAAAGCACAAAACTGTTTTTTTTCCAAAAAAAAACGCGTTAAAAAAATTGCTGCGCAAATACCGTGCGAGATAAAAAGTTGCAATGACCACCATTGTATTCTCTAGGGTCTTTGCTAAAAAAACATATATAATGTTTTGGGGTTCTATGTAATTTTCTAGCTAATACATGATGATTTTTACATGTAGGAGAGAAATGTCAGAATTGGCCTGGGCACTCCAGAACGCCTAAAGGTTCTCCGTGCATGTTGGGCCTCTTTATGTGGCCACGCTGTGTAAAAGTCTCACACATGTGGTATCGCCATACTCGGGAGTAATAGCAGAATGTGTTTTGGGGTGTAATTTGTGGTATGCATATGCGGTGTGTGAGAAATAACCTGCTAATATGACAATTTTGTGGAAAAAAAAAATGTTAAAAAAAAAAAACTTGATTTTGCAAAGAATTGTGGGAAAAAATGACAACTTCAAAAAACTCACCATGCATCTTTCTAAATACCTTGGAATGTCTTCTTTCCAAAAAGGGGTCATTTGGGGGGTATTTGTACTTTTCTGGCATGTTAGGGTCTCAAGAAATGAGATAGGCCATCAGTACTTCAGGTGTGATCAATTTTCAGATATTGGCACCATAGCTTTTGGACTCTATAACTTTCACAAAGACCAAATAATATCCACCGATTTGGGTTATTTTTACCAAAGATATGTAGCGGTATAAATTTTGGCCAAAATATATGAAGAAAAATTACTAATTTGCAAAATTTTATAACAGAAATGAAGAAAAATTTATTTTTTTTTACAGATTTTTCGGTCTTTTTTCTTTTATAGCGCAAAAAATAAAAACCCAGCGGTGATTAAATACCACCAAAAGAAAGCTCTATTTGTGTGAAAAAAAAGGACAAAAATTTCATATAGATACAGTGTTGCATGACTGAGTAATTGTCATTCAAAATGTGAGAGCACCAAAAGCTGAATATTGGTCCAGTTATTAAGGGGGTTTAAGTGCCCAGTGGTCAAGTGGTTAAATTAATTTTTTTCTAAAACAACAAACATGTTATACTTACCTGCTCTGTGTAATGGTTTTGCACAGTGCAGCCACGATTCTTCTCTTCTGGGGTCCCCCACCCATGCTTCTGGTTCCTCCTGCCTTCAGAGTGCCCCAATAGCAAGCTGCAAATTATAGCCCCTATTGCAAGGTAAAAAAAAATTCTGCCTTTAGACTCACTCACTTCCTGCCCAGGACTAAAAGTTCCATGAGGCATTGCTCCTCACGCATTCACAAGTTCTTGGGCACTTACTGACATGTATGGATGGTGTACTGAGCTGTATGTAAGCTGCATTGTATTTTCTGATATGTAAACAAATAATGCATTCTGTATGCAGGCCAACTAATCGGCTGGCCAATTAATCAATCATGAAAATAGTTGACAACAATTTTCATAATCGATTTGTTGTTTCAGTCCTACTCTCCTCACAAGCAGTTAGCCTGAGGGGAGGATAGCCAATACCTGTTTACATCCGTGATCAGCTGTGATTGGACACAGCTGATCATGTGGTAAAGGGCTGCCGTGGTTGGCTCTTTACCCCGATCACAGATCGCTGCGATGTACGCCTCAGGGGGCACGCAGGCAGCATGAGCACGGGAGGACGTAACATGATGGCCTCCCGCGCTGTAGCCATCATTCAGCTATAGCACAGTCGCAAAGGGGTTCAAATAATTACAGTGCCATCATCCACATACAGAAATAGACGGGACAATGTAAATGAAACCGTGTGTTTTTAGTATCACTTGGATAACCCGAAAGTGGCCACACACAAATCTAAATTTTCAAACACCACAATACATTTGAACACCACTTGCAATATCCAAGATGTGCCTAAATCATACAACCAAACAGAATTACATTTTTTCAAGAAGTTACACAATTTCCATATTGGCATTTCATCTGTGGATTTACCGCTTGCCTGGGGCTCAGTTTTAACACTCACGTATACATGTTTTGTAATCTAAAGGCTTAGCTTGGCTTGTAAACATATAGGATACTACTGTCTACATAAACATATCAATTTATGAGTCAAGCAGGCCTAAATAATAATTTAGTTGTTTACATACCAGATCAACCACTAGCTTTGACAAGGAGTATGGAGCTCACACTGCTGCACAGGTGAAAACATTTTCTTAATAGCATATTGAATACATAACATAAGGAGTTGTTTTGACAGCAGGGTTTTTTCATGGAAATAATTAATGACCGGTAATAGTAGACATCTCCTATAAACTATTCATTTGTGATTTATGTAGAGTGCTTGTAGTATTCATATCCCAGCTGCCAACATAACGCCGCTGCGCTAGTGCTTCTAAGGTCGTCGCACACATTATTTACAAGGATCACAGAACACTATATAACTGGCTACAAAAATAGCTATATGCTTGGAATATGTACTCTTTTTAAAAATCACATTTGAAAGCAATTCCACATAATAAATGACACAGTTCGGAGAGCTACCACCGCCATCCAGCAACCACCGAAATTGTGCTTGTCAGGAAGTTTTTCAGCCTACATCAGTCATTCTCAACCATGGAACCCTAGGACCCCACCCACCCCCAGGTTGATGGGGGTTTCTTAAGCTGAATGGCCGACCTCCCATTTGATGGTGCCATCATAGTTTTGGGGGTCAAGAGCCAGTTGCAGGGCACCAATAATCTTTTTAGCTGTATATAAAGGTGGTATTTCAACCGCAAATGTAAGGATGCATTTTTCCCACTGACCCCCAATAATTTAGTTTTACCAGAGGCTCCCCAAAGCCTAAAAAATATTTTAAGGGTTTATTTAAGGCAGTGGTCCCAAAACTGTGGCCTGGGGGGCAGATGTGGCTCTTTTCTTGTCTTTATCTGGCCCTTAGGTCACTATTCCACCAACTGACACCATCGATTTCACTATTCTTCACACTGATACCAACAGAAGTCCTTACAGTGTACATAGCACAGCCTGTCATTTAGAATCTTTCACTAGAAAAGGCTGCCAAGTAGCACCTAAACCAAGCAAGCAGATTTATAATCAATATAAAAACCATATCTGTAGTTAAGGTATCTATTGTCAAAATGTAAAATCATATTAGGTTCCACATTTTTTCATTGCCCTGTGTCATGAACAGGTTTGACCAGATTGTGTGGACTGCAAAGAGGAAACCAAAACGCATGTAAAGTGAAATAAGAATAATTTTTATTTAAGATAAGTAATATAAATAAACAAACACCCCAAATATAAATAGTGCTCAACCAACCAACAGAAACCCACAGACAACAGATAATATATACAGCAAGGGGCAATACCGGAATCACAGATGTCAGCCAGGCCAGGGTCATACACAGTAGGTCAGCAGGAACAAGGGATATACCAGAAACATAAACGTTTAACCAAGCCAAGGTCATACACAGGAGATAAGCAACTGAACAGGGGCAGGTTAGGAGAGGGAGATAATGGATGGGATAGGATGCAGGCTCAGGTTCAGGTTCAGATACAGATACAGGTATACGGATACGGGATAACAGGTCAGGGCACAAGGAAGAAAGATACCAAGGCAAGCATATGAGGGCTTGCCGGGTATTTATAGGACTGACTATAATTGACTTCAAGTCACACCTGAGCGCAGAGGGTGCTGTTTGCTCCACACTGCTGGAGTGCACCCGCTGGTGGACACCGGTACTACGGCCCAAGGATGCAACAGTGCCACCAGCAGGAGAGACCTCTTACTGCAGGTCCCAGGTGTTGGAAGACACCCGCTGGTGGACACTGGTACTGCGATCCAAGAGGCCGATAGCGCCACCAACAGGTAAACCCTCTCATGACACCCTGTATATATTGCAGTCACACAGTTCAAAGAACCTGCCTTCTAAACTACAGATGAGCTGAGAGGAGAAGTTTCAGGAGGTGGGGTCAGTAGAGGAATCGCCGCTTGCAAGGTACCATGGGATATGTAGTTCTTAGAAATGGAAAGTAAACAGCAGAGGCGAACCTGCAAACATGCAAGGAGTCCACGAAGCTGTCGAAGGAGCTGGCCAGCAGGCAGAGCTCACAAAATGAAAAGATATTTTAAGTAAGCTTGGTCAAAACATTGTAGAACATAGTACAAATGCTCCAGTCTAACATTAGTCCTCTACCATTTCATAAGCTGCAGGAGAATAAAGAAGGGAGTTCCCACTGAGGGTTTGTTCACACCAGCAGTGTGCATTATCTCGTGACCACTGGTATGCATTGTAAAGGCAGCAGTGCCCATACGTTGCAACTGTAAACACATCGCTCTGTAATGTTTTTTTAATTATAACTTTAATTAAATGTGACAGAATGACATGCTATTCAGTTCTACTGGCAGCAGCATAGGATAATGTAACAAAATGCATCGCACCAGACTGCACTGAAAAAAAGTTAAAAGTTTCTTCTTTTTTTTCCAATGGTGTGAACTGCAATGATGGGAAACAAGGTTATGGAGTTGATTTACGAAAAGTGGAGAGTGCAAAATCTGGTGCAGCTGTACATGGTAGCCAGATTATAACTTCAGTTTGTTCAATTAAACTTTGACAAAAAAAAACAAAAAAAAACTGGAAGCCAATTGGTTGCAGAGCTGCACTAGATTTTCCACTCTTAGTAAATCAAATCCTATTGTTGGGACAATCTTTGGGCAAGGCTGTCAAGAACAGCTCAAGTCATCTTGTGTGATCAGGCCCTTAAGCAAAAATTGTTCAATGATTACAAAACAATTTTAGCACTTTGGAAAGTCTGTACAGTAATTAACCCTCTTGTTCTCATGTGCACATGATTTCTTCTCTTTTAATGCTTTAAAAGCCTGGCAATTAAAAAATGGAGCTCAAACCCATCTCATTTCTTGCAAAATGTTGGACCTTTTATGGCAGTCTTAAACTCACACCTGATCAACTCACATCTTCCACAGAGGAGGACTGATCAAATATTTTAATCTTTATTTAAACATGCACAGATAATTTAATTAATCAGATGGCACACTGAGTGCTACGATGAGTTATGCGTAAAAAAGGCCATTATGCTGCAGCTTGGCTGGGCTGCCAGAATGTTTCCCCTCCGGCTATAGGAAAGGTGTTCTGTTCTCGGAAGACAGAAGCCTGTGCTACTACAGCCAGTGCTCTGTAGAAAACACGGATCGGCCTGAGGTTTTCAGGTGAGCGATGTAAACATAGTGTAATTAGGATTTCCCTAAAAAGTATTTATTTGGTTAGATTCAGATATGTGCGATGCCGGTATGCACACAAAACCGTAACAGAATATAATGCAGTTTTGTGTGGTGCGATTTAAAAAAAGGTTATTCACTTCTTTGATGCGATTTAGATGCTCTAGGCAGCTCATTGAAATGTATCCGCTTTACCATAAAGCACAATGTCGTGAAAATAAAAATAAAACATAAAAAAGCAGCTCAGCAACACCTGTGCTCTGCCACATGACACAAATGTGGATCTAGCCTTACTACCACATGTATGCCTAAAACGTACACACAAAAATTACTATGCACCACTGTAACCCTCTCCTCCATAATCAAAAAATTTGACTTATTCTGTATTCACATTACACCTGCTGGCACATAATAAACTAGTTATTGGAACCATATGGGCATACAAATGTATAAAAAGCCATTGACAACCCACACAACAAAAGGAAAGGAGAAAAAAAGAAGGGGGAAAAGGAAACACGATCCATGCAGGAGAGAGATCCTATTCTCGTGGCAATCATAAAAATGAGTGACATCCCATTCAAAATGGAGTCCCTTGGGTATACAGGTCTGGAGATGAAAAATCCAGTAAACCTACCTCCTGCATAGAAGGGGAAACACATCCCCACCTGTGAGACCCAGACTTTCTCAATAATCTGGAAAAATACAGCAGAAGCATCCCATGCATGACATTCATTGAAATGTAGGGCAACCTTAGTTGAGTGATGTTTTTCAATGTTGTATAGATAATCATGAAGGCAATCTCTAAGATGCCTAGTAGTTCTTCCCACACATTGAATACTGAAAACCCTACAAATAGTAACATAAATGAGAAAAACAGTGTTAAAGAATCAATCTTAAATACTCTGCCATTAGTAGTTGAATGCAGTGTGGCCTCTCAAAACATGGGAACAACAGGGGCAAGCAGCGGAACCACACCCCTTAAAATGTAGTCAGGTCATGGACCAGATGGATAAAAAAAATAAAAAATACGAGGGGACAAAAAATTGCCTAATGAAGGTGATTTTCTGGACACTATCATAAAGCAATCCTTTAATACATTGGCACAAGTTTGATCAGTAAATAAAACAGGTAAATACCCATCTATGATCTTTCTAACTTGATTGAATTCAAAGCTATATGCTGAGGAAAAAGTTGGTTTGTTTCTCATGCTTACCTGTTTATTACTTATTATTACTCAATACCTCGATTTTATTTCTAGCTTTAACAATATTATATGCCCTATCCAACATTCCTCTTGGATAGCAACTTTCCATAAAGCACTGATAGAGTGAAAAAAGCCTACTGTTCAAAATTTTGATCCTCACTACAAATACATTGTAGGCGTAAAAAATTGTCCCACAGGGATGCCTTTGATTGTGTGTTGGAGATTATGTGACTGAGCTTGCAACAAAAACTATTACCCAACAATAGTTTCAGTCTATACAGTCTAGTACAGTGGTCTCAAAACTGTGGCCCGGGGGCCAGATGCAGCCCTTTGCTTGCTTTTATCTGGCCCTTGGGGTATTATTCTCTCCACTGTCAGCAACAGTGGGGCATAGTTCCTGCCACTGACACCAATGATGGGGCACTATTCCTCCCATTGACACCAATGAAGGGGCACTATTCCTCCCATTTATATCTACGATGGAGCATTATTACTCCCTTTAATACCAGTCATGGGGAATAGTTTTGTCCCTCTGACGCCAGGGCATTTCCTACTCTCACTGGCCAAAGTGCGGCCCCCCTAAAGATTGAAGGACAGTAAACTGGCCCTTTGTATAGTGAGTTTGGAGACTCCTGGTCTGGTAGATACCTTTCCATGCTCACCTGTCAAATGGACATCCAAAAAGACACCTCCTTATTATCCATGTAATCAGGAAAGCTCAAATTTAAGCAGTTCTCATTAAGATAGGCCAAGAAACTATTTATATCTCCGATTTTCCTGTCACACAAAAAAAATCAGGTCATTGGTGTACCTTAAGTAAATCCTAATGTGGGACATAAAGGGAATTTCACCCCCATAAATGCTTCAATTGCCAAGTTATGAGGGATGGAGGAATAATGGCTTGCAACATCGCAAGTGACCCAAGACAATTGTTCCTTCCCGACCAATTCATCATATTTAAGAGGAGGGTGGACCCTTAGCGCCACATCATCAGGGGGCCAGCTGCTAAATCCAGGAGGAGACTGCTGGCCCCCCTGATGACATCACATGTGGGACCCGGTGTGTGGCACCAGAATGACCGATTACAGCATGTCAGGACTGGATTCACTGAATGGTTGCATTTGTTATTCAGAATTTTTTTTACAGCAGCAGTGCAAGCGGACCAGTATGTTCACTTTTGCAGCCAAACTTGGATTCTTTATATTTGTTACATGTTCTCATTCAGGTAGCATAAAAAAAAAAATGTACAAACTGCAGCTACTTTAGGCTCCATTCACACCAAGGCTGGTGCAAATGAGCACATGCACGTTGATTTCAACGGGCTGCCCTATGCACCAAGAATACACTAAAATAAGCACAGCACCCTTTTTAGAAAATAAATAAATAAATCGTGCCACACTATAACACAAGGTCCTTTTGTTACCATGCATTTTGGTGAGCGCAAACAAGTGTGTGTTACTAGATGTGTTTAATTAAGAAATAATGGCATCACTGCGCATCTGCAAAAGGGCTATGCATTTTGAGCTTTTTAGCAAAGTGCGTGATTTTGCACACATTCCTGCAAGCCACAAATGTAAACCTAGTCTTAGATACTCTATTCTTGACCCTCTAGAAAGAAAAAAGTCCCTTAACTGTCTGCATTGTGCAGGCAGATCTTCATTATCAATTTTATTTGAACACTGACCATACTCAATCAGCCCATAGATTAGTCAGTTTTTTTTTTTGCTCAGCCAGCGGGTTAAACATAAAAAACTGATGCGATTCCCACACACTCAATGTGGTTGGGGGAATCCCCCCCCCTAAACTATTTTATTCTGAGAAAGGGGAGACCTTTGCAAGCTATAGCAGTTGAACAGAAGTTGATTGGTAGATAGACTTCTGTACAACCACCCTGCCCATACATTGATTGAAATTCAGCCAGTCCTTGATGAACCGGCCAAATTTCGATCCATGTATGACCGGCTTTACAAAAGACTAAAGTTGTATAGGCTGGGCTTCTTGCTTTGTATGTTGAAACAAGAAGCAAGGAGGTGGGACTTTATATTGGTTGGCCCACTCATTATTCCTATTCCACATTAGAAGTGCCTTACGTACCTATATCCACCTTGGATGCAGTCTGTGTTGGTTGCTATCGTTGAATATGCCACCATAGCGCCCGGTAATGATGTCCTCAGGTGGCTCACGATCCACAACACTATACCAACAATGCACAGATTTTTGTAACATTTAAGGGGGGGGTGTCTCCACCCCATCCTCTCCTATGTTGATATATGTTAGATCATTTAGATTAATAATTTTCCAATTACAGATACATCCCGTGCTTGCTCCTGAAGAGTGGCTCAAAGCCATGAAATACGTAGAGCTACTAGATGCTGTGTTTTATATTAATCATGCGCTTATTAGATCCTCATGTAATTATGTACACACCCTTACCAATTATGACAGGGATTAGTGAGGCCGGATGCGGGAGTGAGAGGGTGTGAGTGAGACTCCCTCTCCCTCCGCTCTGACCAGCTAAGATACTGGCCAAGGGGATGCAGGCTGGCCGGCGGTTGGAGAGTGCAGCCGAACTGGGCTGAATTGTGCCTTAGAGATCTGTGTCCCTGCATATACCTGGCTCCAGCGCGGGACGGGATCAAAGGGGCGGCGTGAGAGGCCCCCCCTGCCTGTCAGCGGCCATCGAGGAGACCGGTTCTAGTAGCAGCAGTGTTGGCGTGTGTGGCAGTAAGTGGGCTCGGAGGATGGGACCATAGAGGCGGCGTGAGAGGCCCCCCCCTGCCTGTCAGCAGCTAACGAAGAGACTGGCTTCAGCAGCGGCAGCGGCAGTGAGCGGCCGATGAAAGTAAAGTGGTGACGCTGTGTGCCTTGACTCCGGGGATGAGCGTGAGGACGACAGTTACAGGTGAAAGCCCTTTCTTCTATCCTCTCCTGCCATATATGCTTTTTGCTCTCAATTGGAGAAATAAAAACTAAACTGAACTGAGCTTGCTATATGAAATTTTGGCTAAGCTGAAACTGTTGTGTTACCAATTGTTAGCGCTAAGGACGTTGTATTTAAAACACAAAAACATAAAAACTGCCCCAGTCCAGTGTGGGAGACGGACAGGGAGCTGGTTCATGGGGCAGTCTTAACAACAATAGAATTAATAAAACCAGTGGAACGGTGCCCCGAAGACTATTTTTAAATTTGAGTTTTACTATTTACTCGTCTACCTATCATTCTATCATTCTTTCCACTGTTAAGCTGGTCGTGTGGAACTACAGGTGTGCTGTGAGATCCTTATTTGCCATTATTTTAAATTAAAACCAGCAGCATGGGACAGCTTTAATTGCAGTCTAAACAATATAAGAAAGGTTGAGGTCTGGAGTCTCAACCACTGAAAATTGGTGCCGCAGTATTGGACAATAAATGAAAAACTGGTCCTAGTCCTCCGTGCCCAGTCCCCCCCCCCCCTCCTTATTTACTCGTTTATAAAAAAAAGGGAAGAAAGGTGAAAGAAATTTTTTTTTTTTCCCCTGACATAATACTATGGTTGGGAAATGGGCAGCAGAGGAAAAAGCAAACCAGCACCAGCCACAACATCAGTTACAACAAGAAAGAGCCCAGGTCACACGCTCAGCAAAAAGCCAGACGAACCAAGCAAAAGCCACAGCGGCAGCAGCGGCAGCAACAAAGCTTGAGCGATTTGCTCGAACCTCCCTCTCTCCAGTAAAATCCCAACAATCAGCTCAAACAGGGGCCTCGGTGGTTAGGAAAAGCCAAGGCAGTGAATCGGCATTGGCAAGCCCGACGGTAACACCACCCACAAAAGAGCAAGGAGCGGGAAAACTTGACATCACAAGTGTTGACACAGCAATAAAAAAGCCCCCCAATACAGCCGAGGCAAATATGGAGGGGGAACATAGTAGAGGAGTGGAAGGGCCTACAATGAAGGACCTTCTATACGCTATAACTGCATGCAAGGAATCAATCACTGGTCTGGATACCCAGCTGAAAGGGATAAAGGAGGAACTAGCAGTGATGGGAGGTAGGCTGAAAGACGATGGAAAGAACAACAGTCCTGGAGGAAAGACTAAGTACAGTCGAAGATGCGTTATTTCGGCTCAGACAAGACATATGTGAGATGAAGAAACAAATAGACAATCAGGCAGCCAAAATAGATGAATTAGAAAATAGGAATCGGAGAAATAATGTAAGAGTAATTGGCATGCCTGAACGGAGCGAGGGACCTGATCCCATAGAATTCCTGGAGGGACGGTTTAAGGAGACATTTGGGTCTGCATCCTTTTCTCCTTTTTTTGGTATCGAGCGTGCCCATCGAGTCCCCTATAAACCCCATCAGGGAAGTGAGTACCCAAGACCCACACATATAAAAATGTTTAACTACAGAGATAAAGTGTCACTGCTCCGGGAAGGCAAGAGAAATGGGAGAAATTCTCTACAAAGGGATAAAAATTTCATTCTATCAGGACTTTTCTCCAGATCTTCAAAAACGTCGAGCGGCATTTACGCCGATTAAACGTACATTACAGCAAAACAAGATGGATTACGCATTGCTGTACCCTGCCCGTATGAGAGTATCCACAACAAACAGTATACACTTCTTTGATTCCCCACGAAGCGTCGAAAAATGGCTGGAGGACAACAGGAAAACAAACACGGAATACAGGGGACAAGAGACTAATTAGACCCTGTTTGGGTTTTTTTTTTTTTTTTTCCTCTTCTTTTTCTTTTCCTTCTTTTTTTCTTTTCCTGGAGTCTGCAGCGTCTTATATAAAAGTTATTTTTTTTAAAACACAGGGGCAGAGGGAAGGGAGAGGGAGGGAGAGGGAAAATGATAATAATAATTAATAATTAAAAATAATAAACAAGAAATAAATAAATAGTAAATAAATAATAACAATTAAAACACTGATAGAAGCACTAGGGAGAGAAATGGGAAAAGAGTAAAGTAGAAGGATAGGCATACACCAATTAGATTAGATTAAAACGGGGTCGGTATGATAGATTTATTTAAATAATAGGCACAAAAATTATTGCACATGAATAGCACTAAAAAGTGGTCAGAGAGAGGGGGGGGGGGGGGTTAGTTAGGGACCTCTGGAGTAAGGTGGTAAAGAGATGTATGGTAAAGAGGAGGATTTGGGGAATGAGTGTAGTTGGGAGGTCAGAAACAAAGCCCCTAGGGTAGGCCCAGCTGGGCAAAGAGGGAGGAGGGGGAGGGGTGGGAATGGGGAAGGGGAGAGGGGGGAGGTAGGGAAAGGGGGGGAGGTAGGGAAAGGGGGGGTAGGGAAAGGGGGGAGGGGGAGGTTTAGCACAAATGAATAGTGGAAGAAGTTATAGACACAAGCTTTGCCATACACGTTTTTTATGTCTCACCACCGATAAGCGGGAAAAAAAGGGGAATGTACATAGAAATGAATTACATGCCGGTAGGGTCCTAGGGGCAGGTAAAACCCAGAAGGGTAAATGTACTTTGATTCATTTTTTCTGTTGTTATTCTTGGTCTTACAAGCACAGTACTAGGTTTGTTCCTTTCTATGATTAACGGGAAGAAAAGGGGTATAATGTTAATGACATGGAACGTAAGGGGATTGGAGGACAGAGACAAGAGGAGTGCAATGTTTAAATATCTTGACAAAACGAAACCCCAGATAATCTGTTTGCAAGAAACGCACATGCGTCCCGACTCTGTCCACCTTCTGCGCTCACGGAAATATCCGATACAGTTCCATTCTATGCACACTTCATACTCAAGGGGAGTTAGTGTAATGGTTTCCTCGGATGTCTCCTTTGAGTGCATACAACAGAGGGTGGACAAGGAGGGAAAATGTGTTTTTCTGTTGTGCAAACTCAATGGACTAATATGTATTATCGCCTCAATATATATCCCCCCACCATTTTCAACAGCCCTCCTTGGGAGTCTATCGCAATTTATGGCCATACATCCGGATGTCCCGGTATTAGCATTGGGAGACTATAATAACATCCTGGATAAATCCCAGGATAGAATGTCCTTGACATCCAGAAGAGTGAGACAGATAGCTGGCAAGACGGCTTTTGCTGCCTTGCTTTTGGAGGCACGAAGAGGATAGATGTTATTCATGCTACTCTGCAACACATGACGGTTTCTCACGTATTGACCTAGGATTAGGGAATGAGGCCCTTATGCAGCGGGTGTTGGACTCGGCATACGAGCCGTGCCTACTTTCTGACCACTCTCCATTTTGGGTACGGCTGGACGTTGCTGGAACGCCGGGTCGCCTATTGTGGAAAGTGAACCCGTTTTGGTTAACTCTGTTCCCGCTGGCGGATAGAACGAGAGGGGCATTGCGGGAATTTTTGCAATTTAAAAGGGGATCTGCCAGTGCAGCAGTAGTATGGGACACACTCAAGGCATTCCTAAGGGGATGTCTCATTAAAGAAATCGCAGGAATTAAAACTCGGTCCAGGGAATGGGAGAATAGGGTTCGGGATGAAGTGAAAGAAAGAGAACAGGCTGTAATAATGGATCCGTCACAATCTAACCAAGACTCCTGGAAGGAGGCCCAAGCAATGTATAACTCGGTTTGGTTGTCCGCAGCAGAAAAGAGAAGATATTTTCAGCAAGAGTTACTTTGAAGAGGGGTAAAACACTGGCCGCCTTCTTGCCCTTATAGCTAGAGAGCAACGGGAATCCTCCAATATCTTAGCTGTGAGGGCAGAATCTGGGGAGAAGCAGACCCTTAGTTCAGACATTTTAAATAGCTTTCAATGGTTCTATAAGGATTTGTACTCTACTAAAACTAGTTATATTCCCTCTGATCTAGCGCGGTTTCTACAAACCTGTCCGTTTCCGCGATTAACTGAGGCGGACAGGGAAATGTTGAACCTTCCAATTACATTAGCTGACTTCACAGAGATATTGGAGGGGGCAACGTATCATAAATCCCCAGACCCAGATGGAATACCGGTGGAGGTATACTCTCATTACAGAGAGGACCTTTTACCATCACTGTTGCAGGCTATAATGGAGGCCGAGGAAGTGGGCAGCTTGCCAGATAGCATGCAAGAGGCAATAATAACAGTACTTCTAAAGCCAGGAAAAGACAGACTTCTATTGGACTCTTATCGCCCAATATCTCTATTAAATGCTGATGTTAAGCTTTTTGCCAGTGTTCTGGCTAAGAGCCTATCCCAAGTTATCGGCAAGCTGGTTCACTGCGATCAGTCTGGCTTTATACCCACCCGTTCCACGGCCGATAATATAAGGATGTTATTTTTGAACCTACAGGTGCCGGTGGACAATCCGGGGGGTAGGGCCATCCTGTCACTGGACGCCGCAAAGGCGTTTGATAGTGTGGAGTGGCCCTACCTCCTGGAAATACTGGAAAGTTTCGGAAGGGGAAGCAAATTTATATTGTGGGTAAAGGTGCTTTACTCTAAACCTAGAGCCAAGTTACGCATTAATAACCTTTCCTCTCCATTTAAATTACAGAGGTACCAGACAGGGTTGCCCATTATCTCCATTGCTGTTCGCCCTGGCGATAGAGCCCCTGGCCTGGCCATATTGATTCGCAATGCACCAGAGGTGGTTGGGTTTCGTAGGGACCAGAGGGAAGAAAAAATATCCTTATACGCAGATGACGCACTTATATATCTAAGCGACACAGCCTCCTCATTGCGGGCAGTGATGGAGATAATGGGAGACTTCTCAGGCTTCACTATCAACTGGTCAACTCTAATGCCCTTAGATCAGCTGAGGGATCAATTACCAGAGGGGGTGGAACAAATAGTTACAGTTAATAGTTTTAGGTACCTGGGAGTGACGGTGTCCCCAGATCCAGCTGAGTACCTTCGGCTGAACCTGGGTCCACTGCTGGCCAGACAGAAAGAGAAATGCAATAGCTGGTGTAAGCTTCCATTATCAGTTATAGGACATGCAAACTTAATAAAAATGGTATGGGCCCCACAGCAACTGTTTGTTTTCCATAACTCACCTATATGGATCTCAAAAAAATGGTTTAAGCAAATCGACACATTAATGAGGGAACTGATATGGAAAAAAAAGGCAGCTAGGATCAGTCTAGATACATTGCAATATGGAAAAGACAGAGGAGGGTTGGCAATACCTCATCCTAAAATGTATTTTCTGGCATCACAGCTACAACAAATGGCAGGGTGGGGACGGGAAGGAAATGAGGACCCCATATGTAAATTGGTGGCCATATAGGACCCTGCATTAGAGGCGGCCTCCCATATGGAGATTGATTTACCAAGTATGGATGGCCTAGAACCCACAAGTATCCTTCTTAAAAGGGTATGGGGAGAGATCCGGAAAGCGCTAAAAATAACGGGCGTGCTCCCATTTACCCCGATATGGTATAATAAAAGATACACTGAGGTTCAGGAATTACAAGGCTTTGCACACTGGAAAGAAAATGGGATTCGGTTCTTTGCACAGCTCTATGGAGGGGGAGGTGCTAAAGACATATGAACAACTATGTAGGGAATTTCATTTGAACCCCAGGAGCTTTTATCAATATCTCCAACTTTGTCACTTGTTGCAGGCACAACAAACACCACATTCCCTGACAGTATCAACATCATCATTATTGAGTGATGTTTTAATAGCAGATACGAGGAAAGGGTTAACTTAAAAAATATATAGGGAATTACAGACCTCGGTTCAGGACCATGCCTCGTTAAAATGTCGAAACAAATGGGTAGAAGACATAGGGGAGATAGATGAAAAACAGTGGGAAATGGCACTCGAAGCTGTTCCAGTGGTATCGGTATCCACATCCCATAGGTTGTCACAACTATTTATTTTAAATAGGGCTTATAGGACATCAGCACAGCTATATAAATGGGGAGGAAGAGACTCCCCGTTGTGCCCTAAATGTAGAATACACAAGGGGGACTTCATACACCTAATCTGGAGGTGTCCAAAACTACATAGGTATTGGGATGAAGTCTCCCAGTGTATTACTAGGCTAGTGCAAGCCCCCATCCCCCTAAACCCGGTAGTGTACTTGCTTGGAGCCATAGACATAGAAACGTTCCCGGGAGTTATGTATTATATGTTAACTAGATTGATGTACTGTATTTAGCCAGAAAACTTATTGCAAAGTACTGGATGGCACCTCTGGTACCCACAGGGAAGCAATGGATTTCGTATGTAAATTGTTTGCTTCCTAGAGAGCGATTGGCCTATAGCCGCAGGAGAGAAAAGGGCAAATTCGACAATATTTGGCAACCATAGCTGGGGGACGCAGACTTAGCAGCACATCAACTGGTAGTGGAAAGGGTTCAGATGTAGAGACATGGGGGAAACGTGAGAGAGGGAAAGATGGAAAGGAATAGAAAAAAACGGCCCGAAGGAGTAACGATTAAATAATTAGATAAGAAAGAATATCGGTTGTGGGGGAAGAAAGGGACAAATGATTGTGGTGAATAAGTTATTGAAAGAAACAGGAGACGATAGTAGAAACGGAGTTAAAGGGGGGGGAGGGAGGAAAAGGGAAAGGAAAAAAAGTTGAGATATGATTTAGTAGTGGAAATATTACATTGACATGAAATAGTTCACGATTGTAAGAATGGGCATGTATAATTTATGTGTATTGATATATCAAACAATATGTACGAATGTTATGTTTAATGATAGCTATTTTCAAAAAAAAAAAAAAACTGATGCGATTCCCACACACTCGATGTGGTTGGGGGAATCCCCCCCACTAAACTATTTTATTCTGAGAAAGGGGAGACCTTTGCAAGCTAGCAGTTGAACAGAAGTTGATTGGTAGACTTCTGTACAACCACCCTGCCCATACATTGATTGAAATTCGGCCAGTCCTTGATGAACCGATCCATGTATGACCGGCTTTACAAAAGACTAAAGTTGTATAGGCTGGGCTATATTGGTTGGCCCACTCATTATTCCTATTCCACATTACGAGTGCCTTACGGACCTATATCCACCTTGGATGTGTTGGTGGCTATCGTTGAATATGCCACCATAGCGCCCGGTAATGATGTCCTCAGGTGGCTCACGATCCACAACACTATACCATCAATGCACAGATTTTTGTAACATTTAAGGGGGGGGGGGGGGGGGTGTCTCCACCCTATCCTCTTTTATGTTGATATATGTTAGATCATTTAGATTATTAATTTTCCAATTACAGATACATCCCGTGCTTGCTCCTGAAGAGTGGCTCAAAGCCATGAAACATGTAGAGCTACTAGATGCTGTGTTTTATATTAATCATGCGCTTATTAGATCCTCATGTAATTATGTACACACCCTTACCAAATATGACAGGGATTAGTGAGGCCATAGTAGATCCTGCAGGTATCACCCTGTAACATATGTGTGTGTATGTGTATACATATATATATGTGCGACGGGACATGTTCTCCAATGCAAAATATTTTTATCGTGCATAGTGCAAAAATGATTTAAAGCCCAGCCGTTGCACATATGCATCCATAGGACTCACAAGTTATGCACTTTCAGCACACTGAGCAAGCTGTCACCGAAAGGGGGTCAGGCTCCCGATCATGTGACCACTATGACAGTCAATCACAGTGCTCATGTGATAGGGAAGCCACTTCCTCTTCCCAGGGTTAACACCCACATAAAGAACCGCCATAAGGCATAGGCAAGGGGTTCAACAGAAAAATAACCGCATGAAAACAATGGCATTCTCATAGCTCCCAACTTTCCCTGATTTTGAGGGACAGTCCCTGATTTGGGGAAATGTCCCTCCATCCCTCTCATTTGTCCCTCATTTGGTCTGATCTACATAGCTGTATATAAATTGCAATTTTTAGCTTTAAAAACGTGTTTCTTAGTGCTAAACCTTTCATCCAATTTCTAAATTGTTGCATTTGAAAATTTTAAAAGCCAGTATAAGGGAATAGTAGTGGTAAAAAAAAAGGCCGTGTGGATTTATTTAACTTTTTTTTTGGTTAAATCTCCTTCAAGGGGGTGTGGCAAGGGCTGTGTCCTATGCCTACATACATTTGCTAGTAGGTGTCCCTCGTTCCCATCTCAAAATGTTGTGAGGTATGGACATTCTACATGATATTTAATTAACCCTGGATTTAATTTACATACATGCCCTCCGGTTTCATAAAACCTACATGCAAGTGGATCATGCTAATTTTTATTTAATTGTTCCAGTGCCAACATGTGAAAACACAAACTGTACCGTTATTTCAGATCTCAAACAGAGATGTAGCAGAAACGTCTAACAAATGGTATAAAATGTCCTGTCCCCCGTGATGATGTAAACATAGCTTTCTTAGTAGGTGTGGTAGAAGGAAGATTTACAGGCTTCTATTTTCCCAGCATGGTAAAAGCAGGGCAAGCCGTGTGCTTTGCAAATTGACACCGTCTGCTCTTGTATGAAAACTACTTTTTATGGTGCTGCCAGGATACTAAATCAAAACCTTTGTGCAACTTGAGTGCTACAATACAAAGAGACAAATACCACAAGAGACAATCTGAGAAGTAAACAGCACGAGTGGGGTCTTAATACAGTCATTAGGAAGAAATCAGAAACGAAATGCTTTGCGTGCGCTCATTTTAAACAAGCACAAATTGCCAGCCTCAATTTTTCTCCTTGTCTTGCAGCCCTAGGTACACCGCCAGTTACGCCTTCTGATAACAACTCTGTTTAATGAGAAGGGCAATTGTTGCAACTATTTTCAGGGATACATACACACTAAATGTAGCAAGAAATGACAGTGAAAACAAAACAAGCAAAAAAAGAAAAGCAGCAATGCATCAACTCATTAAAAGTTGCTGGGTATAATTTAACAGTAACTATAAAAATGTGCTGAAGAGGATCCCAAACTTCGGATTATGTCAAAGCATAACAAAACCCAGGGACAAAAAACATTTATATTGCAGTTTATTAATTCTTGGGTGTTTTGTCTGCCTTCGTTTATATTTTTCAGGCTAAGAACAATTTCAGCAAGTACAGAAAATACCTGCAAATCCTGCCAGAAATACAATCTCCTTGTCACTTTCTTTGAGATGAATTGGAAGCAAAAACAAGGTTCCATTAAACCCAGCTTCTGCTTGATATCTGCTTTTACGATTGTCTGAGCACCTTTAGCTTGACTGCCGGTTTTAGCAGTCCCCACATTTATATATTTTAATATTCCTGATAGAATTTATAAAAGGAAGTGGCTTGTGCTGTTTTTGTGACAATCCAATTTGTTCGGAAGACATTCTCTTTTTTTACGTCTCTCCCTACAACCCTCCCCATAGTCCCCATTTTGAGAGATAACGACTACTAACCTGTAAGACCCCCTTAAATAGCGTCGCCTCCACTAAGCGGAACCTGCTTGCTCAGCAGGGGATCTTTCCACTGATCCCCACTTAGCAGGCGGATAACAAGTCCGTGTCTGCTCCGCAATGCAGAGTGGACACGGACACAGTCTCGCTCTCCTCTATGGGGCAATTGGATGGAAAACAGACTGCCTGTCCGTTTCCATCCGATCAGTCTGTTTTTTGTGGACAGGATCAGAAGGTGGTGGGTGTCAGAGGACACATATCTGCTGCTGTCATCCGCTGCACCATAGCAGAGAATGGTGGGTCGGATCGGGCCCACCTAAAAAACAGACAGGTAGACCTGATCGGACAGCCTGTGTGAAAGGGACCTAACAGAGAATAGAAAACTGAAGCCATTACAAGAGGGACAAATTCAAGGTTAATTTCCTTTCATCACATGGATGGCTTTGCAAAAGTAATTTGGGATTTCCCTTTAAAGTCATGGAGTTCCTTACAACACAGACACTTTTTAATTTCTATCCCCCCCCCATCAGAGGGCTGGTAGATGCTCCACGGAGGTAGCAGGGCGGGGGCGCCCCGGGGTCGCTACGCACTTCCACAGTAAGTTCCCGAAGGGGTGGAGTGTGTTGTGCCTGAGGGGATAGCCAGCCGTCACCAGATAGTGGATAGATATCTGTCCCTCTGTCAGTTACCTTGGAGCAGTGAGGATCGGTCTAGATCTGGCAACTGTTGCGGAAGAAGTCAACCCCGGCTTCAGGACTTGATTTTGGAGTTCCTCACTAAAGCTCCCTGGTATTCCTGCCCTCTACATTTGCACCTCACAGACAGTTGGTTATTGTAATGGATCAGTTCATACATCTCTCCCACTCCACCTGCCTATAGAAGTTGTAATGGACTTTTTCGAATTTTTTGTTTTACACTATGGAATGTTATGCATAATCTTTACTGTTTTGTCTGAAAACTTTCAATAAAAATGATTTAAATTAATTTCTATCCCCCCCCCCCCCCGTTAAAAGAACTCTTATACAAGAGTATCTGTAACTTTCAAATGCCCAAACACAAGTTCAACAAATACCAGAGACCTGTTGATGATGCAGGCTAGCACCAGTGACTATGATCCATGCTTTCCAGGAATGTGTGAATATTCGATCTTTTGGATACCGTATAAAACCTAACCTATTGCATTATTTCTTATTCTCTAGGTGGACGCCCTGTAACATACCTTGTATACATAAATGACATTCTGCTCCCAAAATGCAAGCGTTTTTCAACCAGGGTGCCCAGGCACCTAGGTGCGCCTTCATATTTCTTCAGGGGAGCTTTGGCAAAATGCCTAAAAATTTGGCCAAAAACAGTATGCAAGCCAACGCTTAGATTAAACCTGAATTTTTGTTACACAAAGCCACTGGTTTTTATTGTACACTATTACAACCTTCTAGCCACTAGCATACTAATAATGAGGCAGTTAGGCTTAGGCCCCAACATGATGGTCAATGACCTCATTGGTGGATAAGGAAGATATTGAGCACCTGAAAAGCATCACCATTTTTCCTTCCCTGCTCTCTGTAAGCACTGGGGATAACATTTGCTGAGTGAAGAAGATAAACTCTGGAATACTAGTCACTACCAGTGTGCAAAGGTGTGTTTGTAAGATTAATAAAGTGTGACGTTTCCACAGTCAGTCAGTGATGATTTGGGGAGCCATGTCATTTGGTGATCATAGCCTGATGAAGGAGCACGCATGCTCCGAACGCGAAGCACCGCCCGCCTCACCCCGCTCCCGGAAGTGAAGACGCAGGTCAGCACGGCGCTCCACGGAGGATCCATGACCGATATCCTGGCCGCCCGGAGGCTCTGAGGACCCTCGGCACCACCGGAACAGCTACCAGGACCCAGGTTACAGGACCCACATCCCAGGAACCCCTCCACTGGCCCGTGACACCCACATCCCCCGAGAGCACGCGGATGAAATTACTTTACATGCTGGTTTTTAGCAACTCAAATGTGAGTGTTTTTTTATCTATTGTAATAAATATTTTTAACATACATGCTGCACTTAGAGGGCGCCGTCCTTCTTTCTTTTTTATTTAGTACAGCGATCTCTCCTGCTGAGCTATTGTTTTCTGACAGGGGAACGCCCTCCCTCCCGCCAGCCAGAGCATGGCAGTGCTCTCAGCCATTGGCCATTGGCTGAGAGCGATGATGGTTTTCCAGCATGCTCGCTTAGCCAGCCATAATGCCAGCTTCTATCGGACCGGCTGCCATATACACGGGCTCAATGTCAGCTGGTTTTTAGTGAATTTTAGTGACATTCGTCATCACGCTCTGTGGATCCTGGAAGCAGCCCACCCTTCTTTTGGTACTCTCTGCGATTCACGTAGGTGCTGTTTTTTTTGCTTTTTTAACTATGTTACTTGGTTTAAATAAATGAGAAGCGTGGTTTTTCAGTTTCACACTATGCAATTCCTCTGGTTCTTCTTTAAATTAAGATACACTGTTGAACCAGAGGATGATAATGGAATCCTGACCTGTAGTGGACGGATATATTACAATCGAGATCGCGATTCTATATACGATTAATCGTGCAGCTCTAATTCTCGCTGGACTTTATGGATATAATTGAATTCACTTTTTTTCTTTGTTATTTATAATTTGCACTATATTGCATATGCACAGCACTTTAGTATAATATTTTAACCGCTTCAGCCCCCGAAAGATTTTACCCCCTTCCTGACCACAACACTTTTTACAATTTGGCACTGCGTCGCTTTAACTGACAATTGTGCGGTCGTTCAATGCTATACCCAAACAAAATTTGCGCCCTTTCTTTCCCACAAATAGAGCTTTCTTTTGGTGGTATTTGATCACCTCTGCGGTTTTTTTTTTTGCGCTATAAACAAAAAAAAGAGCGACAATTTTGAAAAAAAAAAAACTATATTTATTACTTTTTGCTATAAGAAATATGCCCCAAATGTTTTTTCAAAAACAAATTTCTTCATCAGTGTAGGCCAATATATATTCTTCTACATATTTTTGGTGGAAAAAAAAAAAAATCACAATAAGCGTATATTGATTGGTTTGCGCAAAAGTTATAGCGTCTACAAACTATGGGAAAGATTTATGGCATTTTTATTATTATTTTTTTTTGTTTTTTACTAGTAATGGCAGTGATCTGCGATTTTTAGCAGTATTTAGATGGACAGATCGGCAACTTTTGACACATTTTTGGGACCAATGATGTTTATACAGCAATCAGTGTTATAAAAATGCACTGATTACTGTGTAAATGACACTGGTAGGGAAGGGGTTAACTCTAGGGGCGATCAAGGGGTTAATTTTGTGTTCCCTCAGTGTGTTCTAAATGTATGGGGATAGGACTGAGTAGGAGAGGAGATATTTCGCTGTTCCTACATAGTAGGAACAAACGATATGTCTCTTCTCCTCTGACAGCACAGGGATTTGTGTGCTTACACACACAAATCCCCTTGCTGGCAATCGTGCATGTGATCACGCGTGGCCAGCGGCAACCGCTGGCCACGAGCATCGGGTCCCCTGCCGCGCAGCGGGCACACGCTCCTCCGGCGGAGCGCGCGCGCCCTCTGTCGGCACTTAAAAGAACGTAGCGGTACGGGGTTTCACGCAGGGGACCCATTCTGCCCCCGTATATAGACGTGAGCCAGTTGGGACCCGGTTAAAGATAAACATGAATACTAGTAATATTTGATATATGGCTTTCAAGCTTCATGGACAATAGGCAATAATTTCCTTTTTCCTATTGCTGAAGAACAGCTTCTGTATTTGTATCCTACTACAAACACGCATGTAAAATAAAAAATAAAAAGCTGGGTCCCAAAGCATTTTGGAAATGGACATCATAGGGGGTGGATATGGGAGATTTAGTAAGAACTTCTATAGTGCCAAGATCAGAAACTCCAGTACAGTGGTTTATGACTCCAGTAGTGTTTATATGTGAAGGGGCACGCTGCAGGAGTAACAATCAAATGAACATGGTGAAGGGTGAGACTTAAATTGTGACACCCTGCTTTACCATCCACTGCCAACTTTTATGACAGCTTCCCAGCACAGACATGGCCCACCCTGAGCACTGGCATACCTGTGTATGCCTCAAAGCTTGAATTAATTACCTCCAGTTTCTAAAGCTGCAAAGTGGCAGTAATGCTGTAAGAATCTATTGATGCCATAATGCTAGGTACCTGAATTGGTGGTAGTAATAGCTACCCAAATTTGTTGCCCATGTTGGTAAAACTGGCTTATAGAGTAACTCCACTTTTTGAGAAAAAGCAATCCCCTCTAAGTTATCAATTTACATTCTAATGATTTTAAAGCGGAGTTCCAGCCTTAAAAAGGTTTTTACAAGTACGTTGCGTGCTACCTGTCCAGGGAGCGCGCGATGCCGGCCCCCCATGGCCGATTCGTCCACTGGTTCAGGTGCCGCCATTACAACTAAGGGAAACTGACAGTGGAGCTTTCAGGCTTCACAACCGGTTTCTTACTGCGCATGCGTGAGTCGCGTGGCGCTTTCTGAATGGCCACCTCATCTTCTGGGATACACACAAGTCCCAGAAGGCAGTGGGGGAGAAGGAGGAGGACTCCATGCAGAAAAGGAAATTACGTACATCGCTGCGGCCAGACTGGGACGGAAGTACACCCTTGTGCTTCTTAAAAGGTAGGACATTTATTTTTTATTACGGTATATATTATATATATATATACACACACACACACACACACAAAAACTAGGGGTGGAGGGGTTGCCTTTAGTTTAAGACCACCTTGTAAAGTTGGTTGGAACTCCGCTTTAACAAACTTTATAGCAGACTCCAATCTGTTTCTGCTCTGAAGATATAGCTGTCTGCTCCACTATGTGTGTTTGGATAATAATTTTGATCGGGTAGTGACTTTTTTTCATTATTAAGCAGATAATGCACTTGCAGTGTCTTTTTTTTTCCCCCAATCTCTTTTTATTACTATTTTTCCTCCATCACAATCACATCGTGAAACACAAAAATATATATATAACAAAACATATTACAAAAAAAATAAAAAATTCTCCCTTTCCTTTTCTCTTTTCCCTTGGGCCAAACTAAATCAGTTACTAGCATACCCCTCCCCTTCATGAATCCTCCATACCAAATTTTCCTATTTTAGCTATCATTCCTTAACTCATCTATAGCTAGTGAATTGTCTATTAACCTTTATATTTTCATCTGATCCCAAAATAAACGGTGTCAGCCCTGGTAGCATCAGGCATGGTTCCCACATTTCATTAAATGTATTTGCTAAACCCCTGTTCTTATACACCTGTCATTCCTTTAACAATGCATCATTTACCTGTATCTGTCATTCCTCATATGTCAGAGTTTTGGAGGATATCCATTTTATTGCCATCAGTTTTCGTGCTATAAATAGCATCCTATTAATGGTTATCCTAGTTACTGGAGTGTAGAATTCTTTATCTAATTGGCCCAATAAACATATTCTTGGATCTACCTGTACCTGTGTTTGATATGCCTGATTAATAGTCTCTACCACATTTTGCCAATACCTGAACAGTTTAGGGCATTTCCAAAGCATATGTATTAGGTCAGCAGATGCTCTTGAACATCTCGGGCATTCCGACATATCCCGCCTCCCCCATTGGTATAATTTAGCTGGTGTCCACTGTCCAATAAGCTCTATATATTACATATAATTGGGTTAAGCATTGCTGTGGAGAGATAAATATGGACTGTACATGTTCCATCTGTCATTTTTACAAGGTCTTTTTCCCATCCCCTTCTGGCTATGTTCTAACAAGGAACTGAAATGCCCTTTAATAGTAATGAACCCTTTGGGAGTACCATACCAAAAATTAAACATCTGTTGCAAAGGATGCCTAAAATCTGACTTGTAGCTTAGTGCCAATTTATGGGAAAATCAGTGAGTCAATTACACAAACAGGAAATGACATTTCTTAGGAAGTTCTGTACACCAACTGTTTACAGGACACCTCCAGGCTGCCATATTGAATTGTATTACAGCACAGCAGATTGAAAATGAAATCTATTTTTATTAACATTTCATTACAATATTGCTAGTTTATTAATTGTATATACTGTATTTTTTCCCCCATGGGGGGTTACACTTTAAATGCTTGCCTGAATTAGGTCCACATAGTTCTCAATGAAACTACCTCCAGAAAAGTATCCTATATGTTTTATTGAATTTCCCCGATCGCGTTTCCTGACCTGACTCAGTCCACTTGCTATTTTTAAAATGTCCAGCCCTCACCATCTCCGTACACCATACCAACTAGCCAGATGAGAGGCTATCCATCAACTGTCATAGGACACAAATATTTATTACAGCAAATAACTTCTATAACAGCTCCCATTACTTTTAAAAGAGAAAATATTACTATTCACTTGTTATCTTTTATAAACTGACTCTTGGCTGAACAGATTGTCAGGAATGTGAACAGTGATAAACCAGGAGGCTCAGTGTAGTCCGGGTGCTAGGTGAATGGTTTGTTATACTTTGAGCTGCAGTGTGAACTGAACTGGGGCTCCTATATCTGTCCACACTGACATCACTGTCCAAACTCCCCAGCAATTATTTACCTTAGTATCTCCTCCTCTATACAGCCAAAAGGACCCAGCATGAATATAAAATGCAGGCATTTACCTAAATGTTGGTTCATACGTTCTTGAATTATATTTGCCAGGTTCAGCGAAACCTATGATATTATGCAAATTGCATTTTAAACCAGAACTCCAGGAAATTGTTGAATTACATATGATTGACTAAACCACATAAGTGCATGTTTGACCTCTATTTTTTCTTTTATATTGGCTTTTCAAAATAACAAATGCAGTAATACAGAAGTTGGATACAAAGTTTAGTGCAAGACAATACTTTGGTAGTAAAATAATGCATTTTTTATAGAGATGTATAAATCAAGAAGGAAAATTGAGGCTGTGTGATGGACAGAGGGATTTTGTTTTCGAAAGAGGGACTGCTCCTCATAATGAGGGACAGTTGGGAGCTATATTCTGGCTAGGTTAGGACTCGTAAGAAAGAAAATGTTCTCCAACAGTGGCAGCAAAGGTTTTGGGGTCGATTTATTAAAATTGAAGTGTGCAAAATCTGGTGCAGCCGTGCATGGTAGCCAATCAACTTCTAACTTCAGCTTGTTCAATTAAGCTCTGACCAAAAAAAAAAAAATGGAAGCTGATTGGTTTCTATTAGAAATGATAGAAGGGTTTGGCGCTGTTCCTATTTAGTTTCCTACCTCCATATAGGTTACTAGATTAAAATAAATTCTTAGGTGCACCGTTGATTTTTACCGTAAAAGTGTGAGTACCCTTTCATTTTGTGTAATAAAACTTTTTTAAAGCAATTTTACGCTATGGGCACTCCCTCTCTTTTTATATATGATATACCACGATCCTGAGCCCGCCAGCGATCGCTGTACAGTGGCGATAAAACTGTAACTGCCTACTACCCCCGCAGGGGTGAAGTGATCTGGTGAGTGGCTGCACTTTTAGAGCAAAGAGATATTATAAGTGAAGGATTATCACCACAGCACAAGAATATGACACAAGAGACTTACTAAAGAATTTTGAAGCACGTTTGCACTTTTATCTTGTCACTGTTGCCTTTTGGATTGCACCAGCACATTTGCACTTTATTTTGTTATTGTAATTTTCCTTAGGAACAGATTTCCTACACCCCTCCCCACCTCCCTAACTCACTCCCTTCTCCCTTCCCCCCCCCCTTTCCTCCTCCCCCCCCCTCCCCCCCCCCCCCTTTCTTCCCTCCCTAGCAATATTACTATGTAAGCATTTAAGTTATGTCTATGTATCATCTATGATTGCACAATATTGCAACAGAATATTTAATTGACACATGCACGGTATACTTGGGAATTCATATTGTTAATTTGTATTTAATATTTGATATATGCACGGTGCACCTAAGAATTTATTTTAATCTAGTAACCTATATGGAGGTAGGAAACTAAATAGGAACAGCGCCAAACCCTTCTATCATTTCTAATATATCTCAGCTGTCCCCATTTTAGGGTGACTGCCTGTTGGGAGGCAGCAGTTCCAAACTTTACCAATTAAGTCTTTATGTCCACTGCGCGGGTTCACCATCCCTTTACTGATTGGTTTCTATGCAGAGCTGCACCAGTACTCCAGTTTTAGTAAATCATTGTGTCATTGTGTCTACAGGCTCAAACAACAAATCTGGTCCTAGAGGTGGGCATACTTGTGCTCTTTCAGAAATCCTTTGTTCACATAGGCAGTTCAGAAAGTGCTGGGACTGCTCTGAAATGCAAGTAGATAACTGGAAAGCTACTTTGCACCTTGTTCACCAATGTCTAATTCAAAATCTAGTACACACAATCAGAAAAATACCGCTTTTGAGGTGTTCGTATGATATACTGATTATTGGTACACAGCTTTCGAGAGCTGATCACAACAGTTCATCCAAAATTATCCAAAGGGCCCAACACAAATACTTTTCTCGTACGATATCAGATCGTACAATTTACATTTAATCAGTACAGTTTTCGTACGAAAAAAAAAGATTATGCATGCTCAGAAACAAAAGGAGTACATTACTATACAACACAACACATTACATCCCTTCTGAAGTTGTATTTTGTTGTACCAGAATTTTCGTAAGTTGAGTAAACTGTTAATTTGTCCGATATTCTCATTGTGTGTTCGAGGCTTAAGTTTAGTCTAAATTGTTCCTTGAGAGTAGACTTATCTGTAAAGGCAGCCATACATGTACTTGTACACACATTCACAAGCAATGCAACCAACACAAACATAATTTGAGGCAAACGAGTGTTCTCATAGTATGTATTAGAAGGCACATGTGTGCACCAGACCTGCTCATTATTAACTCACAGAGATTATACAACATGGTGAAGGAGTGTTTCCCAATAAAAAAGCTCACATTTGTTTCACTGTACATATGCCAGAGCTCAGTGTTGCCTTGTTATAGACTGTTCTTCTGGTTAGACTGTTGCGATCGTTCCAGCAGGGTCTCAGTGACTTCAAAATATTTTGACCTTCCAGACTATGATTGAAAAGAGCCTCCAGACATAGGAACTCTTTAACACACCTTTGTGGCTCACATTCAAATCTGCTATGCCCAATGGCAAAATGTTGTTTAAGTAGAAGCACCTATAGCAGTCTATCGCACAGTATATCATTATGGTTTTAATTTGCATATATCAAGGACATATACTATGTTTGTTTGTACATGGCTCACGGACACGTGGTTTATTGTTCACCCTGATTACCAGACAGAACAAATTAACATTTTTGCAATCAATTTTACACATTGAAATTGCCTTGTAGAATGTACATTTGCATCAGAGGTAGGATTTGCAGAGATGCATAAAATCCATACCCAATTTAGATGAAAAAAAATCATATTAATAATTAAAATGTATCATTTTTGCTTAAGTTGAGAGGCTCCTGCAGCAGATTAGCACAAATCCAATGAACCATCTCTCCTACAGTGACTACATTAAAAGATACATCAATTAAAAAGGGGAAAAAATAAAACCTCTCACTTCTACAATGCTTGCATTTTCTACAGAAGAATAAAAAGGTTTCCAAGAAGTTTGTCAAAAGCCACCCTGGAGTTTCCATTGCATAGACCTAATTCATGGCATTTCACAAGTATAATTTATCACCAACACTAACACCTACACTTTCACACCAAGGTTTAATGGTATACATTTTTATTTCAACTATTAAACTGAATTGAACTCTTTTCTGAACTTTAATCTGTGAACTATCAATCTTATCAATGCAAGGTATGCCATATTTACCATCAAAGTGTCTGAAACAAAGAAAACAGCCTCCTGGGTAGAATTTTTAACTCATTAGGTATATAGCAATTTATCTCTTAATAAACAGTGCTATCTCTGGGCTGTATAATCATTGCTCTGAACAGTGAACATGGAAGCTCTCCTGATCATCTATGGTCCCATTTTTCATTCTATGACAGCTGTTATCTCCATGCTGGCCATGACAACATGATGGTTATATAAACACAGGGTGTTCAGGCAGACAGCTTATCTTGGGAAGACCTAGATTGTAAAGCTAAACATTGTAAATCATTTTCCACCACATCTGCGTAACACCAACAACGTTTTTTTCAACACGGGATTAGAAACCAACCCCTCTTAAATCATATTGCTTTTAAACTGGTGATATAACTTGGCCCCAGTGCAGCTTGAACAAACCAATAACCCTTTCTGTGAAAAAACAAGGGCCCATTTACACGTTGCTCTTCTTGTGCATTACATTGAAGGGGCTGCCAACACAAAAGGATGGACAAAAAACACAAACCGGGTTTTCTTTTGACAGTACACCACAATGCACAGTAGTGCATTACCATGCATTGTGGGGTTCTGCCATGCATGTGCATCAGAACGGTTTTGCCTTAGTGCATTGAGGTGCCAATCAAAAGGAATGGCACTGGAACATGCTAATTTACGTTAACTATTGCGTTAACAAATGCACTGGATGCAGAAGTGTGGTTCGGCCGGTTTATTTATTTTTTTACCATGGTTCCAAAAGTCATATACATTGCAGAAGTGATAAAAAAAAATGTACACAGCCACCATTCTCTTATAGCTGAGCATTTGTGAATCGGGGGAAAAAATAAAAAATAAAAACCTTGCTTCTAATTAAAAGGAGCCTCCCTTCCTGTGTCATGGAGATGCCAATATGGAGGCTGGCACCAGCATGGCTGACACTGATTTACAATGATATAACAATAAATTCTCTATGTTGTCTGATCCAGATAAACTAGATCAGCAGTGCTGTCACTTCCAGGAAAATAAATGTCAATAGATTATATTCAGTAATCTACACTAACTTGGCATTAGAAACTATAAAAAGTGAATGTATGTTCCTCTAAACTTAAATTTTTTAATCTTTGTAATCTCCCTTTTATTGGACTTCGGTGGTTGATGAAAGAAATTGAGCCAAAAAGACTCTTAATGGTTAGAAGCAACTTATACTGTATACTGTATACTGTATAATAATAATAATAATAATAACTTATTGTAGCCAATGCTCCATTGGGATTTGAAACCAAAGATCAACTTTTCTGAGGAACCTTTGCAATAATTTTCAGGTTCTTGGATAACCTCTATTAAAAAACAAAAATGATGCCTACAGCTCATTATACATTAGCATGATTAATACATCAAAGAAAGTTTTAAATACAAGAATAAGTAATGTGGCGTACTAAAGCCGATTATGCACTAACAGTATTTTTTTTTGTGCAACCCAGCAGTTTAAACAAAAAAAAAACAAAAAAAAGAAGGAAGGAGGATAGCTCCGGTCAGAGACCCTGTACTAACCATACAAAGTTAGCCCAGCGGCGATCTCCCCTGCTGAGCTAATGTGTTCTGACAGGGGAATGCCGGGTGCTGGTCCAGGCATCTGAGTGGATCCCAACCATATGCCCACAGTACTCCCCCAACCTAGAACGGCTCTGTGACATCAGCTGACAGCAGGCTTTAGACTGTTGTCTGCTGAAATCAGGTCACAGGAGTGTAAAACGGACTGCGCTTCTGTGATCCACAGAAGTACAGCCAAACGAGCTCATCTCCTTTTAGTATCTGGCATAACAGTTTAAAAGTTGGCTCTTGGGATGGTAATTAAAATTGTGGCTAAATGGTTATCACTTTTGTCTAGCAAAACTAGGGTCATCAGTTGGAATCTCAAACACAGCACTTCCTGCTCTAGGTTTTCATGTTCTCTCTGTGCCTGCATGGGTTTCCTCCAGGTACTCCTGTTTCCTCTCACACTCCAAAGACATGCTGGTAGGTTATTTATTTTCCTGTCTACATTGGTCCTGGTATATGTATCAATGTGAGTTAGGGACCTTAGATTGTAAGCTCTTTTAGGGCAGGGCTTGATTATAATGTAAAAGCGCACTGCATAAATTGACGGAGCTATACAAGTATCTGTAATTAATGAATTGTAAAATTAAATGCAGCAAAATGTCTACTTCAATTAACCTTACACATATTGTAATTTATCCAGCCCCAGATAAGCAACCAAAACGTTGGAATGTAAGTAGATCACTGCATTATCTTGTATAGAAAGTAAAGTGAATGCACAGTAGGTGAATAAAAGGGAAGATCAACCCTGGCTGGGCTCTCTGAGCTCGGGCAGCCACAGCATCTGAACACTATAGACGTTATGCCTTAGGCCCATGTCACACTGGTGAACCTGTTGCTGGGGACCACTCACCAGTAACAGGATTGCTAGAGGACCATAAAACCATTCAACTCTTTTCAATTAGGGAGATTCTACAGTGTTTCAGCCAGCAAGGTAGAAACTTCCTGCTTAAGCCACCTGAGAGGGAGCGATGTGGTCGAAAGAGGTGAGTGTTTCCCCGCCCCCCAATCTAGCAAATCCGTAGCTGGCAACAGCTCGCTATTGTGACATTTTACTTAGGCTGACAAGAGCCCTTTTCATTTTTTTTTCTTTTTTGCTTACCACCTCTTAAAATATAATCTTCACAATTTTTCTATTAAAGAAAGAAAAGCAATATTATGCATGAATTAATACATTGGGATAAAGCACTGGGGAACATGCCCTGTAAACTACAGTAAATGAAATGGATCCATCAAATAGCAATTTGTGTGAGTTTCAAGTCTATATTCAATGCCGGAAGCTACTCATTGAGATGACAAGCAGCCGATTGTCACTCACTAGAGCCTGTGTGATGTTTGTTTTGTCATGAGGGTTTTATCTTGCCAGAAGCCATTTTAAGTCCAACATCTACATTCTTTAAAATCTAACATAAAAGAAAAATGCAGAGCTTCTTCATATTGTAATGGCATGGCATGGGGTAGTGCGCCTCATGGTGTCAGATAAGAAGAGGCTTCTATTCTGACAGCAGCCGTGGAAGGAATAGTGTGCTGAGAGGATGACACCGATCAGGACATTTCGTCTCCTCACGTCTGAAGAGGACCACTGTGACTGTCTGCTGCAGAATAGGCTTCCTACAGGGATGCCACGAGTGCTCATCTTTTAGTACAGTGGAAATATTATGTTTGCTCATTTCTTATCGTGACATCACTTCCCCGTTTCCAGCCAAGGAACTAATCACTGTCAAACAGTGAGGGATGGGAACAGAACTTGCACATAATCATCTTCTTTTATATAGTGTCACTCACAGCTCAACAACACAGAAATTAGATAACATGCTAGTCATTCTTCCATTAACTCTTCTTTTCTTAAAAGGCTTGAAGCACACACAAAATATGCCACAAGAAAGAAGGAGAACAAAGTAATAGCTGCCACATATAGCAAGGAGTACAAAGCTATACCTGCCACAGGAAGAGAGGAGTACAAAGGTATACCTGCCACAGGAAGAGAGGCGTACAAAGCTTTACCTGCCACAGGTAGAGAGGCGTACAAAGCTATACCTGCCACAGGTAGAGAGGCATACAAAGCTATACCTGCCACAGGTAGAGAGGCGTACAAAGCTATACCTGCCACAGGTAGAGAGGCGTACCAAGCTATACCTGCCACAGGTAGAGAGGCGTACAAAGCTATACCTGCCACAGGTAGAGAGGCGTACAAAGCTATACCTGACACAGGTAGAGAGGCGCACAAAGCTTTACCTGTCACAGTGTCAGAAACCATGAACCACACTTGCTTAATAATAATAAATAAAGGTAAACAGAATAAACATAGTCAAAGCATAGCCAGAGTTCAGGAACTGGAATGGATAGCCAGACAAGCCAAAAAGTCAGGGAGCCAGAGATGAGCGTAGTAGAACAGCAAGCAGGATCTAGAGCCAGAAGGAATGTCAGCCAAGCAAGTCTTTAACAGGAACACAGGAGAGCATCTCTAGAGATGTGACCAAGATGAAGGCAGAGATCATCTGGAATGGGCGGCTTAAGTAGGCAGGACTGACAAGCAGGATATCATCAACAGGTGAGTCACTGTGAAGAGATAGGAGCTGGCAATTAGCCGACAGCTGAGTGGCCAGCTTTAAAAAGGAAGGGCTAAGCCCAGCCCTGACAGTACCCCCCCCCCTCAATGACCCCTCCCCCTCAGAGGACCTCCAGGCTTGAGGGGAAAAAGTCTATGGAAATCACGGAGGAGGACAGGGGCATGTACGTCCGGGGATGAAACCCAAGAATGTTCCTCCAGACCTCACTCTTTCCAATGCACCAGCTACTGCAGTCGCCCACAGAACCTACAGGAGTCAACAATGGCATGTACTTCATATTTCTCATGGTTCTCAACCTGTACAGGGTGAGGACTAGGCACCGAGGTGGTAAAGCAGTTGCAGACCAAAGGCTTTAATAAGGAGACATGAAATACATTCGAAATGCGCATATTAGAAGGAAGGTCTAATGAGTAAGCCACAGGGTTAATGCTGCAAAGAATACGGAATGGCCCAATAAACCAAGGTACGAACTTCAGAGAGGGAACATGAAATCGGAGCTTTCGAGATGACAGACAGACCCTGTCCCTAACCTGGTAGGAAGACGCAAGCAGGCGTCTGCGGTCAGCATGGAGTCTGTACCAATCATTAGCATGTCGCAAAGCCTCCTGGATATGTGTCCAAGTGGAGCGAAGACCACGGAGATGCTTCTCTAATGCAGGAATAATCTGCGGAACAAATGAGTCAGACAACATGGAAGGTTGGAAACCATAGTTCGCCATAAACGGGGACAATCGGGAAGCAGAATTCAAGGCACTATTGTGAGCAAACCCTGCCCATGGTAAGAGGTCTGACCAGTTGTTATGATGATCAGAAATATAGCAACGTAGGAATTGCTCCAAGGACTGGTTGACTCGTTCTGCGGCCCCCTTAGACTGCGGATGATACGCTGAGAAAGCAAGCTGAATTCCCAACTGTGTGGAAGGTGTCGTGGAGTCTTACTCTGAGCACACACAGAACAGGCAGCTACAAAGGCAATTAAATCAGCACGCAGAATTGTTGGGAAATGGCCCAAAACAGTTGATTCTTCCCAGGGTGGCCAGCAGCCTTTGGAGAATGGTAAGTCTGGAGCACGGCAGTACGGAGACTCTCTGGGACAAAGCAGTGGTCACAAGGTTTCTCAGGAAGAGCAGCAAGAATTTTGTCACCCGAGAAGTGAGACTGGTGCGAACCGTAGCCAGAATACGATCAGGAGGAATTACAGGAACCGGAACAGACTCCATCTTGGATGTGGAGGGAAATTGTTGTGACAAAGTGCCAGCCCTTATATTCTTAGCACTGGGTAAGAATGAGACAAAGTAATTGAAACTAGACAAGAAAAGAGCCCATTGCGCCCTTCTAGGAGAGAGGCGTTTAGCCTCAGACAAGAATGTGAGATTCTTATGGTCAGCAAGTATGAGAACCAGCACAGTGGTACCTTCGAGGAGATGTCTCCATTATTTCAGGGCTAAAATGATCACTAACGGCTCTCTGTCACCAATCTCGTAATTGCACTCTGCAGGTGACAATTCCTTAGAAAAGTAGCCACAAGGATGCATAGCGCTCTCAGAGGTAAGACGTTGAGACAGAAGGGCGCCAACTCCAGAATCAGAAGCATCAACCTCAAGGATAAAAGGTAATGTAGGATCAGGATGTGCCAACACAAGAGGCAGCCTTGAGACTCTCAAAGGCCTTAATGGACTCCGGAGACCAACTCTGCGGGTTACCGTCCTTTCTGGTCATATCAGTCAGGGGCTTGACCAGAGACGAGAACTTAGGAATAAACTCCCGATAATAGTTGGCTAAGCCAAGAAAACGCTGCAGAGGATGTAAACTCACGGGTCAGGGCCATTGTAGAACTGCTGAAAGTTTCTCTGGGTCCCTCGAAAAACCAGCAGTGGAAATGACATAACCCAGGAATTTAACCTGTTCACGATGGAATTTGCACTTCTCCAATTTACAATAGAGATTGTTCTCTCTGTTTCTGAAGCACACGAGAGACATCTGTGTGGTGGCTCTCCAGGGACTTGGAAAATATGAGGATATCGTCGAGATAAACCACCACACAACTAACAAACCTCGGAGGACATTGGTAATAAATGCCTGGAAAACTACAAAGGCCAAAAGGCATTACGATTACGAGGTACTCATAAAAAGCCTGTTCTGGTATTAAAACGCAGTTTTCCACTCACTCATCGCCCTCCTTAATCCTCACGAGATTGTATGTCCCTATCAAATCAAGCTTCATGAAAACCATTGCTCCCTTGAGGCGGTCAAATAACTCCGTAATCAACGGAATCGGATAGGCATTCTTAATCGTAAAACGACTGAGACCCCTATAATCAATACAAGGTCTCAGTTCACCACTCTTTTTCACAAAGAAGAAACCAGCACCAGCAGGAGACAAGGATTTGCGGATGAAACCTCGAGAAAGTGCGTCTGCAACATACTCCTCCATGGCCTTATCCTCCATGGCCTTATCCTCCGAGACCGACAAAACGTAAACCTGGCCACGAGGGGGTATGGCACCAGGTTGAAGGTCAATTGCGTAATCATACGACAGGTGTGGAGGCAAACTAACGGCTTGACCTATGTGAAAGACATCACTAAAATCGTGGTACTCCTCTGGCAGGGAGGAGAGTGAAGAGGTGCACAGGACCATTGTGGCAACCAGGAGAGAACCTCAGCACGGAGCCAATCAAAAGAGAGGTTGTGCCTCTGTAACCAAGGATAACCAATTACCAGCGGAAACTTAGGTGAGGAAATAACTTGGAATTGGATTATCTCATGGTGAGGAGCCCCTACGGCCATGGACAATTGAACAGTCTCATGAGTCACATGGGCAGGCTGTAGAGGTCTTCCATCAAGAGCCTCAATGGCAAGTGGAGTGTCACGCATCTGCAGTGAAATCGAGTGCTTCGATACAAAGGCAGCATCAATGAACAGGCCCGCAGCCCCAGATTGGAGCCCTGTATCTCGACAGACGACTCAGCCCAAAAAAGGGTAACCAAAAACAGGGGCTTATCCTTCTGGATAACTGGGGACGAAACAATGCCACCTAAGGTCTGTCCCTGACAGGACCTCAAGGTTTCTGCCGTTCCCTGGACGGGTAGGACAAGACTTCAAAAAGTGACCTGCCTGGCTACAATAAAGGCACAATCTCTCCTTCCTCCTCAGGGTTCTCTCATTTGCAGAGACACACGTGAAGCTCAAGTGCATGGGTTTATCTTCACAGACCGACTTGGTACCAGGAGGCATGGTAGGTGAGGGAGGCAAGGGTAGGACTGCAAAGTTCAGAGACAAATGTACAGGAGGCTTTCTCTGAGTCTGGAGTCAATGAGGATGGCAAACCTGATCAACCTCTCCAGCTCAGTGGGTACATCTCGGGCTACTATCTCATCATTGATTGTATCCGAGAGACCATGAGAAAAAACAGCCACAAGGGCCTCATTGTTCCAAGCAACCTCTGCTGCTAGAGTACGGAATTCAATGGCGTAATTGTTAACAGTTCTCGTACTCTGATGGACATAAGGCACTTGGCAGCAGAAGCGTAGCGTGCGGGAATGTCAAATACCTTTTTAAAAGAAGTCACAAACTCAGGATAACTCAAAACAACAGGATTTTGCGTCTCCCATAGAGGGTTTGCCCAGGCCAAGGCTCTCTCAGAAAGCAAAGATATTACGAAACCTACTTTGCTTCTGTCCGTGGGAAACACCTGGGGTAGCATCTCAAAGTATATCTCAACCAGCATTGGACTGATTCACCCCCAAATCGCTGGGGAAGCGGAGCGGAACCAGACATACCTCTTATAGAGGCAATACTTGAGGCTGGTGCATGCACAGAGACTGGAGCAGCAGCAGGGATGGCCTGCAACTCAGGTTGTACCGGAGCAGCCACAGTGGGAGTTTCCAGGTGAGCTGTGCGACTTAGGAGCGTTTGTAACACTATGGTAAACTGATCCATGCGGTGATCTTGCTCATCCAATCTGTAAAAAATATTACCAACAAGTGGATTGACGGCATCTTCTGAATTGATGGCCTTCACCTACTGTCAGAAACCATGAATCAGACTTAGACAGAAGTATAGTCAAATCACACTTGTTTAATAATAATAAAAAAAGGTAAACAGAGTAAACTTAGTCAGAACAAGCCAGAGTACAGGAACCGGAACAAATAGTCAGCCAAAATTTCAGGGAGCCAGAGATGAGCATAGTAGAACAGCAAGCAGGATCTAGAGCCAGAAGGAATGTCAGCCAAGCAAGTCTTTAATAGGAACACAGGACAGCGTCTCTAGACATGTGACCAAGGCGAAGGCACAGATCATCTGGGCTGGACGGCTTAAGTAGGCAGGACTGACGAGCAGGATATCATCAACAGGTGAGTCACTGTGGAGAGATAGAAGCTGGCAATTAGCCGACAGCTGAGCGGCCAGCTTTGAGAAGGAAGGGTTGAGTCCAGCCCTGACACACAGGTAGAGAGATGTAGCTATACCTGCTACAGGTAGGGAGGCCTGCAAAAGGTATACCTGCCACAGGTAGAGAGGCATGCAAAGGTATACCTGCCACAGGTGGAGAGGCATGCAAAAAGGTATACCTGCAACAGGTAGAGAAGCGTAAAAAGCTAAACCTATAACAGGTAGAGAGATGTACAAAGCTAAACCTGCCACAGGCAGAAAAGGCATACAAAGCTATACCCGCCACAGGAAGAAAGAAGTATAAAGCTATACCTAACACAGAAAGAACTTTGCTGATTACACAGAGAGAACAGCACTCCTCCAGTGTATTCTGCAGGACTAGGCTGTCGCACAGCGCCCAAGGCAGGTACCTCTTGAGCCCCAGCCCAGCATTCTATCATACATCAGCAAGGTCAACATTTGTGAAGGATGCCAGTGTCAGGCAAGGCAAAAGAGTTATAGCTGGACTCCAGGAAGATATAAAAGACACAAACGAATGCAGCTGTGTGTTCATCAATACATCATTTATTGTATTCTTTTTCTGCAAATGCAAGCAGCGCAAGTAGTTACATTTAAAGTGCATAGCTGAAAAGTTTTTTTCTAGCAGATGCACTCACAATGAGAATATCAGTTGACATAAAGGATAAATGCATTTATCCTGTGTCCCCCTTTGCACTGAACTAAAGTAACACACACATTTATACCTACCTGGATTTGAGGGCCATGGCCTCTAGTGTTAATGTCCTGGCCATGCATGCACATTACAGCCCAACAGACTTCTATGAGGCTGTGCAATGTGAAGGTGTGGCCAGGACAGTGAGAAGTGCAACACTGGATAGGTCAACTTTACCTTAAATTGCACTTATCCTATCAATATAGGATATATTCTGCAGCAAAAATTTGCTTAGTGGGCACTGATGACCCTCTCCCGCCCAACATCCATTGATTGAAAAACTGAGATAGGTGAAAATTGTCGAACAAACAGTGACTGCACCCAATCAGATGAGTCACTGTTCAGGACAATCACCAGCAATCACCATCAGTGGAGGAAGGCAGAGGAGGAAGACAGAATCAAGAGAATAAGCAGCAGAAGAGGAAAGGGAGGGCGCTCTAATGTAAACAAAACTGCGTTTACATTTGTTATCGCTGTGACTGGCCATAACAGTGCTCACAAGACACATGGCCACTCTAATTGGCTCTGTGTCTTTTACTTGTGATATTTGCGGTGGTTGCTCTACCGATGTGCCATCAGACAGCAGATCACAGGTATTGAGCACAGGAAGGAGGGAGGTAGAGTGCCAGAAACTCGTTTTTCTGAATATAGTGGTTTAATAATGCAGGTGGAGTACAGAAAATACAGTCACTATATTATCTGCACTCCACCTGCATTAATAAATCACTATATTCTAAAGAACAAATTGTCGGCTCTCTACCTTCCCCTTCGTGTTGTGCCTGGGTGCTGGAAGACACCATGAGCTAAAGCACCATATTCTCGACTCCTCAGGGAATTTATGGGCGTTGTTTCTCCCTTCATTGAGCACAGGTATTTCCAGTGACGGGACCAAGGGCAGCAGATATGGGGCACTTGCTCAGTTTTCCATGCTAGTTATGTCCCTTCCCTTTGGCTTTCCAAAGACCAAAAGGTGGGAACCATAGGACTGGTGGCAGAGGTGGCTCTAGGCTTTGTGAGGCTAAGGCAAAACTTAGACATAAGGCCCCACTGAAGCCCATAATGGCTTGAGACCCTCATGCGGTGGATGGGAGGGGTGCCGTGTGCAGACGCAACGTCACTCTTCATTGACCGGTGGGTAGAGCTCCAGAAGTCTTAGGTTATGCGAGAGGTAAGTGTGACAGGACTCTTAACGCTGCCTGAGCACAGCATCCTTAAGGTCCCCTGTCCCTCAAAACTGGGGTAATGCGTCAGGAAAACTAGGCGGCCGCGAGGCACTTGTGAGCGTGAGGCCTTAGGCGACCACCTAATTTGCCTAATTAAAGAGCCGCCTCTGACTGGTGGATGGCAGCTGTCATTTCTGCAGCCTGTGCTTGGTTACTGAAAATGTGGATGTTGAGGCTCAGGTAGAGAAGTTTGGGGGAAGAGGGAAGCGCACTTTGGACCCCTTGCCTAGGGTGCAGAGGACCTTGTAATGGCATTGCAATAATTTTCGAAGCCAAGGAACCAATAAGGAAACACAGGTAGCTCATATTAATTAACAGACAATAAAAGGCTCAATGATAAAACGCAAAAAAAATTATAAACTTCATACAAACCAAAACTGGTTATGAAATAAATAAGAAATGCTCTGTCTACAGAGAGCTTTGATGCTTCTTTAAAAGTAATTTTCACACTGCTGTCAGCATCAGGCAAGATCGTGGCAGGTCCAGTGCTTGGTAGACATGTGCAAAGATGGTCAGATGTGTCCCAGCCCTTCCTTCCTAGGGCATTAATTGCAGTGGAGCTTTTTTTCTTTCACTAAAAGGGAGGTAAGAGGAAATACTCATTGTAGTTAGGATTACAGAAGACAGCACAACTGTGTCCATTAGTAGTCTAAGGAGCTAGAAAGAGGCAGGGAAGTGGTACAGAGTATGCATACATGCAGAAAAGCCATAGGCGGAGGTTTGGCATCTTCTCACTGCATCCATAAAGCACATTACATGTGGGCGGATCACACTAGTTATATGCTTCCCTTCACAAATCTTTTAATAAATTAGAAAAGACAACAGTTACATAACTGTGCATTTGGCTGCTATTCACTTCACACATTTATAAAGGGAAACTTTGTATTCCCTGGCATTTCTCTTTAATACACTTCCACATTCTAAAACCACCCTATAACATAATATAACCATATAGCTGACAAAGTCAGCAACGGCTAACTCTTGTTCATTATGATCTCCAGGCCAAAGAAGAAATGGTAAAATAAAAGTTGTGAATCATTCCCTCTTTGATGAGCGCTCTTTTCAGATTTGTGCACACTGCTGGGCAGCGTGGGCAAGGAGTGGCAAGTTTTAATTAAACGCTGTTCATAATAAACCTTTGAGCCTTGCACTGATGTCTTGTAGATCCCAATAATGCTTTGGCTGGCAGCATGACAATGCTTGACAACATACTACTCTTCAGCTGAGTTTGGGTTCCCTGCTAACAAGCCAAAACCCTTCATTCATTCACATGAGTGCACCAGAAGCATAGTGTAACACACAAAGAAAATAACATGGGAATTTAGTCTGTCTCCCAGGTGATAGAGAAGCAATGTGATAAAGAAAAAAATCCCAGGCAGTCGCTAGGCAGCAGGGAAGGCAAGCGGCCTACCTGGTCCTCAACTATGGTAGTTTGCGAAGCTTGCTGATTACTGGTGTCACAGCACACCCTGCTGACTACAATTAACACAGCAGAATGGAAATACTGAGACTTAAATCTTCCCTATTTATATAGAACGACTGCTGTGCATTTGCACAGGCTGTTCTGGCTTTTATAATGCTGGTTCCAAAAAGAAATGCAAAAAAAAGAAAAATACCCAAGCTAGCATATACATGCTGTCAGATAAATGCAACCATAAAAAGAATAATGATCAAATGCAAACCACTGTAATCAGATTTGTTGCCTTTCATGTTCCCCTTGGGCATTCTATTGGATAATTTGTGTTATTTCGGCTCGGTTACCCCCACTTCATTTTTTTCGAATTTCCCAACAAGCAGATAAAAAAATAAATAAAAGATCACAAAAGGGAAATGTAAAACTATTGTTGCCTGTGGACATTCGAGGCTTATTTTTTTCCTCCCAACGTGTTATGGGGTGGTACAGCTGTTTGCACTAGTCATGGCCCATTGATGAGCACAAAGCTCCAACAAAGATATAAAATATCAAGGAACATTTCATAGGGGGTTGCGAGTCTGCCTCAAACACAGCATCCAGGGGCTGGCATGTTGGAGGTGTACAGACATGATCAGATAAAGTACTGTTGCATGACACCTTTTTCATCTGGCCTGCAGCAACCCCTGCAGTAAAAGTCAAAAACTGGTCATACATGGATCGAAATTTGTTTGGTTCAGCAAGGACAGGCCGAATTTCAATCTGTGTGGCTACTGTAATTGAACAGAGGTCAGTCTACCGGTTAGTTTCTGTTTAACCGCTGTGTCAGTATATTTTTGCTTGATCAGCGCTGCAGACAATAGGCGGGAGTCTCCCCACCACCGGAATGCCAAACAATGCCAAAACAGGGAATATTCATGCATCTAGATCAGGGGTGTCAAACTGGCAGCCCTCCAGCTGTTGCAAAACTACAAGTGTCATCATGCCTCTGCTTGTGGGAGTCATGTTTGTAACGGTAAGCCTTGCAGTTCTGCAACAACTGGAGGGCCGACAGACCCCTGTGATCTAGATCAAATGTCTCAATCATGACTGGCCAGCTTTAGCTAGAAGACATAACACTTTTACACTTAAAGCGGAGTTCCACCCAAAAATGGAACTTCCACTTTAAGTGCAGTTGACCCCCTGACATGCCACATTTGGCATGTAATTTTTTTGGGGGGGGAGGAGCGGGTACTCTGTTTTATTGGGCACCCAGCTCCCAATTCCTCCGCAGCACCTGAAGGAAGTTCACCTCTCCCCCCTCCCTCCCTGCAATCTTCTGGGACACGTCACAGGTCCCAGAAGATTGCCCAGCCATTCACAGCGTGGCTCGCACATGCGCAGTGCGCGCTCACAGTTAGAATGCCGGCGCCTCGGAGAGGAGAGGGAGAGGAGCAGGGCTTCCTGCACCCACATCGCTGGACCGTGGGACAGACGAGTGTCTGATTATTAAAAGTCAGCAGCTACACTTTTTGTAGCTGCTGACTTTTAAATGGGTGGAACTCCGCTTTAAAGTGGTTCTAAAGGTTAAATTTTTTGGAAATTTTTTTTAAACGAACATTTTATACTTACCTGCTCTGTGCAATGGTTTTGCACAGAGCAACCCTGCTTCTCTTCTTTTGGGTCCCCCACTAGTGGTCCTGGCTCCTCCCCCCCTCCGAGGGCCCCCAGTAGCAAGTTGCATGCTATGAGGGCACTCAAGTAGGCTCGCTCCCAAGCCGCGCTCCTGTGAACGGACATTGTACATTCACACACACGGAGCATGGCTTGGCCTCACCCCCACTCTCTCCTCATTGGCTCACTGGCTGGGATTGACAGTAGCAGGAACCAATGAGGAGACAGACCTGGAAGAGCTGCTGTTCTCATGTGCATCGCTGGATCAAGATGGGGCTCAGATAAGTATATGGGGGCAGCTGGAGAGTGGAACTGGACCCAGAAGGTTGTTTACCTTAATTCATAGAATGCAATAACCCCTTGGAGCCAGTACTTATGGTCATGTGACAAATGTGACTGGCTGTCACAGCAGTCACATGATCCGAAAAGCTCCCAATTGCAAGCGGCAAAGGGTAGCTGTCTATTTCCCGCCGGTAACTGTGCAGGGCGCACACTCCCGGCACAGTTCTAGTTCCACTAATGCACGCATATATGAGGCCCCTCAGCGCCAAGATCCACCCACAGAGAGGCTGCGTATTTGCATGCGCTCAGCGCCAAGAGGTTAAAGTAAAAAAACCTTCTGCCTTTAGAACCACATTAAGGCTATTTAAAGCAGAACCAAAAGTTTCACTGTAAGAAACAAAGAGCAGGCAAGCTTTTATTGCAGAAGAGACATTGACTGTCTCTCCTGCAATTAAATGCCCCTACCTGCCTGCTCACTGTCTTCTCTGGCTCTGTAGACAGAGCTGTGCATACAGGGAGGGGAGAGAAGAACTTCCACTCAGTTCGCCTAGAGGAGGGGAAAGAGGCCTTAAAGGCCAAGTTCACTTTTTTTTTCTTCTAAATTCCAGCTTCCCTATGTACCAATATAGCATTAATGTACTTATTTTTCAAAAATAAAACCTCTTTCCATTAATTTTAGACATGCTTACCTAAAACTCTTCATAGCCATTAAAAAACACACTGCTTGATTACTTCTGCTGAGAACTAAAAATAAGGATCCCTCAAGGTGCAAATCCCTGCTAATGCCAGCTACAAATACATCTATAAAATATATAAATAAACCCCTATACGCTTGAAACTGCAAAAAGGGGAGAGAGGGGGGGAAAGGATTGGAGTGGGAGCTCTCGGTATCATATCATCAAAAAGTCATAATAAAAACCCTGTTTGGGCTCAACCGACTCCAATGAAATAAAGGGAATAAGGAAAAGAGGAAAGGAAATACACAACCGACTTTGCAAGTACAAAATGTCAAAATTTATTATATCAAAAACACATAAATGGAATAGCCAATGATAAAAACTAAATGATTCACGTGTCAATCACACTGGTAAAAACTCAATGTCCACCATTCTTGCCCCTATTCAGTGACAGTAATATTATTTATAATATATAATATATATAATTTATATAGTGAGGAATGTGAAAGTACAATATCTTCAATCCTAAGCAGCAATAATGAAATGAAACATAGAAACTGCATGCATGTAAATAGGGTGTGGAGCCAAGTTCACTCCCAAGGAGAAATGGATCCTAGGAAGATCAAATCTGGATCCTGGGAAAGAGGCACGCTGGCATATTGTGGTAGGTGTTGTGAATTCCTTGATGTATCCAAAAGGGGGGGGGGGATTACTGAGATATGAAAGTGGAAGTGGTGTCGACACCCTGGGTCAACAGTGGTCTAGAGGAGGTATATGGAATTGAAAAGGTACAGTTACAGTATGTATGTGGCATGAAACGCCAAAGATTTGAATGCAAAACCATGCCCTGTAACCTCCCTCTCACTGTTGAAAACCATAATTTGATATCCAGAGAATGCATGCAAGTTTACAGTCCTGGTCCATGGAAGATCATACATGGATCAAAGCATATAGTTCAAAGTAGAAAGAGAGTAAATGGATACTTATCAGATAGTGATGGAAAGACAAATTTTCAGTGTCAGTGCCCATTTCCAATGAGACCCGTGAAGCATGCACAAGTGTTCATATCCTTCAGTCACAGGGGCAAGGTGCACAAGGAAAAAGAGAGCCTAGCAGGTTTCGCCGGTCACCGCTGGCTGTGTCAGAGGCAGTGTGGTCACCTGTGACTGGAGGACATGAACACTTGAGACCCGCTCATGCTTGATGGGTCATAATGGAAATCGGTAATGGCACTGGCACTTGATCAGGCAGTTGTGCTGAAACGTTAAACCCCTTGTACCCTTTTAGGTGTACCTAATAAACCATTTACTAAGGATTTGGAATGCCGGCTTCTTCTATTGGAATTTGCTGATTACTTGCTGTCGTGAGGACATCGTAGCTTAATCACCCTTCTGTGGACTGCAACTGATACCTAGGATATTTCCTTGTAGAGCGCTGCATTTTTTGACGGTTTGCTCTAAGTCACTGATCACCGCCATTTGCATTATGAAAAAAAAAAATTCCCGTGTATATATACTATAGTTTCTTTAACTTTCACGCAAACCAATCAATGTACACTTATTGGGATTTTTTTTATTAAAAACATGTAGCAGAATACATATTTGACCAAAATTTATGAAAAAATTTGATTTGTAAAAAAAAAAAAATAATCAGGATGTGTTTTAGAGCAGAAAGTAAGAAATATATTTTTTTTTTCAGAACATTCTCGCTTTTCATAGATCACAAAAAATAAAAAAATACCAACAAAAGAAAGCTCTATTTGTGTGAATAAAGATATAAATTTCATTTGGGGTACAGCGTTGCAATTACCAGTTAAAGCAGCAGAGTGCCGAATAGTAAAAATATTGCCTGGTCATGAAGGTAAAATCTTCCGGAGCTCAAGTGGTTAAAAAAAGGGACCGAGTACATAGAAATAAACAAATGTTGTCATCAAAGTAAAATAAAAATCTAATTACGCTAAAGCTACAAGTATATTTTTAAGCCCACAGTGGAAAACCCAAAAAACAGAAATTCACATCTCAGTTAATATTAATTCCAAGTAATTATCAAAACCACTAATTTAATTAATCAGTTTTAAGCTAAACCCCTCCAATGTAATTGAATCTTTTCAGAGTTAATATTAAACCCCTTAGGTAATTAAAGCCCATCAAAATGAATATTAACATCTGCACCCAAACTAATTAATTCTTACCTTCTTTGAAGGATCTTTATGCAAACGTATCACGGGGCAGGTAGAGTGCCCATGATCTCAGACAGATGGCTCTTAGCATTGCAACAAAATGCATGAAATTATATCCGTGCTCTTTTTGATAAACCTCCAATTGGTGAAAGATCAATTAAAATAAAGGGTACATTACTTCCAGGAATATATCTGTACTGGTCTGGCATAATAACGACACGTCATACTCCAGTAACAGTGACTCTGTCAGATGGGATTCATGCTGATAGAGGAACAAAGTAGCAGACAAAAATTACACTTAGGGCTTTTAATTGAGACAAGTACACACTATAGAAGGATATGCTTTGTTCAGATTTCATATCTGAGGTTTGCAACCACTTTATACCATTTTAATACAGTATTGGTCGACCCTTAACCATTACAGACAATGGTCTCCAATATTTTGTTTTAAGTATTTTTGTGGCATTGGTGTAAGGGACTCTCTGTATCGACCTTTCGATGTCAGAGTGCAGTGAAGCAATAAGGTCCAGAGATCTAGAATAGGTAAAGGGCTGTTATATATTTGAAAGTACAGAGTATTTTTTTCAATAAGTTTAAATCACCGAATAGATTCCTCTGCTTTAGTACTGATGGACATAAGTGTGACGATTACATTTTTAGATCCCACCTCTAATGCATTAACCTCTCAGCTTCCTGTTTTGGGATTTAGGCGCCACCACTTTTTAACGGAAACATACCACATTCACATCATCTGCTGTTGCAATTCTGAACTTTAAAGAAAATATTTATCACTTGCTGCTACGCAAAACACTCTGAAACAGGGAACTTGGTGCAGCAGTTATGGTACCAGCTTAAACGGAAACATAAGCAAGTTTTAAAAGATGAAGCTATACACAGTGAAAGGATCATGTAAAAAGCCCCTTGTGTTTTGTAATCTAATATACGAACTGGACCTTTTATAATAATATGAATGAACCATCATGACTTAATTTTGTACATTTTGTATACCTACACCATTTTGTATGAAGTCCATTATTTTGCAAGTTCAAACTTGTGTGAGAATGTACAAGAATGCTTGCACAGAATTCCTCCCCCCCCTTTGTGTGCTCACTGTGGTCAAGCCTGTTCTCGGAATGTATATCCTGTTTAGCCTTAGGCAATCAGCTAAGATAGGTGACTAATGACCAGATGTCCTATCTAACTGTAGATAGATTTACATCAAATTACAAACTGGTATAACCATGGACACGTATGCATTAACTAACCACTCCCCCTCTTTTGTTCTATACTGAATATAAGCTACTTTCGTGCTCAATAAAGACAGACATATTATGAATACACAACCTGCCTCTCATTCATAAAGTGACTCCAGATATTTGAGGGCCCTGTTGGTGTACCTATGAGAAGGGTGGTCGTCCAGAATACGTACCATTTCCTTTCACTCAGTAAGTGATTAAATCGGCTGCCTAAAGTTAAAAAACTCAGAGTTTATTATTACTTTAAGCAAAGTTCACCTGGTATTTAGATGTAAGCAGTGTCCAAATTCACTTGAAGATTAAGTCCAATTTTATATAACAGTCACTGGTCCTCATAATTGAGTCTTAGCATTGCCTCAAAGATGTTTTGGTAAATGAAGGCTGTGGCTTCTAAATGCAGCAACTTTTTGTTGATCCTCTATAGCAGTCATTTCCAAGCAGGGTTCTGTGTAACCCTAGGGTTTTTCTGGGGGTTGCTAGGGGTTAATTTTCTATACATTTATTTTAAGCCCCAAATTGGGTTAAACACCTAAAACATCTAAAAGGGGGTTCTCCAGAGGAGCGGAGACCAAGCTGAAGCCACTTTTATGTAGTCGGTGACCATCAGTGTTCCTTAATAGTGTGCAGGAGGGTACTTTTTTAGTCCTAGATTGTGCATGATGAGCTTTCATACAGCGCAAACACCACCTGGAAGCAGCAAGAGCCAGCTTCAGCAACATACTAAGCATTCTGAGCAGTACACTAGTTTAGCTTTGTTTCTGGATGAATAAATACTTGGAAGTATGTTCATCCTAATAATGTTAATATAGTCCAAGTAAAGTGCAAGAAGTTCCATTTGTTAGAGTCACAAACAAGGATAGTAAAACTGTTGCAAAGTATGCCTGGTATGTTAGCAGCCAAGTTTATGCTTGGATATTTAACCACTTGCTGACCAGTCGCTGTCATTGTACTGTGGCAGATCAGCTCATTCCAGCGAATCGCCATCATTGTACATCGGCTCGGGAACTCTATTTTTGATCACGATCTTTGATCACTCAGTTCTCACCGCAGAGCCGACAGGGAGAGATGCAGCATCGGCTCGATGATGCATCCACCTAGGTGAGTATAAATCTTTTTTTTTTTTTGCAAAGCCAATACTTCTCTTCTCTTAAGCATATTTCTTTGATACAGGTTTCCAATATAGGGTCAATTCATTAAACCAGTGGTTGTCAACCTTCTGAGCTAAAAAGGGCCTCAAATGCAACAGAATGTTCAATGTATGTAATGCTTGAGAGGACGTTAGTAACTGCAGACCTAAAAGAAGAGATGAGGGTCAGAGAGTGTAGACATTTGACTGGGAATATGCTGCAGAAGACAATACGAAACTAGGAACATGTTACATTAGGCTAGTAGAGATCAATGCTTTTACCCAAATTAGTGTTCCTACTACAAACTGCTGAGGTCTGAGGGCTGCACATAATGAACCAAAGGGCCGCAGGTTGGGCACCAGTGCATTTCTTAGTTAGCCAGGATCAGGGGGTATTTGTTGTCCATCCTCCTATTTTGACTAATGTATTGTATGTCAGGGGTGCTCAACCTTTTGAGGGCCACTTAAGTGATTTGGTAACCATTCACGGGCCACAATGAACTATGGGACTTTACTGCCCCCCCCCAAACTGCCAATGTAAACAAACCCTTACTGTTCTGAACCCGCTATAAAACTGCTTTCACACAGATGTGCTGTAGTTTACCTGCACCACAGGTGCAGCGTAGTGAACATGCAGCTTTCATGCAAGTTAATGGTGTTTTTCCATAAACTTCTATTGCATCTTAAGAGTGTGGTGCACTTTTTGAAGGCGCACCAAAACTACTGCATTTAGGAGATTTCAGAAACCCACAGGACATAATATAAGTCAATGACTCAAAACAGCTAACCCGCAGGAAAGCTGCTTGTGCACTGCACTGCATCTGCGGAATGGTGTGAAAACAGCCAAATAACCCTTTTTTTTAGAAGTGCAAATATGCCCATTGCAAAAGTGCAGTGTATGTGATGTTTAATACACTGAACCTTTCTTCTTCCAGCTTCTGCTGGCATCGCTCTCCAGGCTGCTAGAAAGGTCACAGGTGAAGTGCACTTGGTATTACTTCACCTGGGACAGGAGCCAGTGTAGACTTATTCGTCACCTGCTCCCTGGGTGGTCACCCGTTTCCTCTGCTGCCAGCACCAGCTTCTTGCACTCTGATGCTCTCGAACAGTGGGTTAGCAACCTAATGATCACTATCTGGGCTTGCTGAGCCATCATCCCAGAGCATAGGCATGCACTTGCCTGGTTTAAGATCACGGGCCACATCAGAGGGATCCACGGGCCACGAGTTGAGCACCCCTACTTTAGGGCATGCTGTCCTACCCCGAGTAGGATGGTGCCTCAAAAACTTATGGGTGGTTGATCTGCTTTTTATTTATGTTTAAGGTAATAAGGGAGAACAGGAAGGTGGGGAGGGTGGGCATCTTAGGAAACATCTAAAAAGTATTAGAGCAATTCAAAGATGGGGTGGTGGGGGTCTAGTTGGGTGCTTGTAAGCAGCATGAAGGAAGTCCTTTTGATTCTTACAGAAACAAATAGTCATTTAGCTAAAGAAACCTTTTTTTCATCAGGAGTTAGTACGATTTTATCTTCTTGGCATTTATCTTCAGAGGAAAGTAGCTCCATACGTGGTGGGTCCTCCATACACTTGTCACAGTTACTGCCGGCCAAAAGTTGCAAGCGTTTAAAAAAAAAAATACCTGTATGATTGCATTTGAACGTTTACATACAAAATGCCACAAAAATCAATATAATGTGCATGGGCTAAATTCAACTGATCCATGTAATAAAACCTTTAGAATTGAAAAAATATTTTTTTATATTAAAAAAATGAAAATAACAGTTACTGCTTTGAATGTCTGGGCAATGGGACATAAATCTCTTCATGGTAACTGAATTACATACACTTTTGATATTATGGTTTTTAGCACAAAAGGAATTGTGGAATAAAGATCAATACTCATTTTTAGCATCTAAAATAAAGTTTCAAATTGCCAAACCATGGCATGGCAAAAAACAGTGAGAACTGAGTGTGGAGATACAAAAAAACACAGACTTTATCTGCTTTTAAAAAATAATTTGTTTATCATTTCCTAATATTAATTTTGTTCACTAACAAATAATCAACACACGATTTGCAAACAGACTTCAAAAGTCGCTGTTTATAAATGAGAAAATTGAGAAAATGAGAAATTAAATCACAGGCCATCTGTGATAAGTATTTAGTTTGTGTAAAGGGATGTAAAATAAAATAAAGAATGAAATTTTTGTATTTCATTAGGAGAGGGTAGAATCAAATAAGAAAAGGTGTAGGTTGAAATTAGGATTAACAAGTTTATTACGAGCTGAAAAAAATGAAGAAAATGAGCTGCAGAACATGTGTGCCAACATTGGGAAGAAAGGGTGAGCAAGGTCGTGTTTAAATTTGCATACTCAAAATAGACCCATGCATTTCAAACTGTGTATTCAGGAAAGTGATAAGGAGTCCTAACAGGACCCTGTCACAGCAATATTGCATGTGTAAAAGCACATGTAAAAGCACATCTAAACTGCTGCATGCAGGAGCTAGCTGCAAAGCTTAAATCCCCCCCCCCCCCCCACTAGCTTGAGCACAAAGCTCACCCTGTCCTCCCGCCCCATACCACATTTCCTTTTTAGTATACATTATTTTTTTCCAGTTAGCTTCTCTTCAGGTATGTGATGCCCAAGAGCCTTTTCCTCCTCTTCTTCCCTTCTGCAGTGGGCAGCCTCTGTTCCCGCACAGAATGGCGCTCAATCATGTGAAAATGATTCTGTACAGTAGTAATTTATGTCCAGGGTAGAGTGATGACGCACCCACTAAGAGGTAGATCCATGACACCCTGGGCTTACAGGGAGTGGGTTATTTTAACTGGACAACATTCAACCCAGAAGACCAGCAATAGCAGCAAAGGGAAACCGTAAGTCGTAGGGTCTCTTCGGTCATAAAAATCCTACCAGTCAGCATTTTTTTTTTGTAAGTTAATTCCACTATAAGTTAGTCAATGAAAGGTATAGGATAAACTCCAAACTTTCTCCATTAATCAGTGGCCAACATGGTATAACACTTCTACTTTTTTTGTATACATGAAAGAGGGATACACATACACCAGACTGGTATGTCTTTTATTGTGCATTCAATGTCTGGAAAGCTCACACAACTTTCTAAAGAGGTGAAGTAATAAAGGTTTGCCCGAACATACCACTAGACAAGAAACCATTCTTATGGTTGAAGCACTTTACTGAATCTGCTTCGAAGCCTCTTGTTGGAAAATTGTAGGATCATTATCTAAAAATGCACTTTTCTCAACAACAGAAAATCCAAAGATGGCATAGTTCAAAGGAAGTGTTTCAATTGAAAATGTACTTGTCTAGCTTCTCGGTCTTTATATAACTAATGTGGTCGGAGTTCCTTGAGTAATTAGCCTCTGAAGCTAAACAAAAGAAGGGTGAAAGATTTAAGTATTTATGGCCAGAGGGCAATTATGCACATTAAATGTAATCTGTTATTAGACAAAACTGCCACTAAAGACACTTTTGAATGTCTTTGCTACTTGAGGTGAAGTTGAAAAGGGTGAAAGTTAATTCAGTCATGGCCTTCTCTGCTTCGTAAGGATTATTGATTGTGTTCTTATGTGCAGGTCTTGCCCTCAGTCAAATGACTGACAGAACTGAACTTTATTCCATGGAAGAAAAACATGCGCCTACCATAGCTTTGCAGAAAGAGCCTGTTTATTTACATGTTTCTGACCATTACTATCCTCTGCACACTCAGGAAGCCACAGCCTTATTTTGTCCATCTAAGAGGCGATTTGGTAAATACGTTGCTATTCAGGGCGTTTTGTAAATCTTAAAGACTGGTACTTATGGACAGCTATAAGTTTGGGTGTGAGCGAATAGATTGTTAAGGTTTCATAAGGCATGGGTAAATCAGAATTTTTTAAAGCATATTTAAAACCCATACTTTTTTTAAAGGGCACGTTCAGTATTAAAAAAACAAAAAAAAAAAAAACACCATTACCCAAACCCCCCCCCCCCCCCACCTATCTAAGCCCCAAATCCCACCAAGGTGCCTATTTACTTTTTTAAGATGCCACTCGCCTCTTCCAGCGTTTACAGCCTTGTTTCTGAGATCTTGTGTAGCACAGCCCAAGTCTATGCATTAGCTCCCCAAAGACTAGACTGGTGCCATATATAAAAGGTATGGGTAAGGCCTGTTACTGTCTATAGGGATATTGTATAGATGTGGGCTGCACCAGACAAGACATCTGTAAACACTAGAGGGCACCATCACTTGGATGTGGGGAGTGGGTGGTAGGTAAGTTGGGGCTTAGATTAGGGGAACAGGGAGGAGGGCTAGTTTATTTTTTATTTCATACAGTATCTCACAAAAGTGAGTACACTACTAAGTGAAAATGTCCAAATTGGGCCAAATTACCCATTTTCCCTCCCCAGTGTCATGCAACTGGTTAGTGTTAGGTCTCAGGTGTGAATAGGGAGCAGGTGTGTTAAATTTAGTGTTATCGCTCTCACTCTCTCATATTGGTCACTGGAAGTTCAACATGGCACCTCATGGCAAATAACTCTTTTAGAAACTGAAAAAAAGAATTGTTGCTCTACATAAAGATGGCTTAGGCTATAAAAAGATTGCCAAGACCCTGAAACTGAGCTGCAGCACAGTGGCCAAGACCATACAGCAGTGTAACAGGACAGGTTCCACTCAGAACAGGCCTCGCCATGGTCAACCAAGGAAGTTGAGTGCACGTGCTCAGCGTCACATCCAAATCCATATCTGGCAAAGGTTGAAGGGGTGCGGGGTCAACCTGTCAGTGCTCAGACCATACACCGCACACTGCATCAAATTGGTCTGCATGGCTGTCATCCCAGAAGGAAGCCTCTTCTAAAGATGATGCACATGAATGCCCGTAAATAGTTTGCTGAAGACAAGCAAACTAAGGACATGGATTACTGGAACCATGTCCTGTGGTCTGATGAGGCCAAGATAAACTTAATTGGTTCAAATGGTGTCAAGCGTGTGTGGTAGCGACCAGGTGAGGAGTACAAAAACAAGTGTCTTCCCTACAGTAAAGCATGGTGGTGGGGGTTTCATGGTCTGGAGCTGCATGAGTGCTGCCAGCACTGGGGAGCTACAGTTCATTGAGGGAACCATGAATGGCAACATGTACTGTAACATACTGAAGCAGAGCATGATCCCCCTTCCTTTCGAAGACTAGGCCGCAGGGCAGTATTCCAACATGATAACGACCCCAAACACACCTACAAGATGACCATTGACTTGCTAAAGAAGCTGAGGGTAAAGGTGATAGACTGGCCAAGCATGTCTCCAGCCCTAAACCCTATTGAGCATCTGTGGGGCTTCCTCAAATGGAAGGTGGAGGAGCGCTGTGATATCATGGAGTAGTGGAAGAGGACTCCAGTGATACCCTGTGAAGCTCTAGTGAACTCTTTGGACATTTTCACTTAGGGGTGTACTCACTTTTGTTGCCAGAAGTTTAGACATTAATGGCTGTGTTATTTTGAGGGGACAGCAAATTTACACTGTTATACAAACTGTACACTCACTACTTCACATCCCTAGCAGTATATAACTAAGCATCTCTTGGGAAAGGCACATTTGCCAGGGGTAGTCACGTTAGCAAATAGGGTTCTTTCTCAAAGTGGGGGTATTTCTATAAGTGGGAGCACTCCTGACGCTGCACTTCAGCAAATGCACAAAGCGAAGGAACACATAAAAGCACCTCGAAAAATACCACACAGACTACAGGTGACCTTGTTTACACCTTCTGCTCTTCCTCCCCCATCTAAATTGCACAGTCTACCACTCCTTATGACAGCTGTGTCCTCTAACTTTAATTACCTCAATACAGTGCACTTGGCACCCCCTTCCTGCCCAGACCAATTTTGAGCTTTCAGCACTCTCACAGTTTGAATGACAATTACTCAGTCCTGCAACACTGTACCCATTTGAAATTTGCGTCCTTTTTTCACACAAATAGAGCTTTCTTTTGGTGGTATTTAATCACTAGTTTTTGTTTTTTTTGTACTATAAATAAAAAAAGACCATAAATTTTGTGAAAAAAATGCCCTTTTCTGTGATTTTGTCATGAAATTTTGCTAATTAATTTTTCTTCATAAATGTTGGCCAAAATTTATACTGCTACATAGCTTTGGTAAAAATAACCTAAAATTAGTGTATATTATTTGGTCTTTGTGAAAGTTATAGAGTCTACAAACTATGGTGCCAAATCACTGAAAATTGATCACATCTGATCAGGCCTTCAGTACATCAGGTGAATCGCATTTCTTGAGACACAAACAAGTCAGGAAAGTACAAATATCCCCCAAATGACCCCTTTTTTAGAAAGTAGACATTGCAGGGTATTAAGTAAGTAGCATGGTGAGTTTTTTAAGTTGTAATTTTTTTCCACAATTGTTTGCAAAATGAAGATTTTTTTTTTACAAAATTGTCATGTTATCAGGTTATTTCTCACACACAGCATATGCATACAACAAATTACACCCCAAAATGCATTCTGCTACTCTTCCTGAGTATGGCGATATCACATGTGTAAGACTTTTACACAGCCTGGCCACATAGAGGCCCAACATTGAAGTAGCACCTTCAGGCGTTCTACGAGCATAAATGACATCTCATTTCTCAACCACCTATTACAGTTTTGAAGGCCCTGGAACACCAGGACAATGGAATTGCCCACAAAATGACCCCATTTTGGAAAGCAAACACCACAACGTATAATCTGAGGTATAATGAGTCTTTTGAACGGTTCATTTTTTTCCAGAAATTTTTGGAAAATGTGGGAAAAAAATGAAAACACATTTTTTTTTACACAAAGTTATAAGATATTTCTAACACATAGCATGTATATAGAAAAAATTACACCCCAAAATACATTCTGCTACTCTTCCTGAGTATGGCCACACCATGTGTGAGACTGTCACACAGCCTGGCCACATAGAGGCCCAACATTGAAGTAGTACCTTCAGGCGTTCTAGGAGCATAAATGACACATCTCATTTCATTCCTACCTATCACACGTTAGAAGGTCCTTGAGCACCAGCCCAGTGGAATTACCCATAAAATGACCCCATTTTGGAAAGCAAACACCCCAATGTATATTCTATGAGGATTGGGCTGCAATTAGGCACTCGGGTACTCGGGTACTCTGATGGGCTGGTGACAGGTACTCGGGTACTCTGATGGGCTACAGATAGGTACTCGGGTACTCTGATGGGCTGGTGACTGGTATTCGGGTACTCTTAAGGGCGGTGACAGGTACTCATATGAACTGTGACAGGTACTTATATGGACTGACGGGTACTCAGGTACTCTGATGGACTGTGACAGGTACTCAGATGGACTGCGACAGGTACTCGGGTACTCAGATGGACTACGAGAGGTACTCAGGTGCTCAGATGGACTGCGACAGGTACTCATATGAACTGTGATAGGTACTTTGATGGGTGGTGACAGCTACTCTTTTTTGGGGTGGCAATCAGTGTGATTGGTGTACACTGTAAGCGGAAACGAGATGTTGCCGTAATCTGCTTCTCACACACAATCATTTACCGTGGTTTGTTGACATTTAGTGATCGGCTGTGAAAGGATCACAGCCGATCACGTGGTAAACAGCCACCGGCCAAAGGCTGTTTACCAGCATCTGTGATAAGCAGTGTTCCCGGGAAAACACTGCCACCGACGTGCACACGCATGCACCGTGCAAATTGGGGCGGCACCACGTGGTAAACAGCCATGCCCAATGGCTGTTCACCCACCTCGGTGGTGAGCGGTGTCTCCGTGACACGCCGCCACCGAAGCTACAGGGATGCGCGCACACCCTGTTTAAATGGACGGACATTATATGATGCCCGCCCAGAATGAAAGCAGCGCTGCCTGGTCACATGACGGCCGGCAAGCGGTTAAACTACCATATTTATCGGCGTATAACACGCACCCCAAGTTTAGGAGGGCATTTTAAGGAAAAAAACTTTTAGGAGTGAAGTTTAGGGGAAAAAAACTTACATTTAAATGCCCACCAATGCAGTCTCATCAGTGTTCATCTGCAGCCTTGTCCATCATTGCAGAATGAACAGTGTCCATTTGCAGCCTTGCCAATTGTCATATGCAGCCTTGCCCATTGTCATATGCAGCCTTGCCCAGTGTCGTGTGCTGTTTGCAACATTTAATTGTTTAAATTTGCAGACGAGATAGCCTGTGTACTTGGGTTCTCACGCTGCCCTGCCTCCCTACTGTTTCAGAGAGGATGAGAGGAGCGAGCGTTGCCGAAAAAGACCGAGCCGAGTGTACTGTGTACTCAGCTCGGCTCGCAGTCCCACCATTGGACCTGTGACCATCATAGGAGCTGGGCGGGACTACGAGCGGAGCCAAGCTGAGTACACAGTACACTCGGCTCAGTCTTTTTCGGCAACACTCGCTCCTCATCCTTTCAGAGACAGCAGGGAGGCGGGACGGCGGGACTGCAAGCGGAGCCGAGCACTCGGCTCGGTCTTTTGCAAGGGCGCTTGGTCTTTTCCGGCTCACAGACAGTGGGGATCGGCGTATAACACGCACCCACGATTTTCCCCTGATTTTAAGGGGGAAAAAGTGTGTGTTATACGCCGATAAATACGGTATATAAAAATATATAACCCTCCCTTCTGTCCTCTCCTTATTACTGCACTCACCAACTCCTGCCAATTCTAAATGCACATGCACAAAAAAAACTCCAGGACATTGGGGTATGTCCTTCATATAAATCACACCCAGAAAGATTTCAGCCAGTATAAATCTACCCTCCAAAAATACAATTCCTGCCTCCTCACTGCCAATCAGACCTACTTTATCTCTCTCATTAACACCTTATCATCCGGTCCCCGTCAAATCTTCTCTACCCTTAACTCTCCACTTCGTCTTCCACCGCCTCCATCCACCAACTTACTCACTGCCCAGGAGATCGCCAATCACTTCAAACAGAAGATTGATACAATTTGCGAGGAGATCTCTACTGTTCAGATACCCTCCACGCATTACACTTCATGCCCACAGGTACGATCATTACTTCCCTCTTTCAACCCCACCACTATAGACGAGGTTGCTAAACTACTTGCTAACGCCCATCTTACCACCTGCCCCCTGGATCCTGTTCCCTCGCAAATGCTACATTCATCCTCTGGCTCTATTCTACACTCTCTAACCCTGATCTTCAATCTCTCCCTCTCTTCTGGCATCTTTCCTAACTCTCTAAAACATGCAATTGTCAGCCCCATACTTAAAAAGCCCTCACTGGACCCATCCAATCTTACCAACCTACGCCCCTATCTCCTTGCTCCCATTTTTATCCAAACTCCTTGAACATCTGGTCTAAAACTAACTGAGCTTTCACCTTGCTGATAAATAGCCTTCTTGATCCCCTTCAGTCTGGATTTCATCCTCAACACTCTACAGAAACTGCTCTCTTAAAACTAACAATCAATCTACTAACAGTCAAAACCAATGGACACTATTCTGTACTCCTACTCCTGGACCTCTCTGCTGCCTTTGATACGGTTGACCACCCCTTCCTCCTCAAAAAAAACTCACGCCTTTGGTCTCTGTGACTGTACTCTTCACTGGTTCTCTTCCTATTTATCCAACTGCACCTTTAGCATTACTTACAATTCTACTTCCTCCTCTCCTCTTCCTTTCTCTGTGGGGGTCCCCCAAAGTTCTGTTCTTGGACCTCTCCTATATTCAATCTACACCGCCTCCCTGGGTCAGCTGATAGTCTCCCATGCCTTCCAATACCATCTCTATGCTGATGACTGATGACACTCAAATCTATTGTTCTATCCCTCAGCTCACTCTTTTAGTCTCCTCTCGTATCACTGATTTACTATCCGATACATCAGTGTGGATGTCACACCACTTCCTCAAACTTAATCTATCTAAAACCGAACATTTCATTTTTTTCCTCCCGCTCGTACCTCTTCCCCTGATCGTTCTGTCAAAATTGATGGCACAACTATAAGCCCCCATCCCTACATGCCAAGGTCCTAGGTGTAATCCTGGACTCTGAACTCTCCTTTAAGCCCCATGTCCAATCACGGCCCAAATCTTGCCGCGTCACCCTCTGCAACATCTCCAAAACACGCCCCTTTCTAACCAATGACACAAAGCTCTTAATACACTCCCTGGTCATCGCTCGTCTTGACTACTGCAACTCCCTCCTCATTGGCTTACCTCTACATAGTCTATGCCTCCTTCAATCCATTATGAATGCCGCTGCCAGACTCATCCACCTTACCAATCGCTCTGTGTCTGCTACTCCTCTGTCAATCCCTCCACTGGCTTCTGCTCAGCCAACGCATTAAATTCAAAATACTAACAACTACTTACAAAGCCATCCACAACTCTGCCCCCAGCTACATCACTGACCTAGTCTCAAAATACCAACCTAATCGCTCTCTTCGTTCTTCTCAAGATCTCCTGCTCCCTCATCACCTCCTCCCATGCTCGCCTCCAGGACTTTCCCAGAGCCTCTCAAATCCTATAGAACTCCTTACCCCAATCTGTCTGATTATCTCCTATTCTATTAGCTTTTAGACGATCCCTGAAAACCCTCCTCTTCAGAGAAGCTTATCCTACCCACTCCTAACAAGTTTATTTTAATTTTCTCCATCTGATCATCCCCTACAGCTGTTAACTTTTGTTCCACTTGACCCTCCCTTCTAGACTAAGCTCTAAGGAGCAGGGCCCTCTGATCCCTCCTGTATTGAATTGTATCGTAACTGTATATGTTGTAATGCGCGGCGTAAACTGTTGGCACTATATTCTCATAGAGTATGTAAGGGTTAGAACATCTGTCAGTATTTTATTGCAGTCTGTGCCCACTAAAGTCAAAATTCCCCGGTTTTCTCCTGGTGACCACAGCTACTGTGACAGAAAAGGATGGGCAATTCACAATATTACAGTTGAAACTAAAAACAGAAGGTGAAGGGAAACCATCCATTGGGGACACCTTCTACTATAACAAGTGACAGAAGATTTCATCTCACTTATTGCTGTAGCTTTGCTGCTGGATGTTGTCAGGAATTTATTTACACAAACTTGAACAGATACTGAAAGGTCTACTTTAGTATTTCTATTCAGCACTTACAAAGAAAAGCAAAAATGAACCTAACAGTCTTGAAGAATGCTTCTAAAAACTTGTTCAATGCTTTGAAATCTAATGCTGAATTTGTTACATTGTGTTTTGCCAGCCAAAAATAGGCTTTTATAAGTTAAAGTACATGTGAACCCTTACCTTGTAAAACAACCATTGTAAAACAATGAAAGGCAACACATTTGTGTTTACATATAAAAACACATGATAATTACTTTTTTGTTTTTTCAAGTGATCACATCCCCTCTGTGCTCAGCTGCATAAGAAGCTCAGACAGCTAGGAGTGGAAAAACAGCAGCACACCAGTATTCCCAGTGAATGGCTATTTGGGCGGGGCGGGGTGGGGTGGGGGGGTGTCAGCACCAGCCTGATCATTGGAGGAGAGCATGCTGAGTTTCCAGCGCAGCTAGAAAAACAGTGCTTTCATGCATAGTGTGGTCAGTTATTAGGCAAGCAGAGGGACTGGCAGGAACACCAGGGATTTCACACAAAAGGAAGCAATACAAAGATCAGGATATTTTTTCATATAAGTACATTGTACAGTAGGAACCTATCAAAAATGAAATGTTGGGTTAACATATTCTTTAAGAATAAACATGGTCCATGTAGAGGTAGCCTAAACACCACTCAGGTGCATGTTTGTTTCCTGATCATTGGTTGAAAGTTCCAATGTGAGCAACTTCTGGAACTACCTTCAGTCTCCCTTATCGTAAAGATATAACCAATATAGTAAAGGACCAGCACATAAACGCAAAAAGAAGCAGTGACTGGGTACAAGCCCTAGACCCCAACTTACACCTAAACCCTGCAGGCGAGTGGTAGTTTCTTAGCCCCCCCCCCCCCCCCATTTTTTCCCCAGCTTACTGGTTTTGAGAAAAGAATAAGTCTTCTTGGAAGCACAGACAACCACTGATATTTTATACTTTGGCAGACTGCATATTCTTAACATACAGTAGAGAAGGTTTAAGCAAGCCTTGACTAACTGCTGTAACTGCAAGAACTGTAGAGAAGCACTTCATTCCTTCAAGCTGTTCCCTCAAAGAGGGGAGGGGGGGGGGGTCGAGCAAAGCGCACTTAAGTTCTTTGCTTCTACTGTGAACTTTGAGGATAAAGTACTTCACCTTGTCTGGTTACTGGTCTTCAACTACTTATGTGACCTGACCAGTGCTTCATAGATTGTCCTGGCTTCTGCTCCCAACTTGCCCTTTGTAATTCCTTGCACCTTTTACTTGGTGTTGATTTGGTGTTGATTTGGCTTGTCCTTAAGACTCTTGACTCTGCACCTAATTTGGTACTGCTTTGTGTCTGTTGAAGACCCTGGCCTATTCCAGACTCTGTCTTTGACTTGGTACTTTCCTTCTCACCTGGTAATGACCTTGGCCTGCTTCTCTTCCCTGCTGCATCTTCTGTGGCATTCTTCTGTTGATCTGCTAAAGATCCTGACTCTGCCTGCCACCACAATCCTTCTGTTCTAAATTTCCACTATAACCTCTACATGCAAAATCCATGGATTGCCCACTGGTGATACTGCTCAGGCTCCAGATGACTGCTTAATACCTGCCATCCTCATCTGTGCCACCATCTGATCTATCCCTGCTAATGCTGTGGGTTCAAGTATTCATATCTACTTCTGGCACTCATGCCCCTCTGGTACCACAGCCTCCCCTGTCTTATCTCCAAGGGTGCTTGCGTGGGAGAAGCAAGAAAGATCACCTTTATCTAAATCTTCTACAAAGGTATATAACAAATACATTAAGTTTCCAATTTATAATGAAAAAATATAAATGATAAAAATGAAAATGTACAGAAAAGCCCTTGTTTTTTCTAGGTTACCAAAAGTAATGTGAAAGATAGCATGGTGATACTCTATGAGGACCACAGAGCCTGATTCACAAATGTGTTTGAGTCATTGTGAACTTGGATGATGATTAGTGGGGGGGGGGGGGGAAATTATAATCTGAGCTTCTGATTTGTTCTTTAACCACTTCAGAACCAGGCACTTATACACCTTCCTGCCCAAGCCAATTTTCAGCTTTCTGTGATGTCGCTGTTTAAATGACAATTGCGCGGTCATGCTACCCAAACAGAATTTTTATCATTTTGTTCCCACAAATGGAGCTTTCTTTTGGTGGTATTTTACCACCTCTGCGGTTTTTATTTTTTGCTAAATAAAAAAAAGACCGAAAATTTTGAAAAAAATAAAAGTTTTGCTTTTGTTTCTGTTATAAAATTTTGTAAATAAGTAAGTTTTCTCCTTCACTGATGGGCACTGACAAGGCGGCACTGAGGAGGTGGCACCAATGAGCGGGCACTGGTAAGCAGCACTGATGGGCATTGATAGGAGACACTGATGGGCACTGAAAGGCTGCACAGATGGGTACTTATCGGTGGCACTGATAGGCAGCACTGATGGGCACTGATAGGCACTGATGGACATTGATACGTGGCACTGATAAGCATCCCTGGTGGCACTGGCAGTGGTAGGCATTGTGAGTGGGCACTGATTGGCAGCTGCCTGGGCATTGATTGGCAGCTGCCTTGGCACAGATTAGCATTTCCCTGGTGGTCTAGGGGGGCATACCTGGTGGTTCAGTGTGGATGGCCATCCTGGTGGTCCTGGGCCGGATCCGAGGGGGGGCTGCGCTGATAAGGCTCTCCTCTACTCACGTTTGTCAGACGCAAGTGAGGAAAAGCTGATGAATGGCTCTTCCTGTTTACATTGTGATCAGCCGTGATTGGACACTGCTGATCACGTGGTAAAGAGCCTCCATTGGAGGCTCTTTACGAAGATCGGTATAGCGGTGTGTCAGACTGACACACCGCACTACCGATCGCCGCTATGCGCGCCCCTACGGGCGCACGGCGGCTGTTATCCTGCAGGACGTCATATGACGCCCAGTCAGGATAACTGAACCATTGCCTGGCCGTCATTCTGCTATAGGCTGGGCGGGAAGTGTTTAAAGCGCTTAACACAAATAAAACATATATACAGATCCTGGTCTCTTAAAGCAGATTACACAGCACAGTGCTTGTGCTGTGTAATCTGCCCCCTCTAAACTTTAAAAAAAAACCTGCCACTTCCTGTATCCGCTCTCTATACTGACCACAAAAATCAGGGCTACTCAGCCCTGACATCCATGGTCAGAGTACATCCCTGCATCATACGCTCCTGTCCTCTCTGCTCTCCTCTCTCCCTCCTCACCCCCTCCTTCCTGCCTGTCATCTCCCTCTCTGTGTTTGTTTCCGCCCCACCCCGCGCCCTTACTGCTATTCTTGAAAAAAAAAAAAAGGTACAATTATCACTGCCAGCCCCTCTATTAGAGGCTGGCATAGCACACTGCGTAAGTAGTTTTAAAAAACGAGCATTCTAAATACCGAACTTGAGCTGCCTTCAGGTTGGTCACGTGACTCGCGGACGCTTTACAGCTAAGAGACAGAGCTTCTGCGTAGGAGATGAGCGGCCACGTGATCTCCCTGGCTGACATCGGAGGGAGATCACGGCTCCTCTCGCAGAAGACATCCATCGGAGCTATAAAGCGGGCGCGAGTCAAGCGAGCGGCCTGAAGACAGCTCAAATTCGGTATTTAGAATGCTCGTTTTTTTAAAACCACTTACATAGTGTGCTATGCCAGCCTCTAATAGAGGGGCTTTAGCTTAGAAGATGAGCTGAAGCTTTACTGAATACCTTACTCAAATCATGTGCAAGCACAAGAGATATACTTTTTTTTTTTTTCTTGCAAAGAATATTTAATCAGGTGCAAAGATTGTTCACCACATTTACTAAGCTTAGGGAAAACTATGAAAGTGAACAGCCCACTTGCCTTTGGTAAATCAACCCCTTTATGTCTGTACGCTTAGCTATATTAACAGATGTTCAAATTGAACCTTCGGCAGATAAAGACAAAATAATAATGAAGCTCTGCATTCTTTATTCCATCATTAAAAGTATTTTATTTTTGTTTGAAGAATCAGTCCAAGTACATAAATTTTACTTGACATCAGCCTCTCACAATTTCATTGTATGGTAGAGTTCAGACTGGACCAGAATTCCAAAACCAACACAAGATGCCAGCCAGCCAGTTAAGCTGCCATGCCCCTCAGAGATTGCGAGTCCCTTCCACTGAAGTCAAGTCCACCCTTTTCCTCAATCCTGAGAGAGACCTGCCATAGCCCATCCAATAGAAAGTGTCAATGTCAGGCAGACACTGATGTGGACACCCAAAGGAGGACCCAAGCCAGGACGTATAAAGGAAAAAAAAAGAGAAGACTCTGGGCTGAAGTGCCATGTACCCACAGGTAAATCTAAAGGGCTTGAAGACAGGTTTATTTTTTTATTTTTATTGTTTTTAATTTTACTTTGGGCAGGTGGTGGAGATTGTATCCCGGTGTGGGGCTTTAACTGCAGTCTAGAAAAATTAAGTCTTTTGTCCTGCCAGACAAGACTATACTGTGTGGCAGAACTGTGTAAAAACAAACACAAATAATTTGATAGGTAAAACTGCCACCTTATCCCCTGTTTCCCCGAAAATAAGACCTAGCGTGATTGTCTGTGATGGCTGCAATATAAGCCCTACCCCCAAATAAGCCCTACCCCGTTTCCCCCCAAAAAAAGCCCTACCCTGAAAATAAGACCTACAAGGACTTTAACTAGTGCTTATTTGGGGGGTAGGGCTTATAGTGCAGCCATCACCGACAATCACACTAGGTCTTATTTTCGAGGAAACAGGGTATGCGTTTCATTTGTGTGTTTAACCATTAGCCTGGAGTTCAGCTTTAAACAAAAAGCTGACACATAAGGCTTAATTTAAGTAATACTTTAGAACAACAGAATGAAAAAATATACAGCTTGGAATTAAGTGTAAGTTTACTTTAGGTTTACTTGGAATATATAAAACAAGTTATGCGGTGAGCACTAAAGCTTATAGCTATTGATTTAAGGGGAAGAAAATAATTTGTGGTACTTGGATCGATGAGTTATATTATACTTGATCGTTTGCAATTTTCTTATTAGCTTTTAGAACCAAAAGGGAATGAGATGTTGACCTAAAGATCACCCATCATTTTATTTATAGCCAACAGGTAGCACAAAGTAAATGAAAAGCCATTATGAAATATAAAAAATTACAGCACCCATTTCAAGGTTTGTACCTGTAGAACCAGGGAGTTATCAATTACCATTGGGGAGCAGGATGGAATGGTTTCCCTGTTAGAGCAAATTAGATCACACATTATATGTACTTTTTTTAATGTTGATGTACATATGTCTTTGACTGAAATTTTTTCCAAACTCAAGATTCATTTTCCGGGTAAGTTTTTTGGCATTCAGATGAATTGAAGGTATTTAAATGGGCCTAATTCACTCTACTGTTTTGCCACTGCCTCTGTATTGCACATGAGTAAACATCGGGCTATGCATAGTTACCCTTCCGGGTACTTGGCTTATATCCACACATGTGTAAAATGTAAATGAGGTTTAAGTGCCGGTGGTCCGGTTAAACAAATGATATTTACAATCTCTCAAGTCCTGTTGTTTAAAGATAATACCCTATGGGCAGTTGAAGAAAGGTGGAAATTTAACAATTGGTCTAAAATGTTGTAACAGTACCAGTACCCTTCTTAAAAAAAACATCCGGGGGTCGATTCACTAAGGGCAAATAGGCTATTCACTTTGCAAGGAAATTTTCCCTTAGCTTAGTTAATGTGGTGAAAAATTAATTTTGCAAAGACTACACAATCACAAACAAGGGATTTTTGTTTGAGCAGAGATGGGTGATGGAAGTCAGCAGAGCTTTGCCTTATTTACTATACTAAAATAGAATATCCTCACAAAGTGAACAGTCTATTTGCAATTAGTAAATAAACTCTCTAAACTCAATAATTTGGAGCCTTTATACTTTTGGCCAAATAGTTTATACGCCATGGGCAAAAGATTTCTAGTGATTGGCAGATCATTTGAATGGTACTTAATGTCCATCCGTTTAAAAAAAAAATAAACCATAAAGCCATTTCCCAAGTATATTACATTTGAGTCAAGAGATTAATGGTAAAATAAAAAGGTAATCCTTGGAAATTGAGATATATATTGAACGTGCTATTGGCCTTTTTGATCTATACTGTGACTGTACTTGAAGCAAAGCTGTTTCGACAAGTCCCAGGTGTCACCGATGAGCTAATGGACATTAATGCAGTTACAAATATCAGAGGTATTACTGGTACGTGTCCAAATCACTCCTTAGACCCTCTAAAAAGGATCTTGCAAGATTAAAGCTGGTGGAAAAGTCAAGAAGGAACAGGTGCACATATCATTGATCTGTGAATACAGAAATAGCCCTATTCTTATTCCTATTCCTGTTGAGCGACACATTAGCCTGTTTATTAGATCACAGTAATGTGATAAAGATAGAAAGCTTTATACCTACTCAGCCATGTGAAAATTGTGCATTTGTGTTGCCCACAAATATTTTTAGAAACAACCTTCAGTTTAATTGTGAATTCTTTTAAAAGTGCAATGGTTTTTGAGTGTTCTGCAATTACCTGAAACTCATATACTGATATGCCACACACTAGCTAAAAAAAAAAAAAAAAAAAAAAGTTGAACTAAGGCAGTGGAAGTGACTGCTCTTTAAAGCTGAACTCCAGGTATAGCTTTTATTTTATAGTTACATGGTCGAGCTTGGACCAATGTAGAAATGCATATTCCATATTTGTGGGTGCGCCGTGGAAGCGGAGAATCACTAATATTCGGCATTACAGTGACTGCCAGGTCTTGTGCCAAGCAGGTACCCTTCTGTACAGTGAACACAGGAAACCACTCACATGGCATACAAGTGTAGCACTAACTCACGGTGGAGCTGCTGATTTAAAGCGGGCTGTTTCCGTTACCTTTTTACCTGTGGTTTCACCAACACCAGGTCTAGGGTCCCCGTTGAGCTCGTTGACAGATAATATAGGCAATAGTCACTTTAGTACTTTTCCAATGCTTTAATAGGAGATAACTGGAAGAAGTAGCAGGAAAGAGGTAGAAGAAGAGTTGCAGGGAAGAGGTAGAAGAAGAGTTGCAGGGAAGTTCAAATACCTTTTCTTGGTGTAGCACTATTGAATTGAAATCTCAAGGATGAATGTATCCTCCGTTCAGGATTAAATCTTTGCTCGCCCGGATAGGTCTCTCACTAACCTAGCAGCCGGAACGCAGCACGAACAAAAAGTCTCTGCCACAGACTTGAGTGAAACAAAACTGTATGATCCTCTGCCACAGGATGTAGTAGTTTTTCGATGAACAGCAAACAGTACCAGAACCTTTAAGCCGACCCAGCAGTACTTGTGCGGTAGATTAGTTTAAGATGCGTCCTCCAATCGAGTCACCAGGCCCTTCTTAAGACCAGCCTTGCATGGTCCCTTCCAAGATGGGTCCTCCCCTGGGTCTTCCTGATTGTCCGGCTTCTTCCCGCAGGACAGACATCACAGGACCACCTCAGAGATAGCAGGCCCCAGACAGGCTTCTGGGCCTACCCGCATGGCTGCCGCAACGCAACCCTCCAGGCTGGAGGGCCGCGTGGTAGAACTCACTAACACATGCCTCTAGGCCAGGAGGGCCACGAGGTAAAGCTCCCCGAAACATCGCGTCTGTCCCATAAATACTCTCTCCCAGAATGCAACCCGGAGGACCACCTCTGCCGAGTTGTCTACGGGACAGAAGAGCACTCATATACTTTAGCTTGTCGCTTTCCAACACCGACCCATGGTGACAATGACACCCACAGGCAGAATGTGGAACTGCACGAAACACAGCCAAACTGGAACAGAGGCCAATCTAACAGTAAATTTAATCTGAACTATGTACAGCACAGATGACCCACTAAATTTACATATAAGCAGTAGATTGAAAAATCTACCAGCGCTACACAAGTCATTCACAGAGCACCTTCTTCAGCGACTACAAGGCATTCTCTGGCTAGGCGAGGTGGAGAACGCAACTTTATCGCCCTGTCCCTCCATCTCGTCCAATCAGACGATGCCTTGTATTCACTGAAAAAATGCAAGGTGTTCAATGTATGGCGTTTGTACAAAGGGCGAATTCTCCTGTGTTCACTATGAAGAAGGACAGCCGCTCAGGGCAGTGCAGTGGGGATTTGGGGGTCCCCTTGTTAAAGGGGGCTTCCAGATTCCGATAAGCCCCCCACCCGCAGACCCCCACAACCACCTGGCAAGGGTTGTGGGGATGAAGCCCTTGTCCCCATCAACATGGGGACAATGTGCTTTGGGGGGCTACCCCAAAGCACCCTCCCCATGTTGAGGTCATGTGGCCTGGTATGGTTCAGGAGGTTTCAGGAGGGGGGCTGCTCTCTAGTCCCCCCTCTTTTCCTGCAGCCTGCCAGGTTGCGTGCTCGGATAAGGGTCTGGTATGGATTTTGGGGGACCCCTACGCCATTTTTAAAAAAAATTTGGGGCAGAGTTCCCCTTAATTTCCATATCAGACCCGAAGGGCCTGGTATGGATTTTAGGGGGACCACCACACTTTTTTTGTTTTTTTTTTTGTTTCGGGGTTCCCCTTAATATTCATACCAGACGCCATTTTTTTTTAAAAAAATTGGCGCAGGGTTCCCCTTAAGATCCATACCAGACCCAGGGGGACCCCTATGCCATTTAAGGTTCCCCTTAATATTCATACCAGACCCAAAGAGCCTGGTAATGGATTGGGGGGATCCCATGCTTTTTTTTTTTCCATGAGTTTTATCTATATTGCAGAGACCACAACCACCTGGCAAGGGTTGTGGGGATGAAGCCCTTGTCCCCATCAACATGGGGACAATGTGCTTTGGGGGGCTACCCCAAAGCACCCTCCCCATGTTGAGGTCATGTGGCCTGGTATGGTTCAGGAGGTTTCAGGAGGGGGGCTGCTCTCTAGTCCCCCCTCTTTTCCTGCAGCCTGCCAGGTTGCGTGCTCGGATAAGGGTCTGGTATGGATTTTGGGGGACCCCTACGCCATTTTTAAAAAAAATTTGGGGCAGGGTTCCCCTTAATTTCCATATCAGACCCGAAGGGCCTGGTATGGATTTTAGGGGGACCACCACACTTTTTTTTTTTTTAATTTTGTTTCGGGGTTCCCCTTAATATTCATACCAGACGCCATTTTTTTTTAAAAAAATTGGCGCAGGGTTCCCCTTAAGATCCATACCAGACCCAGGGGGACCCCTATGCCATTTAAGGTTCCCCTTAATATTCATACCAGACCCAAAGAGCCTGGTAATGGATTGGGGGGGATCCCATGCTTTTTTTTTTTCCATGAGTTTTATCTATATTGCAGAGACCGGACAATTTATTACAGCCGCAATCAGTTTTAAATGACAATTTTTCCTTTAGAAATGTCATTTTTCTGTGGTAGTGTTCTAAACACGGGAACAATGCGCCACTTTACAGGCATACTATAGACACCCCCCAGGCATGATATTTAAAGGAATATTTCATTTTTATTGTTTCACTTTAAGCATTATAAAAAAAAAAAAAAAATCACTGCTCCCGAAAAAACGGCTATTTTAAAAAAATTTTTTTGCATTGATACATGTCCCCTGGGGCAGGACCCAGGTCCCCAAACACTTTTTATGACAATAACTTGCATATAAGCCTTTAAAATTAGCACTTTTGATTTTTCATGTTAGTGTCCCATAGACTTTAACGGTGTTCCGGCAGCTTTCGTATTGGCCCCGAACACCGCATATTGTTCGGTGTTCGCAGAACATCCGAACAACCAAAGTTCGGCCCGAACTTATGCTCGGGCCAAACCGTTTGCCCATCCCTAATACTTAGTAGTAAACTATGAAGGAAGCGCCACAAAGAAGAGCTTGTTGATGGGTGGATCACAAGAGAAGGCTTTAGGTTACAAACTTTTTTGCAGGCTAGAGTCTGGTTCTAGCAAAGATCATAAATGCTTCCATAGTTTTTTCACACTTCTGTTTTTAGGAGAACAACAAGTTTTACACTGCTAATACTCACATTTGATTTGTATTGGCTTCCAGAGTTGTTTTGAAAGCAGTTATTGATTAAATGCACTTTTCAGAACATGAATACATACCATATTTTCCAGCGTATAAGACGACCTTTTATACTTTAAAAAAACGGCCAAAAAGCAGGGGTCGTCTTCTACGCCGGGTATAAAATGCAGCCCACTGTATGTCAGCCCGCTACATACAGTATACACAGCTGAGCCAATCACGGTGAGCGATGTATTCTATTAATGAATACAGTACCTGCTCAGATCCAAGCAGGCTACATATACTAGCATGCTCGAATTGGCTTTGAGAGTCAGAGAGGCGTGGGCCAATGCTGTTACAGCCTCTGCCAATCCGAGCAGGCTTTGTATTCATTAAAAGAATACATCACTCGCTGTGGTATGGCTCCAGCAAGAAGAAGGAAATATAGGAAATATGAAGCCTCGGAAGGGGGGGTCGTCTTATACAGTGAGTATAGGCAAAAACTAGAAAAACAGTAAAATTAGGGGGTCGTCTTATACGCCCGGACGCTTTATACGCCGGAAAATACGGTATCTAATAAATATGGGTCTCTGAATATCTTCTGTGACTAGGGAACTGACAAAGCCACTTGAATTATTAGCCACTTTTGACATAAAATGTATATGCACCTGCCATGTCCCCAGTTATTGGACGATGAAAATTAAGACACAGAAAATGATTGGTTAAAGAGAAATTAAATCCTATTTTTATGTTATTTAAGAAGCTGGTGTTAGACCGTATTTTGTAAGCAGCTTCTTCTGATCTTTTTCCAGTCTATTCTCCCGTTTTATCTGGTACCCCGATTGCTGGCTCAAATTTCTGTTCTTAGAGTGGCTCCTTGGCTTAGCGGGTCCTGCCCTTACATGCATACTCCTGGGAAGAGGACTACAGCCATACATGAGGATGCTGCTTTAGCAGACACCAAAAAAGTAGCCCAAAAAGACCACAGACGGCACGCCTCTGCTCCTCCTCCAAGGAAGTGATTGACAGCAACTCCCAATGCAGCACTGCCACACATCAAACTGTTCATTTAAAAGACAGACCCCATATGCTGGTCTCTGCTGGACTAAAACCTGCATTTGCAGAGATGTCATTTCTTAGGCCTCTAGTATAAAAGAAGTTACATAGGTGAAGTATAGTATTGCTCCTGCCCTATGTGAAATGCAAATGTCATATTTGAATTACTGCTAATCCCTTTATTGCTTACGAGGCTGGCAGAGCATGAAGGTGTTATTTGATGTCACTATACTAGTCCTATTGGCGTTTGCAGCTGTGCGAATGTAGCCCAGCCATTATTTAATATAATAAAGCATGTCTGTCTTGTTGTTCACCAAAAAGGAGAACGAAATGTCAGGGAATTTTGTTACCAATTTTTCCGTTTTTTTTAAACTAGCTTCTTATATATCTTGTCATAACTGTAACCCTTTTTATGAAGGACTGTTTTGGTAGCAATACGCTTCATTTACAGAACACATTAGACTAGATCTAAAAGTTCCTGATATGTGAATCATTGCAACCAAACCCACATGTTATAAGGCTCTTACCCTGTACTTCTGTGAGTTGCTTTTTACATTGCTTTTCATTCACCTATATATATATATATATATATATATATATATATATATATATATATATATATATATATATATATATTTTTTTTTTTTTTTTTTTACATGGCTTCCTGCTTAGTACTTTTGTTGACTGGAATTAAGCAAAATAGGTCTGCTTTGAAAAATTCTTGGCAAGCTAGAACAAGATCTACAAGTAAGACAAAAGCTTTAAAATATACCCCTCATTTAGTAAAACGTTAAATTTTACCTTAGGACCCATTTACACAATGCGGCAACACATGCGTTTTAGCACATAATGCCACAATGCAGAAGTGTGAATGGGCCCTTGAAGCCATATTTCAAGTAGAAATGTAAATGCATATTTCAAACTATTATGTCTCACCTTGTATGTGTGCAAAAAGGTGAAATATATGTTAATCTTTTTACATATACTGCAGCAAATACTGAGGAAATGCCCTCTGTCTCATGTATTAGCAGGACTTTAATCCCCGATTTCTAGTTCAAAAGACAGATGGCCACTATGCTTGTGCCACTGGCCGTTTAACAGCCCATTGGTAGTTCTACTTTATGAGCAGCAATGTAATTACAATGCGGCTTTACGCCATAGGATGACCTAGGTAGCTCAGATTTCCTGTCAGTCTCAACCACTCTTATAACCCAATTTAAATGACAGTCCAAGAGACTACTGGTATGTCCTGCTAACCATGACATGATACCCTGATTGATGCCCACTAGGGATGAGCCGAACACCCCCCGGTTCGGTTCGCACCAGAACCCGCGAACGGACCGCAAGTTCGCACGAACGTTAGAACCCCATTGACGTCTATGGGACTCGAACGTTCGAAATCAAAAGTGCTCATTTTAAAGGCTAATTTGCATGGTATTGTCCTAAAAAGGGTGTGGGGACCCGGGTCCTACCCCAGGGGACATGTATCAATGCAAAAAAAACTTTTAAAAACGGCCGTTTTTTCGGGAGCAGTGATTTTAATGATGCTTAAAGTAAAAAAAAAAAAGTGAAATATTCCTTTAAATATCGTACCTGGGGGGTGTCTATAGTATGCCTGTAAAGTGACGCGTGTTTCCCATGTTTAGAACAGTCCCTGCACCAAATGTCATTTTTAAAGGAAAAAATCTCATTTAAAACTGCTTGCGGGTTTAATGTCATGTCGGGTCCTGGCAATATGGATGAAAATCAGTGAGACAAACGGCATGGGTACCCCCCAGTCCATTACCAGGCCCTTTGGGTCTTGTATGGATATTAAGGGGAACCCCGCACCCAAATTAAAATAAGGAAAGGTCCCTATATACTCTGAACAGCAGTATACAGGCGGTGCAAACAAGACAGGGACTGTAGGTTTGTTGTTAAGTAGAATCTGTTTGTAATTTTGAACATTTTTAACGTGTTTAGCTCCAGCCAAAAAATCTTTTCTAAGCTTTTTGGAAAACATAGGGAAGGGTTATCACCCCTGTGACATTTGTTTTGCGTCTTTCCTCCTCTTCAGAAGATTTCACCTCACTTTTTTGTCCCAATGAAAAATGTTTTTTGAAAATTTGGGTTTTTTTGTGGAACAAGGATTGGAAAGCATCAGTGGAAAGGAGAAATTGTTTTCCCATATTAACTCTTACATGAGAGAATTTCCCTTCCTAGGGGTAGATTTCATCTCACTTCCTGTTGTCTCCTTCCGTTTGCAAGTAGGAGTCGTTTGTAAGTTAGATGTTTGAAAGTAGGGTCCTGCCCTATATACTCAGCAGAAATTTGGGCCTTAGGTGTTGCTGTGGCCAAAACACTGTAAGCCCTCACAGGGCCCTGCTGTGAAATATTAGATCAAGAATTGTAATTACATGCCCCTGTTGAACAGGAGCTGAAAAATTAGGCCTTAGGCACTGGTGCTGGTGCCACAACACTGCAACCCCTCACAGACACTCTAGTTGGAACGCAGGAACGAGCCCTGCTGCAAAGTATTGCATCAAAAATTGTAATTACACGCCCCTGTTAGACAGGGGCAGAAAAATTGGGCCTTAGGCACTGGTGCTGGTGCCACAACACTGCAACCCCTCACAGACACTCTAGTTGGAACGCAGGAACGAGCCCTGCTGCAAAGTATTGCATCAAAAATTGTAATTACACGCCCCTGTTAGACAGGGGCAGAAAAATTGGGCCTTAGGCACTGGTGCTGGTGCCACAACACTGCAACCCCTCACAGACACTCTAGTTGGAATGCAGGAACGAGCCCTGCTGCAAAGTATTACATCAAAAATTGTAATTACACGCCCCTGTTATACAGGGGCTGAAAAATTGTGCCTTAGGCACTGGTGGTGGCGCCCAGAACCAAAAATGTTCTTACAAGCTATCAGCGTGATGATTGAGGAGGAAGAGGATAATTACTCAGGGATAGTCACTCAGCATCAGCATAGGCAGTCTTTGAAGGGATCTGAAAAAAATTATTCAGTTACATCAGCATCAGGTGCTTGGTAGCTGGTGGTGATCCAAGACTGATTCATTTTTATGAAGGTCAGCCGATCGACCGAGTCAGTGGACAGACGCACCCTGTGATCGGTTACCACGCCTCCAGCAGCACTGAATGTGCGTTCTGAAAGAACGCTGGATGCAGGACAGGCCAGTAGCTCAATTGCATACTGTGCAAGCTCTGGCCAGTGATCCATCCTCAAGACCCAGTAACCCAGAGGATTTTCGGTGGGAAAGGTGTCCAAGTCTGATCTTGCCCCTAGGTATTCCTGCACCATGTAAAACAGACGCTGGCGATGGTTGCTGGAACCGATCATACCTTGGGGCTGCGGACCAAAAAATTGTCTGAACGCATCGGTCAGACGGCCACCTTCTCCACCGCTCCTTCTTTGACTGACCGAAGCCTCAGCAACACGTTGTCCAGAAACAGGAGTTTGTAACCTCCCAGTCTCTGGGAACGCGTTGCACAGACCTTTCTGCAAGGCCTCCCGAAGATGTTTCATCCTCTGCTCCCTCTGCGATGGCAAGATAAGGTCCGCAACCTTACCCTTGTAACGTGGATCAAGGAGGGTTGCCAGCCAGTATTGGTCCTTCTCCTTGATACCACGAATACGAGGATCCTTACGCAGGCTTTGCAGGATCAGGGAGGCCATGCAGCGTAGGTTTGCTGAGGCATTCGGTCCGGAGTCCTCTGGGTCACTAAGGACAACAACGTCCGCAGCCACCTCCTCCCAGCCACGTACAAGTCCATGTGTTCCTTGGGACTGATCCCTTAAAGACTGCTGATGCTGAGTGCCAGGCTCCACCTCCATACTGACACAATCTTCCTCCTCCTCCTCCTCCTCCTCCTCCTCGTCCTCTTCCTGTGTGATCGGCGGGCACGCAGGAACACTGTCTGGATAAAGGGGGCCTTGAGAGCTAAGGAAGTCCTCCTCTTCCTGCCTCTGTTCTGCCTCAAGTGCCCTGTCCATTATTCCACGCAGCGTGTGCTCCAACAGGTGGACAAGGGGGACAGTGTCACTGATGCATGCACTGTCAGTGCTCACCATCCTCGTGGCCTCCTCGAATGGTCACAGGACAGTGCATGCATCCCTGATCATGGCCCACTGGCGTGGGGAAAAAAAACCAAGGTCCCCTGACCCTGTCCTGGTGCCATAGTCGCACAGGTACTCATTTATGGCCCTCTGCTGCGTGTGCAGCCGCTGCAGCATGGCCAATGTCGAGTTCCACCTGGTGGGCATGTCACAGATTAGGCGGTTCTTGGGCAGGTTAAACTCCTTTTGGAGGTCCGTCAGCCGAGCACTGGCATTATATGACCGGCGGAAATGCACACAGACTTTCCTGGCCTGCCTCAGGACATCCTGTAAGCCCGGGTACCTGCCCAAGAACCGCTGCACCACCAAGTTAAGGACGTGAGCCAAACAGGGCACATGGGTCAGTTGTCCCTGTCGGAGGGCAGAGAGGAGGTTGGTGCCATTGTCGCAAACCACCATTCCTGCCTTAAGTTGGCGTGGCGTCAACCACCTCTGAACCTGCCCCTGCAGAGCTGACAGAACCTCTGCCCCAGTGTGGCTCCTGTCCCCCAAGCACACCAGCTCAAGCACCGCATGGCATCTTTTGGCCTGCGTACTTGCGTAGCCCCTTGAACGCCTACGGAGCACCGCTGGTTCCGAGGAAGAGGCCATGGAGGAAGAAGAAGAGGAGGGGGTGGAGGAGAGAGGTGTGTCACAATCAGCATTTTGGAGGCGTGGTGGCGGAACAACCTCCAACACTACTGCACCTTGTCCTGCATCCTTCCCAGCTGCCAGCAGAGTCACCCAATGCGAGGTGAAACTTAAGTAACGTCCCTGTCCATGCCTGCTGGACCATGAGTCAGCGGTAATATGCACCTTACCGCTGACCGCCCTGTCCAGCGAGGCATGGACATTGCCTTCCACATGCCGGTAGAGAGCTGGAATCGCCTTCCGTGAGAAAAAGTGGCGTTTGGGTACCTGCCACTGAGGAACCGCACATTCCACAAACTCACGGAAGGGGGCAGAGTCTATCAACTGAAAAGGCAGCAGTTGAAGTGCTAGCAATTTTGCCAAGCTAGCATTCAACCGCTGGGCATGTGGATGGCTGGGAGCAAACTTCTTTCGGCGGTGCAGCAGCTGGGGCAGGGAAATTTGCCTGGTACAATCTGGCGTCGGTGTACCAAAAGCAGATTGCCCACAAGTACTTGGCTGTGACACACCTAATTCTACACCTTCATTCCTCTCACTGCAGGTCTCAGAGAGGACTGAAGGTCTAGTGGGGTTGGAAATCTCAGCTGATGAGGAGCAAGGAGAGATCCTCTTTGTTCTTTGGTGTGGGTCTTTTAGATATGCTTGCCAACGAACTGCATGGCAGGTCAACATATGTCTGGTCAAGCATGTGGTACCCAAGCGGGAGATGTTTTGGCCACGCGAGATACGCTTGAGACATATGTTGCAAATAGCAGCGGTGCGATCTGATGCACTCGTCTCAAAAAAGGCCCACACCAAAGAACTTTTTGAATAACGCGCAGAGACTGCAGCGCCCTGCACATGTGGAGCTTTGGGGTGTGATGCAGTCAATGTGCTGCCCTTAGGCTGGCCCCTGGAGGGCATCCTGCCTCGTTGGTGATGTGCCTCCTCCTCCTCCTCCTCCTCTCTCCTATCAGGCACCCACGTTGAGTCAGTGACCTCATCATCCCCTCCCTCCTCATCACTGGAGCAAACCTGGCAGTATGCTGCAGCAGGGGGAGCATGACTGCCAGATTGCTGTCCTTCTTGGGCACCCCCTCTGTCCGTGCTCATGTTACTGCCTTCATCGAGCTCAGTATCATCATCAGAGCCTTCCAAACGCTGGGCATCCTCCTGGAGCATGTACCCAACACTGTGGTCAAACAGTTCGAGGGAATCCTCATGAGGACATGGTGGAGCTAGGGAAGGAGTCACTGATGACATTGAGCTGAGGGAAGAGGCCGCTGCTTTGCCAGACAAAGCACCCTGGGCATGGGTGAGAGAGGATGAGGAGGATGAGGACGGCTTGGTCATCCACTCGACCAAGTTTTCTGCATGTTGCGGCTCAACACGGCCAGCTGCCGAAAAAAAGGCCAAGCGTGTCCCATGGCCACGGGCTGATGAGGATGCACCGTCTCCACGACCAGCACTAGACACAGAGCCTGCTTGCCCTCTCTTATTGGCTTGTGACTGTCTGCCTCTCCTTCTTGGCCTTCCAGACATACTAATGGCCTGTAGCTGCACTAAGCTGGGATAGAACACCTGTAATTTTCTTCAGGTAGCTTTATATACTGTAACCAGACAAGCCTGCCTGTCAGTAGGAAGATAACAGGAACGGATCTAGCTGAACACTGTGAGCAGGACGCACTGACTGCACTAAATGTAAATAGCAGGAACAGATCTAGCTGAACACTGTGAGCAGGACGCACTGCACTAAATGTAAATAGCAGGAACAGATCTAGCTGAACACTGTGAGCAGGACGCACTGCACTAAATGTAAATAGCAGGAACGGATCTAGCTGAACACTGTGAGCAGGACGCACTGCACTAAATGTAAATAGCAGGAACGGATCTAGCTGAACACTGTGAGCAGGACGCACTGCACTAAATGTAAATAGCAGGAACGGATCTAGCTGAACACTGTGAGCAGGACGCACTGACTGCACTAAATGTAAATAGCAGGAACAGATCTAGCTGAACACTGTGAGCAGGACGCACTGACTGCACTAAATGTAAATAGCAGGAACGGATCTAGCTGAACACTGTGAGCAGGACGCACTGCACTAAATGTAAATAGCAGGAACGGATCTAGCTGAACACTGTGAGCAGGACGCACTGCACTAAATGTAAATAGCAGGAACGGATCTAGCTGAACACTGTGAGCAGGACGCACTGCACTAAATGTAAATAGCAGGAACGGATCTAGCTGAACACTGTGAGCAGGACGCACTGCACTAAATGTAAATAGCAGGAACGGATCTAGCTGAACACTGTGAGCAGGACGCACTGACTGCACTAAATGTAAATAGCAGGAACGGATCTAGCTGAACACTGTGAGCAGGACGCACTGACTGCACTAAATGTAAATAGCAGGAACGGATCTAGCTGAACACTGTGAGCAGGACGCACTGCACTAAATGTAAATAGCAGGAACGGATCTAGCTGAACACTGTGAGCAGGACGCACTGCACTAAATGTAAATAGCAGGAACGGATCTAGCTGAACACTGTGAGCAGGACGCACTGACTGCACTAAATGTAAATAGCAGGAACGGATCTAGCTGAACACTGTGAGCAGGACGCACTGCACTAAATGTAAATAGCAGGAACAGATCTAGCTGAACACTGTGAGCAGGACGCACTGCACTAAATGTAAATAGCAGGAACGGATCTAGCTGAACACTGTGAGCAGGACGCACTGACTGCACTAAATGTAAATAGCAGGAACAGATCTAGCTGAACACTGTGAGCAGGACGCACTGCACTAAATGTAAATAGCAGGAACAGATCTAGCTGAACACTGTGAGCAGGACGCACTGCACTAAATGTAAATAGCAGGAACGGATCTAGCTGAACACTGTGAGCAGGACGCACTGACTGCACTAAATGTAAATAGCAGGAACAGATCTAGCTGAACACTGTGAGCAGGACGCACTGCACTAAATGTAAATAGCAGGAACAGATCTAGCTGAACACTGTGAGCAGGACGCACTGCACTAAATGTAAATAGCAGGAACGGATCTAGCTGAACACTGTGAGCAGGACGCACTGCACTAAATGTAAATAGCAGGAACGGATCTAGCTGAACACTGTGAGCAGGACGCACTGCACTAAATGTAAATAGCAGGAACGGATCTAGCTGAACACTGTGAGCAGGACGCACTGCACTAAATGTAAATAGCAGGAACGGATCTAGCTGAACACTGTGAGCAGGACGCACTGCACTAAATGTAAATAGCAGGAACGGATCTAGCTGAACACTGTGAGCAGGACGCACTGCACTAAATGTAAAGAGCAGGAACGGATCTAGCTGAACACTGTGAGCAGGACGCACTGCACTAAATGTAAATAGCAGGAACGGATCTAGCTGAACACTGTGAGCAGGACGCACTGCACTAAATGTAAATAGCAGGAACGGATCTAGCTGAACACTGTGAGCAGGACGCACTGCACTAAATGTAAAGAGCAGGAACAGATCTAGCCTAATCTAGCTCTCAAATCAAATGACACTGTCTGTCTCTCTCTCTATCAGCACACCGGAACACACTACACAGGGCCGCCGTGCAGGCGGCCTTATATAGTGTGGGGCGTGTACTAAATCCCCTGAGCCATAATTGGCCAAAGCCACCCTGGCTTTGGCCAATTACAGCTCTCTCTACTGACGGCGCTGTGATTGGCCAAGCATGCGGGTCATGCGATGCCGCAGTGAATTATGGGCCGTGACGCGCCACACGAATTTGGCGCGAACGGCCCATAACGTTCGCAATTCGACGGACGGTCGAACAGCCGATGTTCGAGTCGAACATGGGTTCGACTCGAACACGAAGCTCATCCCTAATGCCCACTACCACCAATAGTATCCCACTGCATGATAGTACTTTCTAGTTTCCTCCGGTGACATTAAACAGAGAAAGGATATGATGTCGGTGAATTATTGATCACTTGTTTGGGTGCTGGACAGTGGCAGCCCCCTAATCCATGCACCCGGCTCTAATGTACAAGCAGGGCGCTGGATGCATGATTTCAATGGGGTTTTTTATTTATTTATTTTTTTAAGCACATGACTGAGGCTCTAAAAAGCTTCAAAAAAGGGTGGGCTCGGGGCGCAGAGCACTGTGCCCTGTGCCCACCCAGTTGTGTGACGTTAGCGAAATAATATTCACTACTGTCTTCCTGATTCTCCTCCCTGCCAATCAGGAAGCGGGTCCTGAGACCCGATTGGCCAGGGAGTTTTAGGACTCCCTGCCAATCGGGTCTCAGGACACACTTCCTGTTCGGCCGGGAAGAGAAGCAATAGCCCAGCTCTTGGTTCCCCCTGCCTCCTAAGTTAAGGCCTCTGATCGCCGCCTTCCTGTCCGTATACTGTGCGGGGGGGTTGTCGATCGCCACCTTCCCGCCTGTCTCCTGCAGGGGGGGGTTTCGCCACCTTCCCGTCCATCTGCCGCAGGGGGGGCGACTTAGTTTGCCACCCCCAAAAAAATATTGAGCACTGGCCACCACTGGTGCTGGGCATACCTGATTATTCTCTAAAATTTTAGGACATCTTAGACTTTTAAAATGTAATTTTCTCCACAATTAGACAAGCTAGAAGAAAAAGCTTGTTTTTAGTGTGCTTAGGGAAAGGAAGTATTGTAAAGTGTCCTGGAGTTCAGCTTTAGAATATTTCTAATTCAAGCTAGTAATAGAAAACAATGCCTCAAAGTATTTACTAGTAAAATCTTACATAAAAAAAAAAAAAATTAAAATAAAAAAAAGGGAAAAAAAAACAAAACACAAACACACCAAATTTTCTGTTGCGCTCAACCCGTATCTGTGCAATTATGCATATTTCAGTTACCAGGCAACAGTGACAGTGTGAATGAGTTTTACTTAGCGTACATCTGAAAGTAGATTTAAATTGGCAATCTTTAGATTAATATGGGCATTTAAAAATTGTGCTCTTCGTATTATACAGCTAAGTGAAGCAAACATTTTAAATGGTAGAGAGGGAGGAAGGACGGGTCATTCCATGGGAATTCATCCATGTTTAAATATATAATCAAATAGAAAAAATACTTTGCATTTACAATCAAAATATTGTTTATGGAGACTTAAAGGTTAAGTACACCTGTAGTGCACTTAGCCGTAGCGCACCCCCCTGCCTATGCTCAAGAATTTCCTATGTACATAAACATTCCTACAACCCTTCCCTGTGGAGATCTATGCTGTGTGGACTTTTTGGCAATATACAATTGATTTTAAATGCAGCTATTTGTCAGAATTTGACTTGACATGAACCTCTTGTAATATGCTGTAAAACACGGGGGGGGGGGGGGGGGGGGCAGTACTGGGAGACCTCCAAGTATGCTGCATGCACAGACTAGTAACATTCTGACAGGAGGAGAGAGGAGGATGAGCATTAGAATGAACTCATCAGCCTGTTGCTGATCCTTCACTGATCAGTCACATGGTGGAAGCAGAGAGGAGATCTTTATAATACGAAGTACAGTGCAGTGCAGTCAATGAGCCCCAGATGCTTCAAAATCATTGCACTGTATAAATAAATAGATTTTTTTAAATTACTTACCCATTGACTTCAGTAAAACTGGGCTAAGAAGAAAAAAACTATTGTTTTCTGATCTATCCTTGCCATCCTGCATATGAGATACGACTGATGGTCTATTGAGCTCTCCCCAATCATCATAGGAAGAAGCGTGGAACTAGCAATACCCCTTGACCACAAATCCACACATGTGCAGTGTGCCCACGCTCAACCCGTGGTTTCAGCTCCAACCACACTCAGTGTTGGTTACAGGGGAGGGAGAGTGCAGTGTACATGTGCAGATTTGTAGACCAGGGAGAGCACTAGGTTCCATGTTTTTGCATTAACTAGGACGGATGGTGCATTATGTGCACTTCATTATCACAGGAATGAGCGAGCATGTTATAAGCACGCTCTCTCATCCACAAATCTTCACATGTGCAATGCACTCTCCGTTCGCCTGCAACAGCGGAGCTGGGAGTTGAGGGAGAATGCTAAGAGCTGTAGGTTGAAGGAGATCACACTGCACATGTGCAGATTTAAGGACAAGGGAGAGCTCTAGTTCCATGCTCCATGAGATGGGGGCATGCTCAATGGACCATGTGTCCTACTTTATATGCAGGATGACAAAGATCACTCAGAATGCTACTTTTTTGACCAGGCCTTGCAGAAACCACACTTGGCCTACCAAAATGAAATTTAAACAAAGCTCAATTTATAGTGAATATAAAAAGTCCACAGACCCCTGTTAAAATGTCAGGTTTCTGTGGTGTAATAAAATTACAAAGATAAATCATTTCAGAACTTATTCCGCCTTCAAATGTGACCTATAAACTATACAACTCAATTGAAAAGAAATGTTTTAGGGGGAGAAGTAAATATAAAAAACTAAAATAATGTGGTTGCATAAGTGTGCACACCCTCTTATAACTGGGGATGTAGCTGTGTTCAAAATTAAGTAATCACATTCAAACGTATGTTAAATAGGAGTCAGTACACACCTGCCATCATTATAGTGGCTCTGATTAACCCCAAATAAAAGTTCAGCTGCTCTAGTAGGTCTTTCCTGACATTTTCTTAGTCGCATCCTACAGCAAAAGCCGAGGAGAGAGCTTCCAAAGCATCAGAGGGATCTCATTGTTAAAAGGTATCAGTCAGGAGAAGGGTACAAAAGAATTTCCAAGGCATTAGATATACCATGGAACACAGCGAAAACAGTCCTCATCAAGCGGAGAAAATATGGCACAACAGTGACATTACCAAGAATTGGATGTCCCTCCAAAATTGATGAAAAGACAGGAAGAAAATGGTCAGGCCAAGAGGCCTACAGCAACATTAAAGGAGCTGCAGAAATATCTGGCAAGTACTGGCTGTGTGGTACATGTGACAACGATTTCCCATATTTCTCAAATGTCTGGACTATGGTTTAGAGTGGAAAGATTTTTCTTACCAAGAAAATCCTCCAAGCCCAGCTAAATTATTTAAAAAAACACATCTGAAGTCTCCCAAAAGCATGTGGAAAAATGTGTTATGGTCTGATGAAACCAAGGTTGAACTTTTTGGCCATAATTACAAAAGATATGTTTGGCGCAAAAGCTACACTGCACATCACCAAAAGAACACCATACCCACTGTGAAGCATGGTGGTGGCAGTATCATGCTTTGGGGCTGTTTTTATTCACCTGGAACAGGGGCCTTAGTCAAGGTAGGGGGAATTATGAACAGTTCCAAATACCAGTTAATATTGGCACAAAACCTTCAGGCTTCTGCTAGAAAGCTGAACATGAAGAGGAACTTCATCTTTCAGCATGACAACAACCCAAAGCATACATCCAAATCAACAAAGGTATGGCTTCACCAGAAGATTAAAACTTGGAATGGCCCAGAGAGAGCCCAGACCTGAATCAGATTGAAAATCTGTGGAGTGATTGGAATAGGGCTGTGCACGGGAGATGCCCCCAGTCAGATTTGGAGTGTTTTTGCAAAAAAGAGTGGGCAAATATTGTCAAGTCAAGATGTGTCATGTACCCAAAAAGACTGAAAGCTGTAATAAAACCAAAAAGGTGCTTTAACAAAGTATTAGTTTAAGAGATTGCACACTTATGCAACCATATTATTTTAGTTTTTTATTTTTACTTCCCTCCACCTAAAAGATTTCAGTTTGTTGTTCAACTGACTTGTACAGTTTATAGGTCAGATTAAAAGTGGAAAAAGTTATGAAATGATTTATCTTTGTCTAATTTTTTTAACAGAAACCTGACATTTTACCAGGGGTGTGTAGACTTTGTATATCCACTGTATCTAAAATGCACAATTACTTGAAAGCTCCTGAGACCCCTTGACTGCACTGTGAATTTTAATAGAAAGGTTAACTAACTGCATATAGAAAACTCACTAGAGAAAACTCAAGTCACCAACCTGGCTGTGCAGTCTGGCCAAGCTGTGTACATATTAGGACAAGATGCACATAACTTATTTGGCAAATAAAACGGCTCAAATCATTTCAAATCCGTATTTACCTGGTTGCTTAAATGCAGCTTCAATAAAACATTGCAAAAAAAGCAGAAGTAAGCAAATTCCAATCAGACATTAACCGAGTGGTCTTATGTTGGCAAGCACAGAAAAAAGTTTATATTTGTAATTGTCCCAACAGCCCCTAAAACATGCCATTATGGTGAGACACTTTTACGGTCATTTCCTGCATTATTGCTTTAAGTTTCCTGACTTTAAGCGCATCCTGCTACACTCTTGTAGAGAGTTGCTTATTTAGCTCAGTGCAGAGTAGATCATCTGTCTAAAAAAAGAATCCTCTAGGGGTGACCAGGAACAGCTTAACAGCCAAGAGGAATGGAAAAAAAAAAAAAAAAAAAAAACAGTCCAAGCGACTAGAAACCAGATTTATCTTTAGTTAAGTTATTAGGTTAGAATGTTTCATAGGCTTCATGGACAAGTACACATGGGTAATGTTTTAGAAGTGCAGTTATGCCGCGTACACACGGTCAGACTTTTTGACCGGACTTGTCTGACGGACGCCGATGGACCAAATCCGGCGAACAATCCGATCGTGTGTGGGCTTCACTGGACCTTTAGCGGACTTTTCCAGTCGCAAATCTGACGGATTTTAGATTTGGAACATGCTTCAAATCTTTACGCTGTAACTCCGCCGGACCCAGAAATCCGCTCGTCTGTATGCTAGTCCGACGGACAAATCCCACGCTAGGGCAGCTATTGGCTACTGGCTATCAACTTCCTTATTTTAGTCCAGTGTACGTCATCACGTACCAATGCGTCAGACTTTGGTGTGATCGTGTGTAGGCAAGTCCGGTAGTTAGAAAGTCCATTAAAAGTCAGCCAAAAGTCCGTCGAAAGTCCGTCGAAAGTCCATCGAAAGTCCGTCAGACGGGCTGTCGGACTTTTGTAGCTGAAAAGTCCGATCGTGTGTACGCGGCATTACACTCTAACACAAGTAGAGTCACATCTATAAATGTGATATGTTCATAAACATTTATCTAAGTATCTGTTCACTTTAATTTTTTTTTTTTTTGTATAATCAATCATCACTTTAAATTGCATTTTAAAAAGGTGGATAATGCACATTCTACAATATTATTTATAGAACGAAAAAAGAGGTTCCTGCTCATTTTATTAGCTACTCTAAACATGTTACAACTACTGCTGAAAGCAGGCCAAAGTTCTTGTGTGGTCTCAAACTCTATACAAACTGTAGGGAAGGAATTGTATTGGGCAATCTCTCATTTCTGCCGTTAGTAGCTGTAAAGCAAACATTTTCCTTGGTTGAGAAAATCCCCCAGCACCCCTCCATAGCCCACTAATACATACAACTCTGTCAACCCCCCTCACCGCCATAGGTCCATACTTGTCTACTCTGACAGTTGCAGCTTCTCATGCTGTCTGCAACCTGGCAAAAATCTAGTGCTGAGCTGCCAGCCCCTGCATCCTTAACTCCTATAGATCTGAATAGGACATACCCCTGCAATATAGGTATCGCTCATTCATACCTATGTTAGTGCACAGGTGCAGGCAGCCTGGCACTAGATTTACCACCCAGACTGCAGACAGCACAGGAGGCCACAAATGTCAAATGAGGCAAGCATGGACTGATGATGTTGGAACAGATGAGCATGGATGGGGCTAGGTGGATTTTTCATAGCATACATAGCACTAAAAAAAAAAGATATATATGTCTGCTTAGGGAGCATTTGTGACAACATTTCCATTTTTTAACTTGGTAACAGAGTTTATATGTTAATTTCATTTTTTATTTTTGCATTTCTTTTAACAATTTGCAGGAAAGACCATTTGGTATCTGTGACGGACCGCTTGGCACCCTGCTTGGGTGCTTCCGCCAAGATACAACTTCCTCCACTCTGGCACCAGGAACCAGGTATTATAGCTGAGGATTGCACCCAAGAACTAGACGACACTAGCTTAGGTGCAAACTGGAACTGACTATTGTAAATTCACGCCACACAAAATCAGATCAGAAGAGCCTGATCACATTATCCTAAACAATGCAAACTGTAAACAGTAATATCATTAGCACATCTGTAGAACAGCCAACATAAACAGTAATCTAATTAAAAAGTAATCTAACAACTAGTCACCTAGGGAAGCCTAGGTGACTCAGTTCAGTGGCCACCCAGACAGTTCGGCACAAGTACTCAAGAAGACCCAGGGCTGTCCAAATCTCATTACCAGTTTTCTTTTCACATAAATCTTCTCACTGAGTTTCAAGTTGGCAGAACCATCAAGGCTTTCTTGCCTGTTAAATGTGGTAATGTCATCTTGCATTACTGTATATACCAGGACATCTTCCTGAATGTTTGTAGCGCCCTCAAATGCCAGGCCCCATAGTCAGTAGGCAAGAGGCTACCCTGAAGTCCTGCTCTTGGGAGCATTCACCTTAGTAGGCATGGAAATTAGACCTGAGCCTGCAAAGAGTGCTACTTTGGCTATTTCAATGTGTCTATCAACACTGGCAAAGTTCATTAAGTAATCTGCTTACTTTGTGCTAAGTGAACCTCAGGGATCCTGAGCAGACAGGTGTACCTAATAAAGTGGACACTAAATGTATATCTACAGTTCTCAGAAATTGTCCTAGAGTTTCTTAATTTACCAGTTGAAGAATGTCTGTGAATTTGCCAGAAATTAAAAAAGAAAAAACATTCACAGCTTTAAATGTGAGCCCGTGATAAGCATTAAGAATCGGACAAAAGAATGAATAATGCCAACGCTCACAAATGCGCCACAATGGGATACAGCTCAGACAATAAAGGAAATATCGGCATCTGCTGAGCATATTTAAGCAGAGAGTGACACCGCCGTCTCAGATAGTAAATGAGCGCTGTTCCACTTCATCTAAATCCAGAAATCATTAACACTCCAGAAACAGAGAGAGCGTAACAATGGCATACATCACGGCTGTCATTAAATATTTATAAAAATATCAAACGTTTGGTAGTTATTAGCAGAGTCAACATTGACTAATGAAAAAAAGACACAGCAGGAAAAATAAAATATACTTGACGACATCCATATTGTATCGGTTGCTCATAAAGGCTGAGCCAAACTGTTGTTAAAAGAACGGTTTTATTAAAAGTTTGTGTTTTTCTTACAAGTATAGTACATGCATGAGCAAAGAAGAGGATCACTATACCAATTAAACAGAAAAATATCAAGCCTAACTAGTACCTACCATATAAAACAGAGTGAAGAGGAAATGCATATAGCACCCACCCTCCCAAGATCTTAGCGGCTTACTTACCTGAGTACGAAAGATGCAACTGGTTTTGAGTTTTACATCTTTCAGACAAAATCCTTTAGAATGGCCCTCAGGCTTGTATAACTCTGAAATTTCCCTCATTTGGAGGGACCTGTCCCTCTGTTGGAACCAAATCTCTGCCTCCATTTATCCCCAATTGTTCCTCTTTTTGGTGCTATGTGCAGGTCACAATAAAAAGTTACTATTTTATTTGAAAAAAAAAAGGTTTTACTTCTCCAGTAAATCTGAGGGAATGGGTAGATGAAATGCAGCATCCGGAAAGAATGGAAGAATTTACTGTAATCCTAGAAGATATTTATGCTCATTTTTGTAGGTGTGGTCCCCTTGGAGATACTTCTGTTCAACTTCTAAATTCGGAGATCTGCTGCTAAAGGGCGATTTTTGATATTTTGACATACGATTTAGCGGATTATTAGATGGTGGGATGCGGTGAGGGAGTAACTCCCTGTGTGGAAAAAATTTAAATATGTAAACTTTTTCCTTTTTTTCCTTTTATGGAATGTAAAAAGGCTTGTAGTAATTATGTAGTATGGCACTCTAGTAAGAAGAGAAACAAAGTGTTAATGTATCATTTGAATAGGTATATAATGTGAGTAGAACAGTTTATATTGGATATAGGCTTTATTATGTTAAAAATTGGATATACAATTTATAATTGTAATGTGGGATATCGTGAAAGACTTAAAGGATAAAAGTTTACCTTTACAAAAAAAAAAAAAATTATGCATTTAATATTTTATTTGTTTAGGAGCCTGTAAAACATTGCACCCACAATCAGTGCAACGCAGAACAACATTCCAAGAAGGTTTTAGATCTTCAGCTTTCCCAGAAACTGATCAAAAAGCAGAGTGACATCACCAGGACCTTGCCAGCTGCACACCTCCCATAGGGCTCTGCTGATTGCAAAGCACAACCTTCTCCCTAACTGGAGGCAGCCATGACATGGAAACAAAGGTTAGTGCAGCAAACTCTTGGCAGCCTCAGCGAGGGGTGCATGTTTGCACTTAACACGAGAGACGAAAGAGAGAGAGAGAGAGAGAGAGAAGCCCAGGAAAAGAAGACTAAAAGGACAGTGCAGAGATGGAGAGGAGAGACTGAGGAGAGACAGAGACCAAGCCACAAAAGCCCCTGGGTGGTGTGACAGTTTGAACATGTTTTGCCGAAGACTGCGGCCAAGAGACTGAGAAGAAAGGAGCCAGAAACAGTGACACCCTGGCCCAGAGACCCTGCTCAGCAACTCTGCGCCACCTAGCCCAGCGGAGATGACCCACACCGCTTCAGGGATTGCAATACCCATCCAGGTGTCCAGTCGGCCACTGTCCAGTCACTTTGCCAGTTTAGCTACCAGCCATCCTGATCGGCCGACAGGAGGTGATCCAGTGTCTTACAACATTGCCAGGAGCCTGAACCAGCATTTGGAATCTCCATTGTGTCACCGCACAGAGGAATGGTAAGCGGGTGAAAATCCAAATATCCTTCTTAACACAGTACAGACACTGAATGCAGACACCTATTCCCCTTTCTAGTGTCAGAGGATGCTTGTTTGGAGCTGCCACCTCTAACCAACCTGTTCTATTCTTTATTTAAAGGTCAAGGAATTATACAAAAACCATTATCAAAAAGAATGTTAACTTACACAAACAAAAAGCAGCTCAAGATACATCCTTACGGCAGTAATGTGTAACATACATCATATCAACTGGCATGAATGGACCAACCAATATAGTCAGCGTGTACCCCATACCGCAAGTCTGGATGCTTGATCTCAGGTCTCAGTAAACCCCCAAACAAAAAGTTTTGAGCTTGTTTTTGATGAGTATTACCATAAGGAAAAAAAAACACTAGAAAAGAGAAAGAGAGGGAGGAAAGGAGGAAAGTAGAGAAAAAAAAGGGGAGGCGGGTTAGACCAGGCAGACAAAGCTCCGTGACTCGTACACTCCGAGTGTTCCGCTGGCTGTGATGCCAGTAGTGTCTGATCCCTATAAAAGAAATAGCGAGTCCAGATCTTACAGTATTTATTGTTCTGCTCCTTTAAAGTCATGGTTAGAGCCTCCATAACTTGGATATCTGCGATTCTCATCTCCCAATGTGAAATGGTAGGGGAACACGTACTTTTCCATAACGCTGGAATACAGGCTGTTTGCCTGTAAGCAAATGCCTCAGCAATGAATTCTTACATTTTTTTAGTTGACATTGGGGTGTCGTTTAAGAGGTAGGCCGCCGGATTTTTCTCAAGTGAAATTCTGGTCAACGTTTTAATGGTAGATTCTACATCAGTCCCGAAATTGTTCAATTTTGGGCACTCCCAAAAAATGTGCAAATGGGTCCCCACAGACTCCTCACAGCACCAACAAGTATCCGGAACCTGCGGATACATTTAATGCAGTTTGGCAGGAGTTCTATACCACCGTGTAAGTAGCTTATACCCTCCCTCCTGTTATCTGCTAGCCAGGGATGCCTTGTGAGCAAAAAGTATTATCATGTCTTTCTGTGGCTTAGAGAAAGTGATTTGTAAGTCATTCTCCCATTTTTGTAAAAAGGTTAAGTCTGATTTCTCCACTTGGTTCGTTAAAAGGGCATAAAAATGCGATAATTGGTGAGGAAGCTGATCGCCCTCCACACAAAGCTGCTCGAGTGGCGTTAGCTGACGCAGGGACTTGTGATCTGCAGGCAACGAGCGAAGATAAGCATTTAGTTGTGCGCTTCGAAGAAGATCAAGCTCATTGTGAAATCGGGTCTCGACCTCGCCACTAGACAGAAGCCTATTGTTTACTGTGAAATGCATGCGTGGGAAAACATTTCGTCTCCTAAGCATGTGTAATTGCGGGTCTGTCAGGCCCGGCGAAAACACGCATGATCCCAATATTGGCATGAGAGAACAGACATGGTTCTAAAAAGGTGTTTCACTATCAGTAAGCAAAGAGAGTGTCTGGGAGCTGACCCCTAACATAAACCACCTCCATCCCTAATATCAGAAACAGAAAAAAACAAATGTCGCCCATGGGACTTTAAATGAGGTGTAAATGGTGATCAAAGGGTAAACAGATATAAAGGTACAAATATTTTATTGAAAGCAACAGCATAATCCATAATAGGACATGAGCATGGGTGAACAGGTTCATAAAACAGCAACATTGCATAGTAATCCTAAAACATAGCCATAATATAATAGTAATACATGTAATACAGGTATGCATGGTACATCTCTAACCCAACGCATTTCGCGAGCTTGCCTCGCTTCATCAGGGGCTGATGTGCATAACTGCTGTCTGTAAAAACAGATAAAAGTAATTAGAGTATCGGTTATGATTGGTTAAAAGCAAGAAGCCAGAACCGATCATCCCATACTTACTTATGAGACCAAGGCTACTGACACAGAACCCGGGCAGGGGTCGGCGGAGGGCATCTCCCCCGGGAGCTGAAGAGGCCGAGGACCCAACCAGAGGACCGAGGCCAGGCATGGGGGGCAGCATGGCAAGTGAGAGAAAGAGAGGAGAACATGAACCCAAATTGTTCCCAAATGTACTGCAGGGCAACTCACTGTATAGAAATATAAATATAAGGTAGTATAAGATAAAAGGGTTTGGAAGTATGAGATATATATCATGGCATAAATGCAAGGTATGCTAGTAAACAGGGTCTAAGATAATAACATTGGTATTGTCATAAAAGTATAAAGTATATGCTACTTGCATAGTATGCATAGGGTGTCCCACAGAACAGAGAGAAGAAGGAGGGTACATGGTGAAAGAATGAAAGAGAAGGGAAAGGGAAAGGGGAAGAGAAAAAGGGGAAAGCAAGAGGAGGTGAAGTGGAAGGTGACAAAAAAAAGAAAAAGAAGAAGAAAAGAAAAGGGAACAGGACCAGGGGGAAGGAAAAGAAAGAAAGTGGGAGAAGTGGGAGGAGATGAGGCGCAGTGAAAGGAAGGACAAATATATTGAAGATGTGATGAAGTGGAAAAGAACTTCCGTGTGAAAGGAAGAAGGGAGTGAAAGGTGTGTAATTGGGAGAGTCAATAAGACATGGCAAGTGAGGATAAGTACGCTGTGGAGTGCAGGTATTCATATTGAAGTATGTAAGTAAGGTGCCTACCAGTCTAGTGAAGCGTCCCGACTAGGTGTTGGAGAGAGATAGTGAGGAAAAAATTTTGCCATACTGACACCCCCGGCCTTATACCCGGACATCCGCCGAGTTCTCCGCCCCTAGCGTCATGCGTCCGGCGGAGCAAAGGAGATCGCAACGCGCCCGCCATGAAGAGGCAGGCACTCGCGATCCCCAGCCACCGCCTGGATGACACATCCCGCCCAGCAGGGAGGGGGATACCGCTGGGTTGCAGGCATCCCCAGGTGGGCGTGGAAAAGCATGACGCCGATGCACTGGTGGCCCCGCTGTTAGGGGTCAGCTCCGAGACACTCTCTTTGCAATTTGTACCCAGGTGGAAGACACCTAATGCCTCGTCTGATGCTGATCCTAGATCTTATGGGTTACATTGGTTCGGCCGTTACTGAACCTTAATGATTATGTCATTATACCCTTACTTTTACTATGTTTAAATTTGACCATGTACTCGCAGACCTAGCTCCTTCACTGCGCCCATGCTTGGGTTGAGCGGTCTGTTTACCCTCTGGGAGCTGCGATGCATAAATGGGGATTCATTTCCCCAGCTGTCCCCGTCTCTCTGGTTTCTCCGGAGGGGCGGGGCCACCAGTGCATCGGCGTCATGCTTTTCCACGCCCACCTGGGGATGCCTGCAACCCAGCGGTATCCCCCTCCCTGCTGGGCGGGATGTGTCATCCAGGCGGTGGCTGGGGATCGCGAGTGCCTGCCTCTTCATGGCGGGCGCGTTGCGATCTCCTTTGCTCCGCCTGACGCATGACGCTAGGGGCGGAGAACTCGGCGGATGTCCGGGTATAAGGCGGGGGGTGTCAGTATGGCAAAATTTTTTCCTCACTATCTCTCTCCAACACCTAGTCGGGACGCTTCACTAGACTGGTAGGCACCTTACTTACATACTTCAATATGAATACCTGCACTCCACAGCGTACTTATCCTCACTTGCCATGTCTTATTGACTCTCCCAATTACACACCTTTCACTCCCTTCTTCCTTTCACACGGAAGTTCTTTTCCACTTCATCACATCTTCAATATATTTGTCCTTCCTTTCACTGCGCCTCATCTCCTCCCACTTCTCCCACTTCCTTTCTTTTCCTTCCCCCTGGTCCTGTTCCCTTTTCTTTTCTTCTTCTTTTTCTTTTTTTTGTCACCTTCCACTTCACCTCCTCTTGCTTTCCCCTTTTCCTCTTCCCCTTTCCCTTCTCTTTCATTCTTTCACCATGTACCCTCCTTCTTCTCTCTGTTCTGTGGGACACCCTATGCATACTATGCAAGTAGCATATACTTTATACTTTTATGACAATACCAATGTTATTATCTTAGACCCTGTTTACTAGCATACCTTGCATTTATGCCATGATATACATCTCATACTTCCAAACCCTTTTATCTTATACTACCTTATATTTATATTTCTATACAGTGAGTTGCCCTGCAGTACATTTGGGAACAATTTGGGTTCATGTTCTCCTCTCTCTTTCTCTCACTTGCCATGCTGCCCCCCATGCCTGGCCTCGGTCCTCTGGTTGGGTCCTCGGCCTCTTCAGCTCCCGGGGGAGATACCCTCCGCCGACCCCTGCCTGGGTTCTGTGTCAGTAGCCTTGGTCTCATAAGTATGGGATGATCGGTTCTGGCTTCTTGCTTTTAACCAATCATAACCGATACTCTAATTACTTTTATCTGTTTTTACAGACAGCAGTTATGCACATCAGCCCCTGATGAAGCGAGGCAAGCTCGCGAAACGCGTCGGGTTAGAGATGTACCATGCATACCTGTATTACATGTATTACTATTATATTATGGCTATGTTTTAGGATTACTATGCAATGTTGCTGTTTTATGAACCTGTTCACCCATGCTCATGTCCTATTATGGATTATGCTGTTGCTTTCAATAAAATATTTGTACCTTTATATCTGTTTACCCTTTGATCACCATTTACACCTCATTTAAAGTCCCGTGGGCGACATTCGTTTTTTTCTTTTTCTTTCTGTTTCACTATCAGTAAAGTCGCTCCCACCGTAGGATGTAAAGTAACCGTCATGGGACAGCCCTGTCGAGGAGACCAGGGCAATCCCACCAGTGCGGAATCAATGGTCGATTGTTCTAGATCAACCCACAGTTTGGGTTCTGATTGTACACATTTCATTACTCTGGTTACATGCGCAGCTTCATAATACTTCACCGGGTCTGGAAATAGCCAGTCTGTTCTTACTAACTACTCCCTAACGGAATATCCAAGATGATTACAGTCTCAATTTTGCTTGATTGAACCTATTTTCTTTACAAAAGGCCCAACGTTTGCTAGCAGAAAAACACTAGTTCTCTTCAACCCAGGACCTATAACGCTACAGAACTCGGTTCACCATACCTGTTTAATACATTTTGTTGTTTACATTTCAACAGTGTTCACAGCCCAGAAGGAGCTGAGCAGTTAACAAACCTTCTCTCCTCCCTCTCAGCACCCATGTTATGGGTATATAGATTACGTTATTTATTTACTTACAGTTGCTAAATATTGAAGGTTGTCACTTCTATTGTATTGATACTCTGCAGTAAGGTTTAACAGTGTTATAAGTATCAACATATTTTTTAACCGTGATAATATATTCAACTTGTTTATCACTACTGGTGTGTCTTTGTTTCTGGTAACAATCCACAACCATGCTAACCCTATTTTCTACTTGTGTTCTTAAAAAGTGCTTGCAGAGATTTTAGCTAACCAGGTGTGCCAGAGGGGCTGAGGAAATTCTTGGAGTTGAGGCAGAGATCAGAGAACCCAAAATAACCAAGCGGCTCCTTTGGAGGTAGCGCTACACAGGGTTTTAGGTTACAGCAGTTCACGGTGACATTAGGGTTCAGCACAAAATATATATTTTTCAGTTACTGAATGGCAGGAAACTCAGTGAACTACCTAGGAGCGCTCAACAGCGCCCTGGTAGTTAATTGAGAACTACAATCCGACAGCCTCAAAGACTGTCTGTACTTCTAGTTAGTTGATTCACAGGGATCTGCGAATCAATGACGCAGAGCCCCTTAACGCCTGTGCTCTTGGAATTGGCAGAGTATTCTTAACCACTTGCCGTCCGCCATATAGCAGAATGACGGCGGCAAAGTGGTTTCAATATCCTGACTGGACGTCCGCAGGATGTGGAGCCGCTGCGCGCCCCCGGGGGCGAGCATTGCGGTGATCGTTGTTGCGGGGTCTCAGTCTGACACCCCGCAGCACCGATCTAGGTAAAGAGTCTCTGACGGAGATTCTTTACCACGTGATCAGCCGTGTCCAATCACGGCTGATCACGATGTAAATAGGAAGAGATGGTGATCGGTTTTTCCTCACTCGCGTCTGACAGACGCGAGTAGAGGAGAGCCGATCGGCTGCTCTCCTGACAGGGGGGGTCTGTGCTGATTGTTTATCAGCACGGCCCCCCCTCGGATCCTACCCAGGACCACCAGGGAAGCCGCCCAGGACCACCAGGGAAGCCGCCCAGGACCACCAGGGAGACCAGCAACACTGGACCACCAGGTATGCCCCCTAGACCCGCAGGGAAATACTAACCAGTGCAAAGGCAGCTGCCAATCAATGCCCAGGCAGCTGCCAATCAGTGCCCACTCCAATGCCTACCACTGCTTGTGCCAGAGATGCCTATCAGTGCCGCGTATCAGTGCTGCGTATCAGTGCCACGTATCCGTGCCCAGCAGTGCCGCCTATCAGTGCCCAGCAGTGCCGCCTATCAGTGCCCAGCAGTGCCGCCTATCAGTGCCCAGCAGTGCCGCCTATCAGTGCCCAGCAGTGCCGCCTATCAGTGCCCAGCAGTGCCAACCATAAGAACCCATCTTTGCAGCCTTTCAGTGCCCATCAGTGTCGCCCATCAGTGCCCACCAGTGCCACCCATGAGTGCCCATCAGTGCCGCCTATCAATGCCCATCAGTGCTGCATATCAGTGCCACCCATCAGTGCCGCCTACCAGTGCCCAGTGCCACATGTCAGTGCCCATCAGTGCCCGCTCACTGGTGCCACCTCATCAGTGCTGCCTTATCAGTGCCTGTCAGTGCCGCCTTATCAGTGCCCATCAGTGAAAGAGAAAATTTACTTATTTACAAAATTTTTAAACAGAAACAAAAAGCAAAACTTATTTTTTAAAACATTTTCGGGCTTTTTTCATTTGTTTAGCAAAAAATAAAATACTGCAGAGGTGATCAAATACCACCAAAAGAAAGCTCTATTTGTGGGAACAAAATGATAAAAATGTAGTTTTGGTACAGTGTAGCATGACCGCGCAATTGTCATTCAAACTGCGACAGCACTGAAAGCTGAAAATTGGTCTGGGCAGGAAGGTGTCTAAGTGCCCTGTATTGAAGTGGTTAAGGAAGGGGGGCAGGAGGCGGAGCCTAGCGGAGCAGACATGCATTGTTAGAGCTCCACACCGCTGAGGAGAGAAGAGAAGGACAAAGCGGAGCCTGCAGGCTCAAAAGGTATCCATTTGAACCTTTTTGCCCCAGGGAACAAACTGTGAAAGTTTGGGCAGGAAATATGGTACTAGGAGGAAACCGTGGCAGAAATAAAAATCACCTCACAAAGAGCTCACAGGCACTCACTGCAGCTGAAGCAGCTCCAGTCACCTCACAAGATACAGCATCAGGGCGCTCTCACAGACAGAAAATGTCACAGCAAGACTCTCCATTTGAGTCAGTTACAGAACAAATCCTCTCACAAACTTCTCCACAAGCCTCCTCAGTATCCCCAGTAATATTATTACAATTTGAAAAGATGCTTCATAAGGCTTTAAAACAAACCTCAGACCAAATAACAAACAGCCTAACCAAAGAAATAAGAGAGCTGGGAAACCGCACCGCAGCCTTAGAAATAAAAATGGATGAAATTGAAATTACAACCCAAGAAAATATAACAGAATTGGAACAATTAAAAAAAGAGAATTTAATACTTCAAACTAAGCTCGAAGATTACGAAAATAGAGCCAGACGTTCAAACTTGCGCATAAGGGGAATACCTGAAACTGTGACAGACCTGCAATCTACTATTACTGCTCTATTACAAGAACTAAAGCCAGATATCCCTATTGAACGTTTAGAACTGGAGTACACTGAGCCCTCACAGCCAAAAAGAAAGATGGACCCCCACGTGATATAATCACAAAATTTCATTATTACAGAACGAAAGAACAAATACTAATTGCTGCAAGAGAAAAAAAGGAACTTAATTTTCAAGGACACAATTATCAAATTTTTGCTGACCTATCCCAACTTACTATTACTAAAAGACGATCCATGAAACCCCAACTAATGGAACTGCAACGCCACAACATTATGTATCAATGGGGCTTCCCGTTTTCAGTCAGATTTAACTACCAAGGTACAATTTACAGAAGCAGATCAGCAGATGAACTACAACAAACCCTTTTAAAATTAAATCTGACAGAACCCACAAGCAGCAACTCTCCCACACGCAGAAGAATGGCGTCATCTTCACCTTCAGGCAGCACCCAGAAAATTTCAGAACAAAATGGGAATCATCATTCTCACAAAAGAGGCCGTTATGCCACATCATCCATGGACCAAGAAGATTCAATGGACTGACATCCTAATTCCTGATATCTCTTCATTTATTATACTAAGAGATGGTTCTCTATAAAAACCTATATTTATAACTGAATGTAACTGCATTCTGATAGTCACACACTGTGTGGGATCATGTTACATTCCAGTTATATTTCTTATTACTTCTGATTCATATAGCCTTAGAATATATAAGTGAAATAAGGAAATTCTTGTTCAGTTATATATTATCAGGTAATAACAATAGATTTATTATTTTTTAGGACAAATATGTTCAATAATCCAGAAGTAATGGAAGCTTTTTCTTTCTTTTCTTAAAACAAATATATTATTACCTAACTAGTTCCTAGAATTATGTTTTTGTTTATTCTAATCTGAAGCAATACAACCTCAATTTTATGAGTTAACATATCTAAACAGTTACATATGAATACAATATGTAATTGTTTACTCTAAAAGGGTTAAAATCCCAAAATAATTCAAACTATCTTCATCAATACCAAAGTTATTAACAGTACCTTTCTAAATGAATTATTTAGCCTAGGGCAAGACTAACCATATACAACCACCCTGGAATAAATAATTTCAACAAAAACTATATTCTGCACTCCAATTAATGAAACATCATTTTGATGTCTTTTGACATAGCACTTCTCTCCTGTAAGCGGAAGATCCGTGTACCCCCATTAGCCCTCCTCATTCTCCCAACCATATTATGTGGGAGTGTGACGAAGGCACTTATTCCCCTGAGAGAGATATTTATTCTCTTTCACGGGTAAATTGTGATTACTTGCAAAAAATAATTTATACAATGTATCATCTAATCTCATATGTTTTTTGTTTACTCTTTACTCCAGAATTCACTGGTTTCTTTTCTATCTATTCATCTCTTCAGTCCACACAGGTTGATCTGCGCAGTCAGCTCTGCATAACAAAAAGTAAGTCAAAACTATTTGATCTATTGCCATGGCACCACTGAATATACTTTCCCTGAATGTTCAGGGAATAAATGTCCCTCAAAAAAGGACCAAAGCCTTCCGTACTTTCCATAACAAGAAGGCTCACATAGTATGCCTCCAAGAAACACACTTCACCAAAGATTCTACTCCAAAATATATTTCTCCTTTTTATCAACAAATTTACACGGCTTCTGCCTGTACCAAGCAAAGGGGAACTCTAATTGCATTTCACCGATCCACACCATTCACCTTATGATCAGAAATTAAAGACCCAGAAGGTAGATACCTGATACTCATGGGTTATATAATGGATACAGCAATCACGGTGATTTCCTACTACGCTCCTAACAAACAACCTACACCATTCCTCTCACATATATTACAAGTGATTAATACACACAAAATAGGAACAGTGATAATGTGTGGGGATTCGAACCAGGTCCTCCTCCCATTTCTAGATAAATCACCTTTTACACCATCCAAAATAACCTCTAGATTACCTTTTTCTCAACTTCTTTCCAAATACAATCTGGTAGATTCATGGAGAGAAAGTAACCCAATGAAAAAGAAATTCACTTATTTCTCGCACCCTCATCAAACCTTCACCAGAATAGATCATATTTTTCTAACAATAGGAATGATACCAGAAATTATTGCATCAGATATAATTCCGATTCTGTGGTCTGACCATAATGCAGTATACACTACTATAGCCTCAGCCATACCAAAAGCGCATGACCCAACGTGGTACTTACCGGACATAATGCTCAAACACCCACTACATCAGATGGCCATTGAACAAGCTTTAAAGGAATACATATCAATTAATAATACAACAGACATCTCCCCAATAACACTGTGGGAAGCTCATAAGCCTGTCTTGCGTGGTACAATACAAAGACAAATGGCACTATTTAAAACGGGAACGCAAAAATCTAGCAAAAAAACTAGAACTCAATTTTAATGCAGCCTACATATCATTTCAAGATAATCCATCTCAGAGTACAAAATCTCATCTGGAAAAATCTAGATTGGAATACGATCTATTTCTCACTGAGTCAGTTGATAAATCCCTCAAACGCTCCAAACACAATTTCTACATGAATACAAACAAACCAGGTACATATTTGGCTCGGGCATTAAATTCAACTAACAAATCTTTCAAAAAAATACGTTTGAAATTATCAAAAAATGTTTACACTTGTAATCCAGTTAAAATAGTCCATAAATTTCACTCACATCTCGCAACTTTATACAAGACAAACAATGAATTTAACCCTACAGAAGCTGAATCCTTCTTCTCAAAAATAAACTTACCTGAGTTATCTCAGAATCAAAAAAGCAGTTTGGATGAGCCTATAACTATAGATGAAGTTGCTAACGCCATAAAAGACCTAAAACTTAACAAAAGACCAGGCCCAGATGGCTACTCGGTTTTATACTATAAAACATTCTCAGAAATACTCTCTCCCATTCTCACTGAAACTTTTAACAAACTTCTAGATGGACATTCTTTTCGGCAAGAAACACTAATGGCAATTGTTTGTATGATCCCAAAACCCCTTTCTGATGATACTTCCTGTGTGAATTATCGGCCTATCTCTCTGTTAAACCTCGATATTAAATTATTAGCAAAAATAATAGCAAAACGCCTCAATAGCATTATAGGAAAATTAATACATAGAGATCAAGTAGGCTTCATGCCAAATAGACAGGCAGGCGATAATATACGCAGGGCAGTGTTATTGGCACATATTGCTAAAAAACGGAAAATCCCTTTATGTTTTCTATCTCTCGATATTAAGAGGGCATTTGACACAGTATCCTGGCAATATATGCAATATTCCTTACAAAAATGGGGTTTTGGACCCCACTTTTTAACATGGATCAAAGCATTATATAATAAACCCAAAGCCTATATAAAATATGCTGGATACAAATCTGAAGCCTTTAATATCGAAAGAGGTACCCGATCCTTGAAAAAGTCACGTAACTGTGATGTAACGCGTGGGAGGAGCCAAGGACGCTCTGTGCAGATCAGCAGTTTCACACAGTGTACTGCACTGAATCTGCTCCTGTCTAAGGCGGCTGACTGCTATAGTAAAACCTGCATATGCCTTATCATTATAAGGCACACGTGAGTGGATTGAAGTTTGCCTGTGTACCTTGGTATCCTAACTATTGCACAATGATTGGTTTTTTCTCTTATCTGCCTGTTTATGATTCTCACATTGGTTGTGAATAGAAGCAAAAAACACATTGGTACTATCAATGAGCACCTTAATTAAGCAAGTGTTTTTAAACAGCTTTGCTAGTGATCAAAAGCTCTATACCAATCAGGATTCTACACCTGTATAATTGAACCCTATCTATTTATTTATTTATTTTTATGTGGATTTTTTATGTGAATTTTTTACACATTTGATGTCACAAATTTTTTTATAATTTTACACTATTTTGATTGCTGGATTTTTTAGGAATTTTTACTCACCGCTGGATTTATTTGACTATTTATATTTATTCTTATATATTCATTTTCATGCACATTGTGAAGCGCTTCAAATATCATTATTTACCCGACAGGGTTGCCCATTATCTCCCTTATTATTTGCCCTTATACTCGAACCCATGGCCCAATACATCAGAACAAACCAAACTATAACTGGCATTGAAGTAGGAGGTATTACACACAAATTATGTATATTTGCAGACGATATATTACTTTTTCTATCATCACCACAGGTCTCTGGTCCTAACTTAATACCAGCTCTTGATGGATTTGCAGCCCTATCCGGCCTTATGATTAATCCTAAGAAATGCCTAGTGCTTAATATTTCACTCACAAACATGGAATTGATCCCGGCTAGGGCTGCACTCCCATTCACATGGGCAGAAAAATCAATCCCATATCTTGGAATTCATTTAACAGCATCTCATTCTGATTTATTCTCAACCAATTATCCTCCTGTATTAAGACAGATCACAAATCTAATAAAACAATGGTCGCAACTTCCTTTATCCTGGATAGGGAAGATTAATGCAATCAAAATGACTATTCTACCCAAATTGCTTTATCTATTCAGAGTCCTCCCTATTCCAATTCCTTCCTATTTTTTGAGAATAGTACAAAAAAGAGCAACTTCGTTTATATGGGGCTCTTCTAAACCACGTATACCTATACACACACTACATCTTCCCAAAAATAAAGGAGGCCTGGGATACCCTAATTTTACTAACTACTACAGAGCAGTACATTTGGCCAGTCTGTCCAAATACCATGCAAAACAGGAAATCCCATTATGGGTATTTATAGAGGCTTTAGAAAATGACCCTCTATTAATATCAAATTTATTATGGCTTGATCCTAAAGACCGCTTTAAAATTCATAATCCCATAACTAAACACTTCTTATCTCTCTGGGATAAACTAAAAACCAAATATCAGTTACAATCTCCACACAATCCTCTCCTTTCTTTTATTAGAAATCCGGCCTTTTATCCGGCATGGATCTACCCAAATTCTTTTAAAGCTTGGACAACATCAGGCATTCAGACACTAAATGATTTCATAGCATCTAAATCATTCCTTTCATTCCCATCGCTTAGAGAAAAATATGATCTACCAAACTCTGAGATATTTAGATATCTCCAAATCAAAAATTTCTATACACCATTCCTAAAGGGGGATACACCATTATCCCAATTATCCATTTTTGAATCAATCTGTACAAAAGATCCATTTGCTAAAGGTACAGTTTCATCACTTTATAATCAATTATATGGAGTAGCAAATTTTAATAGACCCTCTTACGTTCAGAGGTGAGAGGAGGACCTGGGACGAACTTTAGAAGACACGGACTGGTCTAACATATGGCTCACATCTAAGTCATCTTCACCCAACATCTTAGCACTGGAGACAAATTATAAAGTCCTAACTCGCTGGTACCTTGTACCCGCTAGAGTGGCAAAATATTCACCTAATACCTCAGCTCTTTGTTTTCGAGGATGCCCAGAAATAGGCACATATTTACACATATGGTGGACGTGCCCAGTAATCCAAACCTTCTGGAAGGAAGTCTTCGTGATTGCATCTAAAATATTTAAAAAAATAATACAACCAGATCCATATTTAACTTTACTTAATCTAAAACCGGAATGGTTAACACTCTCTCAATTCAAACTTATGATCCAACTATTAACGGCTGCAAAACAAACAGTGGCCAAGGCATGGAAATCTCCTACATTGGTACTAGCAGAAACAATTCACAGAATGAATAATACAATGTCCCATGCTAAGATGGTAGCCATCGATCAAAATCAAATTCCAAAATTTGAAAAACTTTGGCACCCTTGGATAAAACAACAGTTCCTGTCAAATTTCAATGACTCTGTCCTGTTGCCATGGTAACAGATTAAATGACTTACAGAGACACCCATTCTAAGGCTTCAAAGAGAACTAAAAAGAATAATAAACTGACGAGCGGGACAACCTTGTGGACCATACCTCTACCTTTCAACCCTTTTTCTTCTTTCTCTTTCCTTTTCTCCACCTTACGATTAAAGCTCATTATCAGAATTTATTTGACCTATATACACTCTACTTGTAAACAATATGTATAGTAGGTATAAATCATTTAAATACCTACAAAAGTAACTAAGGAAATGATTTATATCTTTAATTTAGGTTTACGTGAACCCGATGTTTAATATTTGAAATTTCATGATATTTACCTATATAAACCCTACTGTAAAACAATGAGCTTACTTTATAGATCCTTGTAAACTTACTTTATGTATCTTTATAACATTGTATACTCAATAAACTTCTTTTGACAAGGAAGTGGTTAAGGAAGAACCATTATGAAGGTAAAACTATATTTGTTGTTGCCACCGTCCTGTTTATATCATGTACAAAAAAGTAAGTACCCCCCCCCCGGTACTAAGAGGGACTTTAAGGGCAAACATTTGAAAAAAGTATACAAATGTTTAGAAAAATAGAAAAAATTATTACATAAAAACCCTATCATAAACAAACATGACAGTGGTGTACAAAGTAATATACAATCTTCATGTGTCATATATGAGCAAAAGCAACACAAGTTTCTGTAACCCAGGGTGGAGCTATAGGACCGGACGTCACCACGCACCAGCTGGCTGGCCTGAGCCGCAGCTGTGTATTTCATTTGAAATATCTGCTATCACTTGTTAAGATGTCAGTTGCCAATCATATGGAATAAAGGAACCTCCGATTTTAAACCTAAACGGGTCCTACTGAGAGCATTGCAGCATTTGGAATTGCCGGTGGAGGAGAGGATCCAGATGGATATGTGAATTTACCGCCCCTACCTGAGTGATCCCTCCTGTATGTGCTCATAAGATCTCCGTAATAGAGATCCTACAGATCTGGTAAGCAGCCCTCTGGCATTTCATTATTCCTTGGCTGTCTTGTGGGAGTATACGGTGAAAAGAACTATCTGCCTTCCTACCGAAGGACTTACCCCAAATGGAGTTATATTGAATGTCATTCACTATGGACGTTTTTAACCTCTTCTATTCATTAATTAACCCATGTTGATGATACATTTATTTTGCACATTTTTGGTTGCGCATCTAATTTTATGTTATACACATATCCATGGTCAAACCCACTGGGTCTAGGCGGAACCTTTTTGGTTGAGAAAGAGCCTAAATGATTATATTTGTTGTTGTTTTTTTGTATGCAACGGTTGCCTTATGAGTTTATGTGAAATCTCTATCAATAGCTGTAAAAAATTGTAATTATGAATATATCTAATTTAGCTTGTATCTATGTAGGGCCAGGGCTTTTTTTCTCAAACAATAGGTGCTGGAACTCAACCAGGACCCCCCAAAACCCCTCCCCCCACTCGCACCCTCCAAATCACATCAAATAGTGGGTGTGGTCAGTCAAATTTCATGAACAGTAGGAGGGTCTTAAAGGGGCATTAAATACCAAGATTGCATTACATACAGAGTGCAGAGTTCAGGGGGGGATACACACAGAGTGCAGAGCTGTCACTTGTAAACACAGAAACCAGACTTCTGTGTTTACAAGTGATTGTGGTCAGCAGGCCCCCCCAAGGGTCTGAGCCAGAGGTGGTGGAACTGAGTTCCACCAAGTTCCCCCTGAAAAAAAGCCCTGTGTAGGGCGAACAACGTAGTTTCACAGAAGTGTCTGTTAGACAGACAATTCGGTGTCTAAGCTTGTGTATCAAACATTGGGACCCAAACCTCATTGTTCTACACATGCTCCCTTCAAAGGTTCCCATGTTTGAATATGCAATAAGGGGCGGTGGCCAGTCTGTCATGTATACTTAATTTTCCTGAAAATGTAATCTACTTACAAGGTTAAGTTCCCTGCTCAAAATAATCTAGGACAAGGATTTGCATTAAAGAGGGCTGACTTATGCAAAGTATAGGGATTGGAGATGTAGCCAGTCCTTAACCAGGATTAGAGAGACCCACCAATCAGAGCCATGCGATGCCAACCAATGAGGGATCAGCCTGTAGTGATATACACAGACTAGATGGGAGGGAAACACACACTCTCTGGTGAAGTGGTTACCCGAATGGAACCTTTGTGGGGCGGTAACTATTGGAACTAAATATGTTTATCTTACGTCTTTTCTGCCCTACTGTTTATAGATTAAGGTTTTAATGAATATACTCTGTATTCCTTCATGCCATCCATGATTTTTACCCTTTTCCTGTGCAATTAGATGATTGCTGTGTATTAGTCTAGACCTACTTTACTATATACCAATACATTTTGTTATTGTGTTAAAGCTTTCACTCATGGTCAAAAAACTCTAATTTAACCCAAATCATATCTGAGAAATATTAAATCTCAAATATAGTAAACGGGAAAACACAACCAAGTACCTAAACCTGACCTAGCCCCTTGCAACCCACTATACACCAGAATTATATTGGTGCAGCATTTATAATTACAGTTGTGCTCATAAGTTTACATACCCTGGCAGAATTTATGATTTCTTGGCCTTTTTTTTTTTAGAGAATGTGATTGATAACACAAACATTTTTCACTCATGGTTAGTGTTTGGCTGAAGCCAATTATTATCAATCAACTGTGTTTACTCTTTTTAAATCATAAATCACAACAGAAACTACCCAAATGACCCGGATCAAAAGTTTACATACCTTGGTGATTTTGGCCTGATAACATGCACACAAGTTGACACAAAGGGGTTTGAATGGCTATTAAAGGTAACCATCCTCACCTGTGATCTGTTTGCTTGTAATAAGTGTGTGTGTATAAAAGGTCAATGAGTTTCTGGACTCCTGACAGACCCTTGCATCTTTTATCCAGTGCTGCACTGATGTTTCTGGATTCTGAGTCACGGGGAAAGCAAAATAATTGTCAAAGGCTCTGTGGGAAAATGTAGTTGAACTGTGTAAAACAGGAAAGGGATATAAAAAGATATCCAAGGAATTGAGAATGCCAATTAGCAGTGTTCAAACTCGAATCAATCCTGGAGGATGGGAATTGATAAAAAATAAATGGCCCCCACACTCGCCTGACCTAAATCCAATAGAACACCTCTAGGACATTATGTTTCAGTCCATCCGACGCTGCGCGATTGCACCTCAGGAGCTCAGTGATGCCCTGGTCCAGATATGGGAGGAAATACCCCAGGACACCATTTGTCGTCTCATCAGGGGCATGCCCGATGTTGTCAGGCATGCATACACGCATGTGGGGGGCCATACAAACTACAGAGGACCATTTTGAGTTGCTGCAATGAAATTTCAGCAAAATGGACTAGCCTGCTGCATAATTTTTTCACTTTGAATTTTGGGTGTTTTTGACTTCAGCCCACTGTAGGTGGATAATTTTCATTCCCAAAACAACGATGTGGCATCCTTCCAATCCCAAACATTACCCAGTCCATATCAGTAGATATCCAGTATATTTTTCCCCATTGACATCTGATGTATTTTCAAAGTGTTCCTTTAATTCATTTGAGCAGTGTGTACACGTACACACACACAGTATCTCACAAAAGTACACCCCTTACATTTTTGTAAATATTTTATTCTATCTTTTCATACGACAACACTGAATAAATTACACTTTGCTACAATGTAAAGTAGTGAGTGTACAGCTTATATAACAGTGTGAATTTGCTGTCCCCTCAAAAGAACTCAACACACAGCCATTATTGTTTAAACCGCTGGCAACAAAACTGAGAAAAATTAGCCATTTTTCCTCCCCGGTGTCATGTGACTCGTTAGTGTTACAAGGTCTCAGGTGTGAATGGGGAGCAGATGTGTTAAATTTAGTGTTATCGCTCTCACTCTCTCATACTAGTCACTGGAAGCTCAACATGGCACCTCATGGCAAAGAACTCTGAGGATCTGAGAAAAATAATTGTTGCTCTACATAAAGATGGCCTAGGCTATAAGAAGATTGCCAAGACCCTGAAACTGAGCTGCAGCACGGTGCCCAAGACCATACAGAGGTTTAACAGGACAGGTTCCACTCAGAACAGGCCTCGCCATGGTCGACCAAAGGAGTTGAGTGCACATGCTCAGCGTCATATCCAGAGGTTGTCTTTGGGAAATAGACATAGGAGTGCTGCCAGCATTGCTGCAGAGGTTGAAGGGGTGGGGGGGGGGGGTCAGCCTGTCAGTGCTCAGACCATATGCCCCACACTGCATCAAATTGGTCTGCCTGGCTGTTGTCCCAGAAGGAAACCTCTTCTAAAGGTGATGGACTGGCCAAGCATGTCTGCAGACCTAAACCCTATTAAGCATCTGTGGGGCATCCTCAAACGGAAGGTGGAGGAGTGCAAGGTCTCTAACATTCACTAGTTCCGTGATGTCGTCATGGAGGAGTGGAAGAGGACTCCAGTGGCAACCTGTGAATCTCTGGTAAACTCCATGCCCAAGAGGGTTAAGGCAGTGCTGGAAAATAATGGTGGTCACACAAAATATGGACACTTTGGGCCCAATTTGGACATTTTCACTTAGGGGTGTACTCACTTTTGTTGCCAGCGGTTTAGACATTAATGGCTGTGTGTTGAGTTATTTTGAGGTGACAGCAAATGTGCACTGTTATACAAGCTGTACACTCACTACTTTACATTGTAGCAAAGTATCATTTTCTTCAGTGTTGTCAAATGAAAAGGTATACTAAAATATTTACAAAAATGTGTAATATTATTAATATATATATACATATATATATAATATACATATACACACACACAAATGCCTTTCTACAGCATTTAGATTTCACATTGTTCAGGCGACCTCAATAATGAAATCTCTGCCATCTCATAATATCGGGATGTGGGAATTGACCACATTTATGTGCTGGAATCATTTATTACATCTGTCATATAATTTGGAGCATGCTAGACAGTGTCAGTATATACCATAATTGTAATGGGAGGGACAGTGGTAAAGTGCTCATGTCATGTTCATATTTGCATTTTAAAGCTCAGGTATTCGAAGGAATCCAATGGCATTCATGACATTTCTTACGTCATTTCATTGTGCTCTTTTGTGCATGACAACTACTTCAGTATCTAGGTGGTAAATGAGCAAGATTGAGAAAAGCAAGGTGGCCACATTTTTTTCCTTTGTACATGGCAGCAAATATCCCCAGAGAAAAACCCAATTGTCAGGATCCATAAAACCGAGAGGTAATAGATTTCCAGGACATTGTTGAGCTGCTAGTTGAGCAGAATTGATTCTGTTGTCGCACGCACAAGTGTCAATGTTTTTAGGCAGTTTCTCTTTTTATCCATTTTTTAGTTGTGCTTTGTATTGAAAGCATGCAGTGAAGAACTGTTGGTTATATTGGGTTAAAAAAAAATAATGTACAAACCCTGTAAATAGAGACCAAATATCTAGTATTTTAGTGCTGGTTATGGATTAGTACAATAAGTTGCTACACAGGCCACTGTGAATGTGTGGGAGATAAGGGACACACAAGCTTCAACACTATCTGAAAGTGCAGATGATTTGCTTGCATTATGTGCAGAGGTTCCCGCATTTAATGCTACATCTAAACTTGAATTTCTGGAGCACTTTTTTTTTATGTGCATTAGTACATTTCTTTTTCAGGTGCGTTTGAGCTTGAGCACTTTTGTTTTAGACAAAGGAAAGCCAATTACTATGTGAGGCAAGAAATAGTCAGGTACTTCCTTTGAAGTCTATAGGGGCCAAAATGTGCAACTCTGCCACAGAAGAGCTCATGTACTTCACGTAAAGCGATTGTAAAGGCTTGTTTTTTTTTGTTTTGTTTTTTTAAAACAAACATGTCTTTCTTACCTCCACTGTGCAGCTCGTTTTGCACAGAGTGGCCACGATCCTTGACTTCTGGGGTCCCTCAGGGGCTCTCGCGGCTCCTCCTCTTATCAGGTGACCCCCTAGGAAAAGCGCTCCCCCAGGGGGGTTGCCTTGTGGGCGCGCTCCCGAGTCCAGCATTTGCGTCCTTAGACACGAATGTGGGACTCGGCCCCGCCCCCCAAAGCCTGCGTCATTGGATTTGATTGACAGCAGCGGGAGCCAATGGTTGTGCTGCTATCAATCTATCCAATCAAGAGCCAGGACCACGTGCAGAGGGGGACAGCGCGTCTCCGGCGTGGGAGTTACGGGGCTCAGGTAAGTAAAAACGGGGGGAGGGGGGCTGTTGGGCCGGTCACTGCCAGAAGTTTTTTCACCTTAATGCATAGGGTGCATTAAGGTGAAAAAACATGAGGCCAGTTCAGCACTGACTGGCCAAATTTCAATCCATCTATGGGCAGGCTGGTTGTAAAGAAGCCGAACACTTAGACCCCTTTCACACTGGGGCGGTTTGCAGGTGGTATTGCGCTAAAAATACCGCCTGCAAACCGCCCCTAAACAGCCTCCGCTGTTTGTTCAGTGTGAAAGCCCGAGGGCTTTCACACTGAAGCGGTGCGCTGACAGGACGGTGAAAAAAGTCCTGCAAACCGCTTCTTTGGAGCGGGGAAGGAGCGGTGTATTCACCGCTCCTTCCCCGCTCCTGCCCATTAAAATCAATGGGATAGCGCGGCTATACCGCGGCAATACTGCGGCTATAGCCGCGCTGTACGAGGGATTTTAACCCTTTTTGGGCCGCCAGCGGGGGGTAAAACCGCACTGCTAGCGGCCGAATACAGCTGCAAGAACGACGGTACAGCAGCGCTAAAAATAGCGCTGTTGTACCGCCGACGCCCCCACCGCCCCGGTGTGAAAGGGGCCTTAATCAACTTCTGTACAACCAGCCTTTTGTAAGATTAGTTGGTCGATTAGTCAGATTTGCAATAACCAGATGAGTGTATTCTGATGGCGGGAAAACCGCCCTGCTGTCGGAGTTCAATAGCTCTGCAGTAGAGATTCTCCCATCCACCTCAAATGTGTGGATAGGGGGAATTAATTTTCTTTCAACCTGTCGAAAAAAAAAAAAAAAAAAAGAAACATGTGGACAGGCCATATGTACTTTTAACAAGCACCATCCAACTCCACCCCAGAATTAGGACTGCTTAAATTTACTATGGATGAAAATTCTAAGGCGAGAGGTATTCTCATTGAGATGGATAAAGGACAATCCGCAACTCCATATATGCGCTTTAAATCAGTCCAAATTTATTCTATCTCCATAAAGATAAAAGTACAGCAGAGGTAGACGCGTTTCAGCTGCAACGGCCTTGTTCACAACCATCACAACCAATTCTCATTGAAATACCTGGGATACAAGTCCAAATCCATAAAGAATTGTCAAGGAATAAATAGGGAGACACCCATGGCTGCTGTCCTCAGAGTTGTGACAGGCTCTGTAGAAACCAAATGAGACAGGAGAAAGGAAGGAAGTGGCAGCTAAATGTAGTACCCCAAATGACAAAGATTTAGTAAAAGGATTAAAAACACTCACAAGAGCAGCAACACACTCATCTGTACATGACAAATGGGGGGGGTCCACCCATCATCCATCCTGCAGGATCCCTGGGATCAGGTTCTGCTGCTGGAGTTGAGGAGGGCCCGTGGGGGCTGCACAAGTCCCGGGAAGCCACGCTAACCAGCATGGAAGGAACAGCGGTAATGACATGATAGGAGGGAGAGGAGGACCAGAGGATCATAAGACTTGCCGGGACTCATGCAGGCCCCAGAGCCGGGTCTTCCCCAACTCCAGCATCGAAACCTGATCCCAGCGATCCTGCTGGACGGATGATGGATGGATCCTCCCTTTTGTCATGTACAGATGAGCGTGTTATATTGTTACTCCTGTGAGTGTTTTTAATCCTTTTATTAAATCTTCATCATTTGGGATACTACATTTAGCTGGCGCTTCCTTTCTTTCTCCTGTCCTATGATCAAACTTCTTTTCTCCTTCTATGTTAATTACATAAAGGATGATTCAGTAAAGGCAAGTAAAGGCAAATCCACTCTGCACTACAAGTGCACTTGGAAGTGCAGTCGCTGTAGATCTGAGGGGAAGATCTGAAATGATGGGAAGCTCTGCTGATTTTATCATCCAATCATGTACAAGCAAAAATGCTATTTTTTGTTTTCCTTGCAGGTCCCCCTCAGATCTACAGCAACTGCACTTCCAAGTGCACTTGTAGTGCAAAGTGGATTTGCCTTTAGTAAATAAACCCCATAGTTTGTCAAGGTTGAACTGAATTCAAATAATTCTCTGCAGAGGCTTCATTAGGTGCCCCCCATGGTAGGCCTCATGTTATGATTCTGTTGGCATTGCTCATAAATACCACGCAACTTCCTTGGCACGCGAGTGGAAGTCTCATGATACCTCCTAACTTTCTGTCATGGAAGATGGAACCCCCCCCCCCCCTTTAAACCCTAAAAGTGTTTAGGCAAATCACATACCCACACTCCCCAGACCTTTATCGTTTGTGCATGAACTTTCATCATGTATAAAAACATTTCATTTTGACAAGAACAGTGTTTTAAAGACAAAACTTTTTTTTATTACTTCTAGACGGAGGAAGGAAAGTTTTACATTCCTGCACAGTTTTGACAGGAAGTAAGGGGAAAACAGACAGCAGTAAAACTGACAGTGGTTCTAACCCTTTAACCCTTTTCCACCAAAAAAAAAAAAAAAATGGTGTCCACCATGTTAGAGAGGTTTCTGCTAACTTTTTGTATGGTATACGCCAGTGGTCATTGCAAGATAACTGAAATACATCACAGGTGATATCATTTGCTGCTCAGTGATTGCAGTATTCTAGTCTGCATCTCCCCAAGGTAATACATAAAACCTGGCCTGTTAGTGGGCCCTGAGGATAGGGGTTGATGACCACTGGTATACGCCATCACTGTAAAGCAAAGCAAGGGGCATCTTCCCAATCAAGATCATACAGAGATGCCAAACCTTCCATATAACCTCATAACAAAGATTTAGGCTGGAATTATATTTTACAGTTAAAACCTATGGTTAGGGGTTAAGGTTTAGTGGAAAGCAGAACTCAAGCTAAAAAAATATAAATCACAAGATAAAAATGAACTGTACATTTAAAAAGGTAAAATAACAAAATCAGTTACTGATGCAAAAACTTACCTTCAGTCCAGATGTGACTAAGCAGTATAAGTAGAGGCAAGCACAGTGAGGAGCTTAGCTCTTTATCACTCTGCTGTCTCATCAGCATGCTTTATGTCAGCTAATTGGCTTCCTTTTACTGCTTCTTCCACCACACTCCAGCCTGGCTGTACAGAGACTGCAGGAGGCTGATACCAGGTAAGATTCAGGTACTTGTGTTGCTTGAATAATGATGCATGCTTGATTACAGATCTGACTCAACGTGTGTGTTTTATATCTGACAAAAGTTTGGTTTGGCATAGCAGTGCTTTAGTTCACGCAGAACTACTCTACATTTGAGTAACACAAACTATAAAGGCTATTTAATTCATTTTATTATTCAAAGCAAATTCCTCCATCCAACCATGTCTCCGTGCTTTATTTTGTTGAGAAATCACTTTGAAAAACACGCTCTTGCATTTTGGGTCGTGGCCATCTTCAGGGGCAGATCATTCCCATAGTATTTACTTCCTGGAATCAATCTGCCCTTAGCTCAGGCATGCAGGCAGGAGGGTGTGCTTAGTTAAGAAAACCCCTCCTCCTCTCCTGAAGACTCCTGGAATGTATGACTTTGTTTACCTAGGCCTGGAAACCAGGAAGTAACTGAAAAAAAAAATTTAAAACAAAAAAAAAATGTAATCTTATTTAAATATAATATTCAAAAGTATGCCACGAATTCAGTAAAACGTTGGTATTGTATCATTTATAGGTACCATCATCCTTTAAATGTATAGAAACAATGTAGGGTTGAAAGAGAAAACAAAGAGGGCCTCTCCAATTAGGTCCTACCTCTTTCCAAAATTATTTAGGACTATTGCGGTACCAAGGGGACATACACAAGGGTATAATAAAAATTAATTAAATATAATATACTTTTACTAATGCTAGCAACAGAAGGATGAAAAATAGTCAGCGTTGATTGAGAGAATGAAGTTTGGCTTTAATATGTTTAGGGTTTTCATTTTTTTTTTTTTTTGGTGACAATTATCTTTTTTTCAGGAAAATGTTGGTTGCGTTTCCAGTGTGAAATTTGATGGCACCAGTACTGGTAAATCTAGTGTGTTAACCGTATCACAAGTAGGCTGCTTCAGGCAGATACTTCATATTCATATGCAAAGATGCATGGCTGCTGGTGAGTGCTGGGTGGAAAGAGTGTCAAATCGCACGGATTACTTTTACTTACACGTGGTCAACACACCTGCTGTGAATGGGCCAATAGCTTAGTTCATTAGTGCTATGGCAGAAGTTAGATTTCCTTGAGGTCTACAACCAGTTAAAAAATTAGAACATTTGACATTTTTGTTTTACCCCATTGTTGAAACTATTTTTCTGCTTTTGCTGTACATAATGTAACCGTCTCATTGTTTACCTACGGTAATTACCTGTTCAATCTATTATGCAAATAAAACCTTTTGTAAAAGAAAGTAGTTTGAGTAGTTTCTATAGGGAAATCTAAGGGGGCAGTAATGAGAACTTCTATATACAAAAGTTCTTGTTACTGCACACAGATACTTTCCAATTGTTTAAAAGTACTCTTAATAAATAAATGTGGCGAACCCAAGTAGTACTTCTTTGCCAAGCTGCAATGCTGCAGTCCTCATGCTCTCAAGGATATGCAGATTTTTTCTCGAACTCATATCTGAGGAGATAATCACCAATTTATAGACCATTCTATTTTTTTTCAGCATACTTTCGAGGGCTGAAAAATTATGTTAAGTATGCAAGTTTAAAAAGGGACATTTGAGAATATGGCAGAAAAATTAGGCTTCAAATAAAAAAGACCGTCCCTCCAAGAGACATATGGGATTTTAAGCGATATCACTACTTTAAAGGTAGATGAAGAGTCAAATTCTAATTTCAAATACTTTAGACCACAAAATGCTCTCCTCCAGCTCACAGTCAGTAGGGCAGTATTAAAACTGTTTAGCAAGATATCAAAAAGGCCTGACGGGAGCCAACTTCATCATCTGTCAGCTTTTAAATTAGAGGTGAAAATGTAATGGGCATCCAATACTGGCTTGCGAGCAAATAAAACGGATTAGTCTACCAAATTAAGGTTTCATTCGGTAGCCACCTAATGAAAAGGGACAGGAACCTGGAGGAGGGAGGCAACGGGGGTTGGCATAGGAGTGGTGGCCAAATTCGTTTCACAAGAGAAGCTTTCATTTTTTTTTTTTTTTCCACACCTTCATTTTCAGATAAGGAAAATAGGCTCATTTTCCACAGAAGTAATAAAACTCCAAACCGCGATCCCGTAAGTGCCATTTTCATGAGCGAGAAGCATATCATAAAGAGGGAAAATTATGGACTAGGGAATGTATAAACTGCAATAAGGTGAAAGGCAATTCCACACCATTACTGATAGCAGCAAAACCTTATACATGTTAAAATGGGTTTAGAGGTCAGCTGAATTTATAATGAAATGCCCATTTTTGCCGTCCAGTGAACAGCAAGTCATTGGTGGCAGCTGTGCTCATCTGGCTGAAGCCTACAATGGGTTCGAGAAATAGATATTTATATTTAATATACAGATAGCTCTTTGCCTGTAACAGCTTTGTTTGAAAGCTGCCTTCTAGCCTATGACAGTAAATCTCAACCTACCTGAGAAATAGTTTTGAAGGTGGAATTCATGAAAAAGATCAAGGAAATTTTCTGTCAACCCTTTTACACAACATGACATCTGATATGCATGCAGGAAAATTGTGCAAAGAACAAAACTCGGATGCAAGAAGTCTCATGCCCCACGCTGCTACTTAGGGCCATTCACCCCTGTCTATTAAGGTTCTTTGTGGTTACAAAGCAGTGAATGAATTAGAGCATGGGTGCTCAACCCAAGGCTCTACAGCTGTTGCGGAACTACAAGTCCCATGAGGTATTAAGGCTGAACAGTTACAAGCATGACTCCCAAAGGCATGATGAGACTTATATTTCTGCAACAGCTGGAGGGCCACAGGTTGAGCATCCATGCATTAGAGCCTTGCAGTGCCATTCATTTTCAATAGCGCTCCAAAGAAATACTAAAGCAAAGTACATCTGACGCACATGAACTACTTTTGCAATGTAGTGTGCTGCTGAAAGAAAAAAAAAAAATAGATACGTGTTAATTTTTTTTGTCCATTTTGGTGTATTTGAATGGGCTGTCTTAACACAACACGTTAAGGCACAACATAATGGGGTTGATTTATTAAAACTGGTGAGTGCAAAATCTGGTGCATCTTTGCACCGAAACCAGCTTCAGAGCAAAGCTTAACTGAACAAGCTGAAGTTAGAAGCGGATTGGCTACCATGCACAGCTGCGCCAGGTTTTGCACTCTCCAGTTTTAGTAAATCAATCCCATAACGTTAGTACTTTTGATACGTCACAGAATTAAAATTGCATTTTGGAAAAGTAATCTACCTTGGGGTTCCCAGATGGAAGAATAAATTGTTTTTACTATAAATGTTTACAAAATTCCTCTGTATTTTACCATGTGTAGATAATGGTTTGCTACTATAATTTTTACAGTTGTTTTTATGTCAAATAAGTTTGACTCCCTCTAGTTTCTCCTGAATGTTGTTAGGATTTTTCTTCTAATTCCTGAGAAGGAACGCAGCAAAGCGTTGTGGGAGATGTACTTTGGAGGAGGAAGTGACTGTTAGCTGGATCAGCTCTGAACTACAATATAGACAATGCAAAGCGCGCAGCACTGCATGCTGGGAACAGTAATAAAAAGGACCCGCGCGGCCATCTTTCAGCTCTCTCTGGACACCATTCATCACCTGCCAGCAGGAGGTCTGTATGTGACCAGGAGTGAGAGACTGCGGCCTATACAGTGTGGAGCCGGATCACCTGCCTCTGAGGGATCTCAGAGTACAGCCTTGCCAGCTTAGCAAGTGGACCGGACTGCACTTCATAACAACTGGAAGCCCCTGCACTTCAGCCCATCTGGAGTTGCAGTACAGCGCGGCGGTGCCATTTTCACTAGACGGAGACATCAGGAGGGGATTCTGGACGGAGCCTCATAGCCTTTGAGTCTATTGTGGTGAGGGGGCACCTGCCCATTCCAGTAGAGTGCACAGTATTGCTGGGTGAGTTCTTTTACAGACTGCTGGTGAGCAGTTACCAACATACCATTTATCTTACAGTTATTTCTTTACCTTTGCTTTGTGGTTTACAAATACTGCAGTTTAAACTACAGGCTAGCTGAAGATATCTGGAGTCAAAGAACTTTTAAATCTTCCTTTTCAGCCAAGCACTGCTGTTCTACTTGTAGTTTGAACTTTGAATTACAATCTAGGGGGAGCCATTGAGTACATGTTAAACATACACTGTGTTATTGAATGCAATTAATATTGCATTGCCATTTGGTGTGTGTACTGAGGCATCAGTGGGAAGGTGTTTAATATAAGTATTGAAAGATATTGAATACTTATCCCACTGTACACCTGTTAACTTTATAATCACACTGAGAGTATATGTAAACAGTTCTGCATATCTGAATTAAGTGATACCAACTGTCAATTATTGCTTGAGTTTATTCATATTGTTATTGTGTTCCATTATTCAGTCTAGTAAACTTTCTGAGTGGTTCAGTGACATTGTGTGAGTTTCTCTTTGCTAACATCCTATAGCAGAATCGAACCCAAGGTGTCAGAGGTAAGGGAGGATCTGCAGAGTCGGGGTAGCCAGTGGGGTATAGAGTCAATCAGCAGCCCTCACGGGGGTACCACTACACATGATTATTATGACTAAATCACACTCAGTCCCAACACCTGCTCTACTCTGTTTTCTGTGGAGCAAGAGGTTGTTGAAACTCCAAGGACTCTCATTCCTGCTCCAGCTAGGATCTTGTACTTGCAAGCACAATCTGTCTCTAATAGGGAGGCAGAGGGGATCTGGCATCTTTGCCTTGTGCCCGTGACAGAGAACCTGTCCCGGACACGGGTTTACATGCCCCTGAAATATTCAGATTAGAAAGAGGTCTTTATAAAAGACAAGAATTAGTTAAAAGGACTGTTTGTATACAGTCATGGCCAAAATTATTATTGGCTCCTTTTCAAAATTGTATTGCATTCCAAGTTTGTGATGCTCCTGTAATTTGTAATTAAACTCACCTGTATCAACAGGTGCTGACAATACAGAATTTATATGGACAACTATTTAGAATGGTGAAACTCAACCTGTTGTGTCTCGGACTGCTACGTGGAGCATGGAGAAGAGAAAGAGCAGTAAAGCATTGTCTGAGGATTTGAGAACAAGAATTGTGGAAACGTATGGACAATCTCAAGATTATAAGTCTATCTCCAAAGATCTTAATGTTTCTGGGTCCACTGTACACAACATTGTCAAGATGTTTACAGCCCATAGCATTGGACGAAGAGAAAAAAAGTTTCCCAAAACTTACCTGTGGAAGCCAAAATCCTTTTGGGAGAATGTTCCGCTGTTTTCAGAAAAAGAAATGAGGTCTTTAAAGAAAAGAAGTGTAAAAAAACAGTGTAGCACTACAAACCATCAAAAGTGCAATATGTCATACAAAACATATGAAACAGAATATAAAGTGTTGTATACAAAAAGTGCAAAGTCCAATGGCCGTGAACAGTGATGTGTGTAAATCATTGTATGAGGTGAGTTCATAAAAGGCCAATAGCCAAAACATTAAAGAACTCCACTTTTGAAGAAGAAGATACATTCAGAAGTGAGATGAAACAGCCATGATGGCAAAAAAAGACACCAGGGGTAGTGTGTCCTCCACCCGGGTATAAGGGTCAATACTCTTACCGGACGTAGTGGACTCACATGCCAGCGGCAGTGGGTCAATCAAGCCAAGGCAACAGGAAATGGAACTCCAATGCTGGACCCTTGGACTCCCATAGAAGAGGATGGAACTGGAACTCTGATGCGGATCAATTGAGATGCAGGCACCTGCAGTGCAGGACGCTCTCATCCAAACAAATATGGGGATTGTAAAAAGAGAGGCCTCCATATGGTGTAGATCAAAATGGGTATGTTTATTTTAAAACTACATACATCGAATCAAAGTGTACAAAAATTTGATTGCAAAGTAAAAAGCAATATGGGGAGCTGAAAGAGCAATATTGACGCGTTTTGTCCCAATGGACTTTTTACTGGGACATAAGACAGCTCCCCCACATTGCCTGTATTTATAAAGTACATAATAGTCAATAACCAATGAGAACGGCGTGGCTCCGCTCACGGCACCAAAACCGTAAACATGGCCGCTGGCGTGAGCTATACGCCTCACTCTGGAGGTCAGTGAATGGAACAGCGCTGGTCACGTGGCCCCGTGCGAGACATCCAAGCCTCGTTCTGATTGAAACGCAATGACGTCACTACGTCTCTAATAAAGTGCGCTCCAAGCCTCAAATCCGAATCAATGAAGCCTCATTTTGAACGCTGAGCCAAGGCGACCACAAGTCAAAAGTTCAAAGTGACACCCTGGAAACAATCTAAACCAAAATGAGCGTATACATAAGTAAATAAAAGGCCACAATAATGGACATCTCAAAAATGGTGAAAAAAGACCACTTGTGTTTTTTTTCTTAGATGGGTTTAGGATGGTCAGTAGTTAAAGTATTCCTGTCCACGATGGAGGCTCTATTAATGTCTACATCTAGATCTGCAGATCTATAGCCCTTCTCAATGAATCTCTTTTTCAAGATTTGTGACTGGTGATGAAAATCTGCTATATTAGTACAGTTACGCCGCAGTCGTAAGAATTGACTGCGTGGAACTGACGTTAACCATTGACTGTGGCGACAACAGTCGACCAGAATGTATCTATTCCGGTCTGTAGGTTTAAAATATGTTTTAAATTCCAAATGGTGATCTATCACCGAGATTTCAAGGTCTAGGAAGTGTATGGTGGTGAGACTAGCCTCATAACTCATGAAGGCATCCAAAGATTCTTGGTCTCCCTTCCAGAGGAGGAGGAGGAGGTTGTCTATGTACCTGGCTCACAGGACCGATTATTATTCATGGCCCAGTCGGAGGAGGATGTCGTCTATGCCCTTTAGAGACCCGAGTTGGTCTTGTGGGCCAGGTACATAGACAAATGTCCTCCTTCTCTGGAAGGGAGACCTAGAATCTTGGGATGCCTTCATGACCATGCTCAATGATAACAACAGGTGAATTACCTTGAGTTATGAGGCCAGTCTCACCACCATACACTTCTTAGACTTTGAAATCTCGGTGATATATCACCATTTGGCGTAACTGTACTAATATAGCAGATTTTCATCACCAGTCACAAATCTTAAAAAAGAGATTCATTGAGAAGGGCTATAGATCTGCAGATCTAGATTTAGACATTGATAGAGCCTCCTTTGTGGACAGGAATACTTTATTAACTGACCATCCTAAACCCATCCAAGAAAATAAACACAAGTGGTCTTTTTTCACCACCTTCTCAATTCAACATAGGCAAAACAAAGAGATCTTCAATAAACATTGGAAGGTTCTCCAGAGTGATAGAGATCTGGGCCCAGTTATTCCTGAGCGTGCCAGTGTCATATACAGAGGGGCACGGTCCATACAGGAAGAGATTGCGCCCAATGTTATTGCCCCCCCCCTAAAACCATTTCCTTTTCCCAACAGTGTAAGGGTTATTATACTTGTCATAAATGCAATGTTTGCCTCCACAACATTTGTGGGAGACGCAAAACTAATACATCCCAATCTAACACCACTCAACACATTTATCATATGAAACATTTTACTACCTGTGCTACCAGATTTATAGTCTACTTACTTAGAACCTTCTCGGTGAGGGTCAATGAACATTTGGCCAGCATCAAGGGTCGCAGTAATCACATCGTTCCCCGTCACTTTTTGAAACAACACAACAAAGACCCCACTGGTACCCATTTTAAGGTCATAGACAAACTTATCCCACACTGGAGGGGGGGGATACATGTCTACGTGGGGTATCTCGTGTCAAAACTTATTGGATACATGAACTCATGTCTTACTCACCGTTCGGTATGAACGTTAACTGGGATATCAATTATTTTATCAATCAAGCTTAATTTACATGTTCTCAAACTATTTGAGTCATCATTTATTTATTATCCATATCAATTGAAATTTAATTTATTTCAGCTCTTTTTACAATCCTCATATTTGTTTGGATGAGAGCGTCCTGCACTCGCTGCCAGCACCTCGACTGATCCGCATCTGAGTTCCAGTTCCATCCTCTTCCGTGGGAGTCCCAGGGTCCAGCATTGGAGTTCCATTTCCTGGTTGTCTTAGCTTGATTTAACCACTGCCGCTGGCATGTGAGTCCACTGTGTCTGGTAAGAGTATTGACCCTTATCCCCGGGTGGAGGACGCATTACCCCTGGTGTCTTATTTTGCTATCATGGCTGTTCCATCTCCTGTCTGAATGCATCTTCTGCTTATAGAGTGGATTTCTTTAACGTTTTGGCTATTAGCCATTCATGAACTCACCTCATACAGTGATTTATACACATCTCTGGTCAGGGCCATTGGACTTTGCACATTTTGTATACAGCACTTTATATTATAGGTTTCATATGTATTGTATGACATATTGCACTTTTGATGGTTTGTAGCGCTACACGGTTTTACATTTTCTCATTTCATTTTAAAGAAAAGAATACAGTCCCTACAGTCAAGTATGATGGAGGTTCACTGATGTTTTTGGGTTGCTTTGCTGCTTCAGGCACTGGATGTCTTGACTGTGTGCATGGCATTATGAAATATGAAGACTTCCAAAGAATTCTGGGGTGTAATGTAGGGCCCAGTGTCACAAAGCTGGGTCTCCATCAGAGGTCATGGTTCTTAAAGAAGGACAAGGACCCACTGCACACATCGAAAAAAAAGCACCCAGAAATGGTTTAAGACAAAGTGCTGGAGAGTACTGAACTGGCCAGCAATGAGTCCAGATGTAAGCAGTGGTTCTCAACCCTGTCCTCAAGTACCCCCAACATGTTTGCAGGTTTTCCTTTATCTTGCACAGGTGCTTTAAATCAGAGTCAATAGCTTGGTATTTTGGACAGTTATTTTATTTAAGAGAAATTCCCAAAACATGGCCTGTTAGGGGGGGGGGGGGGGGTACTTGAGGACAGGGTTGAGAACCTTCCAATCTAAGACCTGGAGCAGTTGGCGAAAGAAGAGTGCTCCAAAATTTCAGTAGCGAGGTGTAAGAAAATCATTGATGGTTACAGGAAGCAATTGATTTTAGTTATTTTTTCCAAGTGGTGTGCTACCAAATATTGAATTAAGGGTGCCAATTTTGTCCAGTCCATTTTTGGCATTTTGCATGGAATGTTTCAGATTTGGCTTTTTATTTCTTCACTTTTTTGTGTCATACCAATACAAACAAAATAAAAATATCTGAGAAAGCCTAAACATTTGTAATTGCAACAAATTTCAGGGCGAAGCGATGCCAATATTTTTGGCCATAACTGTATATCGGCATTTCTGAACATCACCTAGTTGCCACATTACTAAATCTTTATGACCATGTATTGTATGCAGACTATGGACTAGAATCTATCTTCTAACTACTTCAGTAAATTTATTTATCCACTCTTTCACAAGTGCGATCAGTGTTTACCTTCCATTATCCTATTACAAAAAATAAGGTTTAGTAGCTGCTGTCCAAATATATATACACATTGCAACAATTCTACACTATATTCTTAGCATGGATATAAAACTAAATGTAGTGCTTTTTATGGTCATTTTATTCCCAATACCTTTTTCCTGCATAAGTCAGTGTGTACCCCATTATTTAAACTGTTTTTATAAATGTTATCCTTCAATGAAAGACATAGTAGATGGAATAAAAAAAAAGAAGAAAAAAAAAAAAGCTTGTCAGCTCCAATTTTGCTGCCTAAGGCCAAGGACTATTAGGCTTTTCAAACAAACCAGTAGTGTGTGTACTTAGTGACATAGTAAAGAAATGGCATCCATGTTCTGCATTTCTATGGGAGGCCTGGCCATGAAAGAGTTAACACCAGTGACATGCTTCCATGCTACAGCCCCCAGGCACTGACGGGGTTAATAAGCTATTTAATTTTAGACACTCATTATTCAAAATTCATAACGTTTCCATTAAACCTGATGCACAGTCTTTTCTTGTCACCATTACAAAAGTAATAGAATTCACCCCGGGATCATGTACAATGTGTTATGCATAGATAAAAGCAGTATCAGAAATGCCTTTGAAACTGGGATATAATGCTTTATCCTGTCCTGAATTACAGCGTACATCCAGGATTTCCATTCAAGACATTCATTTGAAGATTAGGATTAATAATAATGTAAATAGTACATGGTACACACTCTAATATGCAGATAGAACTCCCTTGGGATTGCAATAATTTCCTTGTGCAACTTTCAAGCGATTAAAGCCTTGTCATGCTGGTGTTAGTTTGGATAGAGTTGTTTGACTAATTTACAGAGAATCGTTCAAATGATTTACCCTTTTGTACCACTTTTTTTTTTTTTAAACACTGATTTTCATTTGGCAAGTAGACGTTTTAAATGCAAATCATGCATTATACATAAAAAGATGAATAATTTTTGTATAATTTTTAAAAAGTTAGATTAAATCCCTATCCATCCATTCTCACAAAGAGCTCTGCTGGAATGGCGAGAACTTTAATGAAAATGGAAACAGTGAGATGGTTTCAGGGCAAGATTAGGGTAATACTTGGATGTGGCCCAATTTGTCATACTAAAACCAAAACTTCTACAGGAACTAGCTGGCCAGTGGTGGAAGTTTACTCAGTTTTGTTATTGGGGCAAACGCACTATATCACCAGATTCTTCTTTTTATTGCTTCAGGCCTTCCTATAGACCAGTGATGACGAACCTATGGCACACGTGCCACAGCCGGCACGCCGAGCCCTCTCTGTGGGCAAGTGAGAAAATCCTGTACGAGGTGTATCTCGTCCACACCTCCCCTCCGCATAGAACTACATCTCCCACACACCTCTGGGGCCAGGGGTGACATATCTAGGGTGGGCGTGGACGAGATGAAGCGGTGCTGCTGGGTTGGATGGCAGGCAGAACATGTGGTGGGGATTGAGCCAATGGGGGGCCATGATGGTGCTTACTGAAGATGCCCAATCACAGTCTGTTTCTGGAAGCTGAGTCGACTGATGTGATGTGATGTATTATTGGAGTGCTATGGCAATCGTTGTTAAAGTAAGTGTTAAATTAAGTGTATATGCTGTGTGGGGAATAAATGTGTTTAGCTGTGTACACTATGTTTCTGTGCCTTTTCAAATAGAATCTATTTTTTGGGACCTCTTTTTCTTCTTGCTCCCAACATTGCTACAAAATATTGAAGGGTATGGCCAGAACAATGTGTATATGCTGTCTGTGTTACTTTCTCTAAAAGCTGTTACAGAGGCATTTTTCGTAGGTTATGAAGAGGGAATAAATTAAATTAGCAGACATCTCATGCTTTGTGTTGGCTATTCAGGTTTATCTGACTGGGAATGCCTCCTAGATTTTGCAGAGACCACTGCAGTACAGTGAGATGTGAATACATACAGAGGGATGGCAGGGACAAAAACTATATTTCATGACAGAGTCACATGACACACACAGTCCAGAATCACTGGCATTATACAGGGAGGTGGTGTAGAGCTGCTGCTGGGAGTGTGCATTCGACTTGCAATGAACTGCACAGGCATTGTGAGTGAACTGCATTGGTAAAGCATTGCTACAGTTGTCCTTGAGTGTTCATGTTCAGAAGGATGGTTCCTGGACATTGAGGACTATGAACATAGTCAGGAATGAGAGATTTTCTAAGTAGTCTTCCGCTTTAGCAATGCAGGGCAACCAGTATGTCTTCAGCTGGAGTAGAACTACAGATCTCAACATACCTTGGCAGCCAAAGAGTGCATAATGTGTGCCAGCAGGGCATGGGGGGACTGGAAGTTCTGCTGCAGCTGGAGAGTTGCTGGTTGCATGTCACCTCTGTAACAGGATTTCTTTATCATCCAGCCAGTGCTTCTACTGAACGAATAGTAATTTAAAAACGCACCTGTCATACAACTTGAGTGTATTGAATATTAATGTTATAGTTTGTAAAATAGAGTTCACTATGTGAAAGTCACTGATTTCTAGTGACCATTTAGCAGATTCCATTTTCTATTTTAGCTGCGTTTGGCGCACATGTATAGGAGTTGCACCACGCTAGTCTATTTTTCTCATCTGTTGCTCTTTTTGAAAGTAAATGTAAACTCTTATTGACTTTTAGATCTCTTGCTTTTAGCTTGGTGTGTCACAAACATATGACATATAAAAAGGATTGACAACGTTATCCTAAAAAACACACTCAAGGGCCCAGGCACTGTACACACGCGTTCCACTGTCAAACACGCACAGCATAGCGGCTAGTCACATACATACCTGCAATCCGATCACTGCTCCTTATCATGACACACCCCAATGATTTATGATGTGTCCCATGTTCACCCCCAGACATCACAGCACATGAATAGTAAATAACATATCATTTTGGGCATCTATATACTAAAAAACAATGCATATCCTTTTAAATATAAAATAGTGGATAGTCAATGTTGTTTCAATTAATTGGAGGGTCTGTGAGTCCTAAATTACATTAGTGTACCCTTCGCATTGTTTCTTCATTGCAATTTTGACACAACATAGGAAACGCTGTGCATCGAACCAAACAGGTGTTTGAAGTGGGCATAGGGCCCTATTCCCATTTGAGCTGAGCTTGTAATCGGGTGTTTTTGCACATTTTTTGTGTGCATTCTGTGCTTTTTTTTTCTTCACTATTAAATATTTTTTATTAGTAATTGGGCAAGAAAACGCCCTTTTTAGGTGCTCCCACTAAATTAGTCTCTGTTAGAGAAAAACTTTGTACAGCCGAACAACCAAGCTTATCAGTAAACTGTTGAAATGTTGCTTGTAGGAGTCATCCTGTGTTGATGCAGGTAGTGCTTGAGAGGCTTCACAATAGCAGCACTTTTCATAAATTGTGAAATACAGTAACCAATAGCAACCTTAATTTTCAGTACCCTAGACCTTGGCCTCATCTTTGATGATGCTGCCTGGGACTCACTACTAGTGATGGTTTCTCCCACGTTTGCCATTTAATGTAGCTGTGCATTTTACCTAAGTGTTTAGGAGAAAATACAGACCTAAAAAGAGGGACATATGTGAAGGAAGAGAAAACATGGTATTTGGTTACAAAAAAGGGACTGTCCTAAATATGAAACAGATGGGACTTGAGCTTAGAGTGGTCAGACTAACTAAAGCTGATATCTCAAAAATGGTAGAAAAAAATAGTAGATGAGGTGTGCAAGTGTCAAAAAACAGAAAAAATAAACAAATCCATGAACTTAAATTTGATTCAGAACATAATTTATTGAGAACAGTAATTGAAACGGCTTTTAGAATCACAGCAGAAGAGATTAATTCTTACTGCTGATCAGAGCAGAGATGCTGGCATCCTTGAATTTTGACCAGTACAGTTTTTACACTGCATTAGTGATTAGAAATGCTCTGCTTGAGGTAAAGTAAAATTACACAAGGAAAAAAAATTGGATTTTTCTATTTATCATAAAATACAATTCGCTGAGTTTATTGAGGGACACAGGATTCATAGACAAAGTGATTCAGCCACCTACAGGAGGATGTTGAGCTGGGAATGTCATTGTTTTACAGGAGGAATTGGACACTAGCAAATGAAAAAAAACTTGCGACCAGCCTTTTTTTTGCCTTTTTTGTAGGAATGTAAAATGCAGAGTACAACTGAAGAAACACAGGGGTGGGGACCTATGCCCTCATAGGAAAGCCCAAGAAGCACTTGTCAATCCAGCAGAGTAAACCTCGACAGGAAAAGGTGGAGATCAATCCTTAGGACTATAAGCGCGGATGACAATCTGTCCGAGTCACTGGGAAATTTGTGAAATGGCAAGTTGGTTCCCCTTCGTACCCTGACCAATAAGGTTGATGAATAATAGTAATCACACAGGGCGAGCTACATTAGAGATACTGTGTACAAAGGTTTTAATTAAAGATGAGGCTAGTGGTCACAAGTGCTGAGATTTGAGCCTTAAATGGTACTTGGGGACAAATGCTGATCCAGGCCTATTTGCAAAAACCTCAGCATTCACCCAATTTAAAATTTCTGGGGTAAAGGCTTTTTTCTTAGCACAAAGTGAAATATGTTTTCCATGTGCCATGATAGACCTTCCGGGAAGCTGACTTTCTGGCATTTACCATCATGGAGATTTGAAGAGGTCCCTGTTCCTTAAGACCTGGGTTTCAGCAGCTAAGCTGTTAAAGCCAGCAACTGTGAAACAGGATGGTCAACTGTTCCTTGGGACAGAAGATCCTTATGGTCCAGAAAAACTCATGAACAAAGAACAATCTGCTAGGAATCTAACCATGTCAGAGTAGCACATCTGCCTGGATGCATCCAAAGCTAGAAGTACTATTGGAAAGCCCTTCATCTCAAACCTGCAAAGTTTTGGGAACAAAACATTCAGATCAGGCTGTAATGATCCCACGGGGCCACCAGAGCACCCACTGCTTCCAAAGGATCAGGGGGATGCTGAAGATTCTGGACCCAGAGGAAGATAAGGAAGAGATGAATGTGTCAGTGATGGAATGAGGGTAAGCACTGGCGGAGATCACTGAGTCATAATGTGCAAATATGATGAACATACTTGCACATTATATCCAAAGTTCACGGGTGCCCCAAAACTTTGTTTCACACAATGCATTTAAAGTGGAACTACTCTCTAAAAGAGATGGGCTCGGGCGTGTTCGGGGTACCGCCAGTTAGCCGACACTGCACACAGCTAATCACAGGCAGTGAGACATTTCTGGATCTGTTCAGCTGAGGATCGGGAAAAGTCTCATTGCCTGTGATTAACTGTGTGCAGTGTCGGCTTCCTGGTGGGATTGGGCAGGTGGGATCCCGAACACGCCCGAGCCCATTCCTACTCTCTAATAGCATTCACAGCTATATGAGCACAGTAAAAGCACCTACAGAAAGATTTGCATTTATAAAGATTTTCTGTGCAATCAATGTCAGCTGCAGTTTTAGATTAGTCACGAAGAGTTTAACATGTTTTTAACACAGGCTCAAAATTTTTAATCACAACATTTTCTGAGTGATAGCATGATGATTGCTTGTAATTATCCTTTATATCCGAATGATAATATAATCTTAAATTAGTTATAACATAAATCGCTTCTTGGGTTATGGGCCCATTCATACCTGTGTGTGACGCATTGATGTGCTTGCCACACATTGGGGTACCTGTGCTCATTCGCTTCCTTTAGGCCTCAACAACAAATATGACATTTTTTTTAGGAAGCCAAAAAAAAAAAACATACAGCGCTGCAGGCGAAAGGAGAGTGGCTAGTATTTTTCTGTAGGGTTACTGGACAGCAAGCCTGCTGTGAGTTGGAACTTAATTTCCTCAAATGCAGACATATACTGTAACACTTTAAACCAATTGAAATCACATTTTAGATAATTTATTCTGTGGGTAAAAACAGAAGTGATGTGATGTTCACATATCCAGTTACAGGCAGCTCCAATTAGAAATATGGCTTGCATATTAAAACAATGAGAATTCTTAAGCTGCTGCCTAGTTTGCAGTTTTAGTTTCCGTCAAAGACCATAACCAATGCATGCTACAAACACCTTGCCAATAAAATTGAAAGGCTTTCAGTAAAATTTCTCTGCGGTGTGCTGGATAAAATCTGACATCCATGCCCTGCAGTGCAGACCAAGCTGGCACGGCCACCTTTTTAAATGAAGCCGAGCAGAGTTCAGCGGTGGGCGGGGCGTGGGATTATTACCTTCTTGCAGCCTCTCTGATACTCGGCAGGAAGCCCATCCAGCCCTAGCAATTTCCCAGCCTGCTCTATTCATTCAAGTCAATCCCCATATCTAAGCTCTGCTGTTCTTGCTCCAGCAGTTTTAATGAGTGGAGATTTCTTCAGGAAATTATACTTTGCATGCTCATTTAAGCCCCCCTCTGAGGCTTACACATTTAAAATGTTTAAAACCTAAATGCCAGATTTATTAGCAACTGGCTCATTAGAATATGTCATTATTAAACATTAACAGTCTTCTTTTCTAATTTTTTTATTTATTTATTTTTTGCTCAGATTCTTGTATTTCAACAACACGCGTTGCTTATTATTTTCCGAAAGCCAATTTTTTCTTTTTCATTATCTGAAGACAGCATAATGGGTTTGACTGCAAACTGTGTTCCTGCGAATATTTATATATAATTATATAAACTGCTTGAGCCTATAATCTTCACTGGAAACTGACATTGGAAAAAATAATGAACTACTAATGAATTATTTGCCTCTTAACTGGCTTCATAATGTAATGTAAAGCTTAAGAAAAATATCGGTTTTCGAAAATAAAAAAATTAAAATTTTGTGTAAAGTTTCCCATGACCCTGACATCTGGCAACAAAGAAAATGTAGTTCATTTAGTACCTGTGAATAGGTACTTCCCTTCATTATGTCACATCTGAGCGAGCCTAAACCGAAATCAACTCTGCTCCAATAGAAACTTTCACTTTTTTTGCTAGACGCTGGACTTTATGTCACAATGCAAACAAAAGTGATAAAATAATGCCGCCACACATGGATTTGATTATTTCAGTCTGAGCAGACCAATATACTGAGTGCCTGTTCACAATATTGTGTTACATTAGCACATACATAGATTGCATAAGGCAATACAGTTAAATAAGATTTTACAGCTGGCCGGCATCTGACACACCTGGAAGTGTTGGATGCTGAACATGCTTCTGGCAGGTGTGAGGTTGGCCATACATTATACAATTTTCAGGTACAATCTCCTTTAGATTTACCAAAACCATATAATAATATGAGGTCAAACCTTAACACTTTCAATTTGTGTGTAATCAGGCAGGCCCTTGCACTACATAGTTGAAGGTAAATCTAAAGAAAAAAATTGTATAATGTACGGCCAAGCTTAACTCTGAAAGTGAGCAAAAATTGAAGATATGGGTATCTATTAGTACAGTTTTACAGGTTTTTTTTTTTTTTTCTAGTTAGTTTTGCTTTAAACTGTCAGGGAAGAACATTAGTAAAGCTTGGATCTTGATATTTTACATTTACCATTTGCAGGTGGTTGGAGTTCTAAAGGCTCTTTGAACAACTGCAGCGCTAAAAATACACCTTAAGAGAAATTGTGGTGGATTTACTAAAACTGGAGAAACCAACAGTGGTGGCCTGTCCATAAGGGGCGCCGCCCCTCTAATCCATGCATCCGACCCCTAATCTACATGCAGGGCGCCGGACGCATGGATTCCAATTTTTTATTTTTTTTGAAGCTCGCGATTGGAGCCAGAGGCTCTAATTGGCTTACAAAAAAAGGGAGGGCTCAGGACGCAGAGCCCACCCAGTTGTGTGACGATAGCTTATTTATATTCTCCTCCGGCCAATCAGGAAGCAGGTTTTAAGACCCGATTGGCTGAGAGGAGACGCAATCCTATTGGCCGCTGAGGAGAAGACACAGGGGAAGCCACTATGATGATGAGGAGGAGATGTAGAATGAAGCCGAAGAGGAGGAAGCGCTGCCCGCGACCTAGATGGGGTAAGTGAGGGGCTGGTGGGCTGACCATTGAGCGACGGGGCAGAGGCGGTTTTGCCACTCTCACCATGGTCTGTAAATGCCAGAGAACTGACTGATAACATCATCCTGACATTCTGAACTGTAAGATGCTAAAAAATGTGTAATATAGGGTGCATGCTCACCTCTGAGGGACAAGATAAAGCAGAACTAAACTGGACACAGTGAATGATTTTTCACAGCAGAAGGTGCCAGGTAACAGGATCCTCTATAAGCAGAAATTAATATGCATGATTTAAACAGAAGTTTGGGTTTACATACACTTTAAAAAGAGTTATTTTATACACTTTAGGCCCCTTTCACACTAGCCGATTGATCAGGTCCAACAGTCAATTTTTCAGGTAGACCCAACTGGTCCCTTCAGTCTCCTCTCTAGAGCGGTAAGGGTCAATGGACATGTGTTCGTTGACACCCGCCAACATTTGATCCGATCCCATCTGCTAAAAAGAGGCAGATGGGGATCCGTTATCCCTCCGTCTAGCCTCTAGCGGATAGATAGCAGTTGGGTGTAAACGGACAGGCGGTCTATTTACATCCAAACGCCCATAGAGTTGACCAGGCATAAGCGAAGTGGACATGGATAAGTCATCCACCAGCTCAGCGAGGATCAGCCAACAGATTCCCTGCTGAGCAGAGGGACTTCAACGGAGCTCGTCCCATGTGGAAGGGCCTTAAAGCAATATTTTTCTGACAATATAGTGGGAATTACAGTATATTGCAAGGTTAAAATTATACTAAACATACAATGTTTAATTGCCATTAAAGAGGAAGTGAACCATATGATGACTGGGTCCTGTTTATGCACTATATCAGCAAGGTGAAGCATCTTATTTTGGTCTCTCCTTAGCTGGAACACATCCAATACTCTAGGCATATTTATTTCTCACTCCTCTTTTTTTTTTTTTATATTCCCCGCTTTTCTGCCTGGGAACAGGATATTGCATATTAATGTATGATGAAATGTTTAGCTACTAATTTGGTCTTGTTTACACATATACTAGATGTTTTGACACACACGCATAATTTTGTGTCTGATATTTTCATGATACATATATGGGTTTTTATATGTATATGGGCCTATAGTTGCCCCTCTCATTTCTTTTATATAATATAATATATATATATATATATATATATATATATATATATATATATATATATATATATATATATATATATATATATTATGTATTAATTAATAAACTTTTTATATACCGTATTTATAAAGATGATTGATGCATTTATGTGACATACTTGCCTACCATACTTCCCTACCAGGCTAATTCTGACATTTCTCTTCTACATGTAAAAATCTTTTTGCTAGAAAATTACACAGAACCCCCAAACGTTATATGTTTTTTTTTAGCAGAGACCCTAGAGTATAAAATGGCAGTCGTTATCTTGCACGGTATTTGTGCTGCAATTTTTCAAACGCTTCTTTTTGGAAAAAAAAAAAAACCACAGGTTTCATGCATTAAAAAAAAAACAAAACAGTAAAGTTAGCTCAATTTTTTTGCATAATGTTAAGCCGAGTAGATACCCAACATGTCATTTTTCAAAATTGCACACATTCGTGGAGTGGCGCCAAACTTCAGTACTTAAAAATCCCCATAGGTGACGCTTTAAAAATTTTTACAGGTTACATATTTGGAGTTACAGAGGAGGTCTAGTGCTAGAATTATTGCTCTTGCTCTAACATTCGCGGCGATACCTCACATGTGTGGTTTGAACGTCATTTATATACATGTGGCTTACATATGCGTTCGCTTCTGCAAGCAAGCACGCGTTGACAGGGGCCCTTTAAAAATTTTTATTTTTTATTTTTGTTAATTTTTCTTTTATTCTTCTAGTTTGATGCATTTTTAAACATCCCTTGTAATAAGAATAGTGCGTGACAGGTCCTCTTTACAGTGAGATCTGGGGTCGAGAAGTCCCCAGATTTCACCTCTAGGGTGGGAAGCATGAAATGGAAAAAAAAAAAAAAAAAAGGGATCCTGGCTACCCAGCCGACGCAGCATTTTTTCAAATGCAGAGGTTGGGCGTGACGTCATAACATCACGCTCAGCCTCCAAACGATCATAGAGACTTCGGGGACCATCTGGCCTGCCAAAAATCTCTATGGTCAACATCCGGCACCGGTTGGTTCTTTCTCTGGCTCACCGATTGCACAGGTGAGTCAGTAGAAGCACCTGAGGGTGGCGGAAGAGGGATGTCCCCTCCCTCCACCTATAAGAATGATCAAGCATCTGAACAGCCACTATGATTGTTCTTATGGTGAAGGGAATCGCCGGCTCTAAAAGAAGATATCTGAGTGATGCATGTAACTGCAGGCATCATTCAGATATCATCGCGCAAACTCGTCATATGACGTTGGGCAAGAGGGAAGCGGTTTATATATCAATGGGAACCACCGTTTAAAAAGCCCATCTCTTTTATACAGGGACACAAACAAGGAGGGGGGACAGTGAACCGCATGATCAACCAGGTTATCTTTTAATCTACAGAAAATTAATGCTCTAGTGGATGAGTGCGTATGAAAACAAATGTAATATAGAATGTATTGACAGTTCATAGTGATTTGGGTTTTATGAAAAAACTTTAAATGCCAACATTTTTTTGTAAGGTGTTTCTGTAAGACCCATGTCTAACAGCAAACAATTCACACCCATGTTTCCTGACCTGGTTTGTCTGTGGTCTTGTTGAATATTTGAGTAAAAATCACTTTAGCCAATTTTCATATTTTATTGGATTTCACCTAAACTCCAAGCATCTTCAAAAACCTTCCCATGCACCCTGTAGCAACCTAGGAAAAGGAAACAAGAACTATTTGCATACCATTACACACTTACATCAGATACTTTAAAAATGCATTTATTATAGACAAGCTGGCCTGTAAAATCCAGTATTATTGGACACGCTTCTGAATTAATTTCCACCTCGAAAGCTACAAGATGAAAATCCTAACTGTGTGATAAATTAAGCTGCCAAACGAAATGGATTAGCGATCAGTGAAATTGCCTGATAGGCTGTCAGATCCGGTTCAGATTAGAATTCATCCTCTCCCCACCTGTTCATTAAGAGCCAAGTTCATGGCAATGCCGGTGACTGATTGCACGTTAACAAGCTGTTTATATGGGGAGGTGCTGCTGGCCTAGTCAACATGTCTATACTCACACATTCATTTACAACTAACTCCCGTATAATGCATTCAGTTCACATCCAAGATATGTAAAATAAATACCTCTGCCCTGAAGTTTAATTTTAAGGACGACATAGAGAAGAGACGCTACGCAAAATTAAAATTTAACAAAGCGAGGCCAATAGTTCCGGCAGATCATGGAGAGTCAGAAGACAGAGTGTGGAGATAGAAGGTCTATGAAGTGGAATAGATGCATCAGCAGAATGGCACTATTGATGGAAACAGAAGAAAAAACTTCTTAGGAAAAGTTCAAATCAAGAAAATGAGGCTCAAATGCAAGCTGTATGTATACCATCACATCTCACAGATATCAAAAATACACAATAGCTTGCAGTGTGTGATGGCTTTTTTAGAGACCTTTGCTTTTCAAGTGTTGTACACAAACATAATCCTAACGACCATAATAATCATATACATGTAGCGCCCTGCACCTAAAGAGCAGACGATATTCTTTTCAAATTGAAGTTAGTTGAAGCTACATTACCTAAAATTACTGGTTTCTGTACCAGTTTGGCTGGACTGTGCAAATTTCCATCCGACCATGTGAAGTGCTGTTACCATTGGTGGATGTTGTAAATACAGTCTGGTTGGACATATTGAATACTGTTTGCCTAGAGACAGTTCGGTGGGAGTAGTTCATCCGCCATGCATTCTGGGTACGAGTATTTAAAGCACAGACACCATTTTTTAGGGGTTCGCGCTTCCTGACCTCATGGCCCTCCTGGCCTGGGGGAATTGCTGCTGCCTAAAATTCTGCCTTGGGGTCGGCGAACCCAAGGCCCAGTTACTAGAAGAAGCCCAAAGTTTTAGTAGCCTATTCGTCCATAGGATGGTCACTTTGCTGTTTGGCCTGCGGGAAGAGATAAGGGACTGTAGCAACCAGGGGAGGACTCTTCAGGAGAGGACCGAGCATAAGGCTGGTATCTTGAGAAGAGCCTGGGAACTCAGTCGCATTGGCTGCTAGGTCGGTGAGAGAGACCTATCCGTTGGATGCCAAATCCAGCTGTGGAGCTGCTGCTCATTGGATATAGGAAATGCCTGTAACCACAAAATTCAAGGTACCTGAATCCCTTTCACCCTCTATCCTGCTATTGCATATTTTGTTTCTTCAATAAAACTTGGAAAAATGATTAAGTGTTGGAGCCAGTGTTTTCAATTGAATATCTACTATGGAACCCCTATGATGAACACTGTGAAGATGGTAACGGTAAGCCCATATCTATTCAGCAGCTCCTTCGGGGGGTTAGTGCTTCATACAGTACTTTACAAAACGGGGCTGTAAAATAATCCACTTGTAATGCACATGTCTGTGATAGTTCTCATATATACACCTTATTATTATTATTAGAATACAGAATTTATATAGTGCCAACAGTTTGCACAGCTCTTTACAACATGAGGGAAGACAGTACAGTTACAATACAATTCAATACAGGAGGAATCAGAGGGCCCTGTTTCTTAGGGTCCTTTCACACTGGGGCGGGGGCGTTGTCGGCGCTTAAGCGGTGCTTTACTGTCGGTATGCGGCCGCTAGCGGGGCGGTTTTACCCCCCTGCTAGTGGCCGAGAAAGGGTTAAAACCACCGCAAAGCCCGCGGTATAGCCGCGCCGTCCCATTGATTTCAATGGGCAGGAGCGGTAAAGGAGCGGTATACACTCCGCTCCTTCACCGCTCCGAAGATGCTGCTGGCAGGACTTTTTTTACCATCCTGCCAGCGTATCGCTCCAGTGTGAAAGCCCTCGGGGCTTTCACACTGGAATTAAAGCAGCGGCTGTTTCGGGTCGGTTTGCAGGCGCTATTATTAGCGCAATAGCGCCTGCAATTCGCCCCAGTGTGAAAGGACCCAGATTACAATCTAGAGAGGGTGGGTCAAGTGATATAAAAAGGTAATAGCTGTGGGGGAGGAGCTGATGGAGAAAATTGAAGTACAGTTGTTAGGTGAAGACAGGATAGTCTTCTCTGAAGAGATGAGTTTTCAGGGATCGTCTAAAAGCAAACAGAGTAGGAGATAATTGGACAGATTGGGGTAGGGAGTTCCATAGGATGAGACAGGCTCAGGAAAAGTCCTGGAGGCAAGAATGGAAGGAGGCAACAAGGAAGCTAGAAAGCAGGAGGTCTTGGGAGGAACGAAAGTTGGTATTTCGAGACTGGGAGCAGAGGTGTGGATGGCTTTGTAAGTTGTAATTTATAGCTAGTAGTAGTTAGTCGCATGCAACTGGACTATTTCTGTAATGCTGAAGACATTTGCAGCTTGGCCATGCTGCTTCTTCGGTATTACTGCACAAGTTTAAGGCCCCATTTACACTTGGGGACGTTTGCAGTTACCCACAGGACACTTGTTGGCGTTCCCTGTGATTAGCTGTGGGAAGGAAGCTCCACTGAAAGCAACAGGAGCCTAGCTCTGCCCACAGCTTTTCATGGCCGTTTGAATGTAAATCGCTCACGCAGACTGCGTTCAGAGCTAGTCATCTGCACGTAATCACTGCGTGAGCAATTACGTGCGGACGGCAGCAAATAGCTGTGAGCACGATGAGGCTCACATTGCTTTCAATAAAGATTGCTGCCTGCAGATAATCACAGGAAACCTTGCTGAGTCTACCCTGGATAATTGCAAATGGCCCAATTCACAACTGTGAATGAGGCCTACCTGTAATGAAAACCTTCACAGACATTGGCAATCATTTTGGGGTATATACTGGCATGAGGATACTAAAGAAGTGGCTTGCATAAGCTGGGAAACCTCTTCAGCATTGCATAACAAGTCCAGTTACTCTTATGGCGTGTACACAGGGTGGACTTTTGGACCGGACTGGTCGGACCGTGTGTGGGCTTCATCGGACCTGCAGCGGACTTTTTCGGTCGAAAATCAGACGGACTTTAGATTTGGAACAGGTTTCAAACCTTTCCGACGAACTCGAGTCCAGTCGAAAAATCAGCTCGCCTGTATGCTAGTCCGACGGACCAAAACCGACGCTAGGGCAGCTATTGGCTACTGGCTACCAACTTCCTTATTTTAGTCCGGTCATACGTCATCACGTACAATTCCGTCGGACTTTGGTGTGATCGTGTGTAGGCAAGTCCGTTAATTCGAAAGTCCGTTGGAAGTCCGTCGGACCTTTGATGCCGAAAAGTCCGCCCGTGTGTACACGGCATTAGCCCTCTCATGATACAGCATCCAAGCCACAGCCAAGATACAAAATATTTTTCTTCTATTGTAAATTATATTTTTTGAAAATTGCATTTTAAAACCATTTAATATTTTCTTTTACTAGATGTAGGGATATAAAGCAACTCTTTATCCAGAATATAACCCTTTACCTCCACCTTTCCTTTTCTAGTCAAAAAGCGATCACAGGCCCAGGACTGCTCTGTTTATTATTACCTTGTCTACAGTCTGTAAAACAAGTGAGAACAAGTTAAGTCCTGTCAAAATCAATGCCTCCACTGCTGGGACCCTTTATTGATTATTTCTACGTTGCAACGTTCTTGTGCATCTAAAGGACATATATGGTCACAGCATATTAGACTATCCAATACAGGCAGTCCCTAGGTTATGAACAAGAGAGGTTCTTGCAGGTTTGTTTTTAAATTGAATTTGTATTTAAGTTGGAACAAGTTGTTTTTAAGTCCAACTCCAGCCAAAAAAAAAGTTTTTTTGGATAGCATAGGGAAGGATTAACACCCCTGTAATGTTTGTTTTGCTGTCTGTGCCCCTGTTCAGAAGATTTCACCTCACTCTCTGTCCCTGTGACAATTGGATGGTCAGTAGAGACACATTTTTCCCCATGATAATTCACAAGAGTGAATTTCCCTTCCTAGAGGTAGATTTTCTCTCACTTCCTGTTTCTCCCTCCGTTTGTAAGTATTAGTTGTTCGTAACTCGAATGTTCGTAACTCGGGGATTGCTGGTATTTGTATTTCATTTACAGCTGCACACTTTTTGTCAAGTCATACAAAGAGGTGGAGGCCTTGAAATGTTGGTATGGCAACAGGTAGTCTTTGTTCAACCCGAAAGCACTGTGTGCAGACATTCCGGTTCCTGGTTCACCTGCCTGCTTGTGTCATTGAGCTATACATACAGCACTGCGATTACAGTGGCTTCTCAGGATTCTCTTACGTTACATCTCAACTGCTGGCCACTGGAGAGAGAAGAGGAGGCACTACATGAGTCTTCAGGTGTCCTGGATGCACAATTACAGCTTTTCAACTGCACAGATATTGAAGCCTTGTACGCACTATACAGGCTCTGAGACTTTCCCCCCTCAGTTTAAAGCGGAGTTCGACCCAAAAATGTATTTTTTTTGGGGGGGGGGGCGGATACCCTCTTTTTAGAGGGTTCTAGCTCCCACTTCCTCATAGGGCACCGCGGCACCGGAAGGAAGTTCACCTCTCCCCCTCTCTCTGGGCAATCTGGGACACGTCACAGGTTCCAGATGATTGCCCGGCCAGTCACAGTGCGCAGCGCGGCTCGCACATGCGCAGTGCATGGCCGGCTGTGAAGCCACAGCGGAGGGCCCACAGTGACAATGCCAGGGCCGCAGAGAGGAGGGGGAGAGGAGCAGGGCTTCGTTCGCCCGCATCGCTGGACCGTGGAACAGGTGAGTGTCCGATTATTAAGAGTCAGCAGCTACACTTTTTGTAGCTTCTGACTTTTATATGGGTAGAACTCTGCTTTAAGTATATTTGGTTCCGTACTCTGCCTTTCAACCCTAAGAACAGTCTCAGTCACTCTGGCACACCTGGCAATAGTGTAAAGCGCAAGGACCAATGAAAACACACACGTTATGATAAACCACAGAATTGTTTTTGCTATGTATGTATATATATATATGTGTGTATATATATATATGTGTGTATATATATATATATATATATATATATATATATATATATATATATATATATATATATATATATATTTTCATTCATTCATTCAAGTAATGCAACTGGAGAGCAATAACTGAGATCAAGAGCAATATAGCTCATAACAATAGTCAGGCTGTATTCAAGGGATTCCAAAGCTGAGAATAACCCCAAGAGCAGAGGCAACACTTTAATATTAATAAATCACAATATAGCAGTCTATACTGGATTGGTTACATCTACTCAAATTGGCCAGTCTCTTACCTTGCCTCGTGGTGTCTGAAATCCCCCAGATAAGCAAGATGGAGTCTTTTTTTTTCCCTTTGCCCCCAGAGCATGCTGGCTCTTGTATTTCCTGCCCCCACACAAGGCTATGGGGCAGTTGTAGATTAGAACTATATGTCCCAGGATCTTTAGCAGCTGTTGTTAAAATCGTTCTCATTGGTTCCGGATATTAGTTTCCCCCCTGATAGACTACCTCTCCTCCTGCCAATAGGAACACAGGGGAGGGAGCAGAGAGAGGGCGAATGCCTGAGCAAGTCAGTGAGGAGAAAAAAAAGGGAGGGGGGAGAAATCCCCCTCAGGGACTGGCAGGCTCTCTCTCCCTCTCGGGAGAGCCCGTGTACTCACAGGGGCCAGCTTGACAAGGCCGCGGAAGAGACGGCGCACACGCTACAATTACATTCTGTATGCTTGATGTTTTCCATTCTATCCTTTTGCTATAAAAATGTACCACTATTTTGACAAACATCATACTTTTTAATTTGATTTCAGAAAGTTTATTGTGTTTTTTTGATGAGAACAGGAAAAAAAAGACTCCTGTCAATACTGTACATGCTAGAACGGTTTCCTTGAATTACTCAGTATTACTTAGTATTTTATCGTCTCTGATACTATAGTGGTCCATAGGTTACTCCTCAGGTGATTATCTAGCATTTTTTCTTAATCAGAAGTAAGGATGGGCTCGGGCGTGTTCGCACACTCCACGTGCAGAGCCCGCCTGGAAGTCGGCACTGCGCTGCGCTAATCACAGGCAGTGAGACATTTTCCCGATGTGCGGCTTCAGAGATTGGGAAATGTCTCACTGTCTGCTATTAGCGAAGCGCCGTGCCGACTTCCTGGCGGGCTCTGCACGTGGAGTGTGCGAACACGACCGAGCCCATCCTTAATCAGGAGTCCCTATTTTCAGAAATGCCCAGAAATGCCCACTGCCCATAGGAGGCTGTCAATGAAAGAACAAAGTATACATTAAGCCTGATAAGGGATAGGTTTCTAAAGCCTACAGTATATTTCCTTGAAATTAAGAGTATAAGTTAATGCTGGCACATTTATGCCAGATTTTCTAATATTCTGATGTAGAACATCAGATTTGCCTCAAAAGTCAAATCTAAGAGTATAACGTTTTCCATATTTAAAATACTCAAATTTATCTGGCTTTACAAAAACCTTTTAATCTATACTGTTTCCCCGAAAATAAGACCTGCCCTGAAAATAAGACATATTGTAATTTTCAGGGAGGGCTGCAATATAAGCCCTACCCCGAAAATAAGAACTAGTTTAAGGTTGTTGTAAAATCCTAGGATCCACTCTATTAAAGTATTATATAATGTAAAATGTGTCTGTTTCTGTAATATAATTGTGCCAAATACCTTCGGTACAGTGCCGATCGGCGCTCAGCTGACCTTGCGCTGCTCTCCTCCTCCTCTACTCCCAGCTGCGAGTAGGGGATTTCGGCCCCCCCCTCTGCAGTGCTCGGAGTGGGGAAGAGAGCTCGGGCGGGTCACAGAAGCGCCGATAACAAAGGTATTTGGCACAAATATATTACAGAAACACACAAATTGTACATTATATAATTCTGTAATAGGGTGGATTCTAGGATTTTACAACCACTTTTATTGGGTTCACACTGGGGATTCCTGACAGGCAGGGAGGGAGAGGGGGAGATAAGACAGCACATTACACGAGGAGACCTACCCTGAAAATAATCCCCCTACCGTGTCTTTTGTTGCCAAAATTAATATAAGACCCGGTCTTATGTTTGGGGAAACACTGTATATCCATGTAAAACTGTTGGCTGGGTTTTTTTTTGTTTTGTTTTTTTGTAGCGATGTTGTCTTTTTAAATATGAAATAGTAGTAAAATATATCCATCTTTTATCATAGTGTAGTGTCCTTTTTAGATTTGTCACTATAGGTCATGGTAAGCAACAGCCTAATAAATATCTCAACATACTAACCTTGAGTAATGTGGAGGAGAGACCAGAATACAGATGGTGCCACCCAGTAATCCAACAGCCCACATGAAAGCAGTTGTCTCCAAACTGCAGTCCGCAGGTCGGATGTAGCCATTTGCTTGCCTTTATCCGGCCCTTAAGGCAGCATTCCATCCACTGACATCAATGTTGGGGTGCCATTCCTCTCACTAAAACCAATCGTTTACTCCCACTGATGGCAGAGCATTTTCTAATCCCACTGGTCACAGTCTGCCCCCCCCCCCCCCCTAAAGCCCAAAGAACAATTAACTAGCCCATTGTTTAGAAGGTTTGGAGACACTTAAAGGATAAGTGAACTTCTGCATAAAGTGCACTTGCCTATCCTGTGTACCTTCTCTGACCTGACCAAAATGTAATCTGTCAAAATGTTGATATCCTTGGTCTGAAATTTTCTTCATGCTGGCCACATCTGTGTAGTCAATCCTTAATTTCTATAGGAGTTCCTCTCAAAGCTGGAGACACACAAGGGGCAGCTGGAGTCTATGAATGAACAGTGCAGGTGTGGCTAGCAAGAACAGGTTTTGGACGACCGGATGTTCAAACCTCTACTGGTAAAGCAAGTCTCAAAATGTGCAAGGGCATACATGTGGCTTCACAAGCTGTGCCTGCAAACCACCACCTGAGTTCTCCCAAGTACCAGTGACTTCTTAGTAATGTTAGGATAAGCCCACCCCACCTGCTACCTAAAATGCAATGTGTGGTGCCTAACACACTGTATCTACCAGGGGACATTACCATAGGGGAGGCAGGGGATGAACCGATGGTCCAACATTCGGACAGCTATTTATGTAGCCATTTTTTGGGGGGGCTCCAGAAACATTTTACAGTCTGAGTTGAAGCCAAGTGTAAGCCGCAGCACACTAAGGTACCTTCTGTTGCGGTAACCATGTTGGTTTTATAAGCTTTTATGTCAGCACAGGTCTACATTACAAACCCATCTTGCTGCAATAACAATCTCTACAAACACTACCAGCCCTTGACTGCTAAAGTGTATAATAAAATATGTACCCAAATTAATGTCAGAATCCCAATATTTTTAGTAACCACACTATTACAATCAGAAAGACCATCACTTTAATTTAAATTTCTAATACAGAAAGCGCTCTTCTGAAAATTTGCCATTAAAAAGATGCATATTTTTTCACGTCTTTCTTGATGGAATGACTAAGACCACATTCAGCTGAAGTGTTGACAGAAACATTTTAATTCCTGCATACTAAAGAGGGAACTAGATGATAATCCTGCATTGCAGCACGCAGTGACAAATAAACTGACAAAACAGACTGATTAACTTTCCTCCATCTCACATTATGGTAATAGAGAGCAGGTGTAAACCTTATCACACAATACGATAGCAAGACAAAATCATTATGCAGCTTAATCACTTAGAGAACCAATGCAAATAAAAAACTTTTTTTTTTTTTTTTTTTTTTTACATCTGCAGCATGTTCTAGAACTTTATAGAAGTTAGAGAACTCTTTAAATTGCAATTGTTAGCGGAAGTCTATTGTGCATTAGGTTATGGTTCAAGCAGCTGGCAGCTGGATGCTTTAATATGTTTCATCCAGAGTATTAGCACCAGGCTGATTTTATTTCTTCATAAAAAGTAGCTTATTTGTGTATTGTGCCCCAAATACATTAGTCTAAGGATCCATTGAAAAATGTTGGCGATGAAAGCAGTGAGAAGTGAGATTTACTAGCAATATCTGATACAGGAATGGATATATCCATAACTAGGATCCTGACCTCTGCTGCTGACATTCCTAGCTAGTAAAGATGAACTACAGGTCCTAGGCTTGAATCCATGGACTGCCTGCTGATTGACAGGCGTGACATGATGAGCACCATTTCCTGTGAGGGGGGTTGGGTTCTGCTCTCATCCCTCCAAATGGCAGTAAAGAATGTCAGTAAGATAGTAGATTCATTCTGCGCTCTCCTTCCTCCAGTGACAGCAGAAAGTCATAGGACGGATGGTGTCAAACTATTTTATTGCGGGCCACATCAGCATTATGGTTGCCCTGAAAGGCCTGTTGTATCTGTAAGACTTGATTGTCCAGGAGCACCCCACTCCCAGTACACCATCAGAAGTCAGAGTCCCCCACCATCCCTTACATCAGTGGTTCTCAACCCTACCTTCAAGTACCCTCAACAGGCCATGTTTTGGGAATTTCTCTTAGATAAAATAGCTGTCCAAAATACCAAGCCATTGACTCGGATTAAAAGAACCTGTGCAAGATAAAGGAAAACTTGTAAACATGGCCTGTTGGTAGTACTTGAGGACAGAGTTGAGAACCACTGCCTTACATCACAGTGAACCCCCCTTACCTTATGCTGCTGCTGGAAAAAAGCTGAGGGCAGAGCTGGGAAGCAGAAAGTGCAGGGTCTGGAGGACGATCAGAGGATAGCTGGAGTAAGCTGAAACTAGGGGAGGCCGAGACAAGGAGGTGCTGCGATTGCAGAAAGAAGAGAAGGATCATCTGATGGAGGAGTTCTGTCCTCCTCTGCTCCCAACTTCTGAGACAAGGTGGGGGTGGAGACAAGGGGGTGCCAAAGCTGCAGGAGAGGTGTGAGGGCCACATGAAATTGCATGGCAGGCCGGATTTGGCCAATGGGCCATGTCTTATAGGGTACCTGCTATCACACTTGTAAAAAAGTGAAATTATTTACTGAGCTTCCCTTGCACTCTATATTATTTGTATTATTATTATAAACTGCAATAATCAAAGCAGCCAACCTGGCATACTTTGTTCCCCAATAGTTCTGATAACATGAAAGCAGCATTTTAATATTTTTGCTGGGATACTACTTTAAACTTCTTTAAAATTGCTTTCCCTTGCAATTCCTTTGTGACATAGTCATCTGCCTTGCATTTATTGTTTTCCTGTATTATACAGTTAAAGTACACTTGTTAAGCCACACCTATTTTAGAAACGCATAGCCCACGACAAAGAATAGGACATCTCCAGCAACATACTAAACTGACTACAGAGAGACTTGAAAAGTCCAAAGAGAAAACATTGCTTACAGCACTGGGGCTGATCACACACATAAGTAAGCAGAGGTGTTACATAAATAAAAAAAAATAAAACAACTGTTTTACAGATCATACCTTGAACCTACAGACAGTAACGTTTTTCTGACGATTTCTTCTTTGACTTCCCATTTGAAAATAATTTGATAGGCCACAACACCATTTGAAAACAAGCTGATATTTCTATGACAAATGATAAATATGTGGTAGTGCTGAACCAGTGGGAATGAGAATTGGTATTGGTGTAAATTCAAAATACGGGGTGCTCTCAGACGGGGTGAACCTGTTGTGTAAGTATGGCTTGTATAGAGCTGGTTGAGGTCCTAGTCTGATTAATCCATCATGATCAGAGGGTCAGCAGTCTTCAGAACATCAAATACTGGATATGTATCTTACCTGAGCTGGGTGGGGGGCGGTCGACTGTATTCAATCCAACCTCCTTATATTATTTCATCTTGAGTTTATTACAAAACCTTAGCTCAAGCCCTGACGTGGCTTCCTTTTCCCCGAAACTTGTTGTCTGTATTTGGTGTTCTTGTTCAATTAAACAAATTTCCAACAAAATGATTATTTTTAGGCGTTCCCAACCACATATCCAGTATTATGCGACAAAGGCAAGTAGATCTGAACTGATAAATTAACCTCAATAGGAACCTTTCACACACAGATTATTCCATCAGCAGTACCAAGTAATGGGTTATTAACCGCTTGCCGACCGCCTCACGCATATATACTGCGGCAGAAGGGCTCGTACAGGCAGAATCACGTACCTGTACGTTCCCCTTTAAGAGGCGGCCAGCGGGTGTGCGCGCCCGCGGCACACTCCGTGAGACGGGTCACGGGTCCCGTGGACTCTATCGCTGCGGGGATACCCGCGATCGCCTCACGGGGAGGAAGAACGGGGAGATGCTAATGTAAACAAGCATCTCCCCGTTCTGCCTAGTGACAGTGTCACTGATCTCTGCTCCCTGTCATCGGAGCAGAGATCAGTGACGTGTCACACACAGCCCATCCCTCCACAGTTAGAAACATGCCCCTAGGACACACTTAACCCCTACACTGCCACTTAGTGGTTAAGCCCTTCACTGCCAGTGTCATTTACACAGGAATCAGCGCATTTGTATAGCACTGATTGCTGTATAAATGCCAATGGTCCCAAAAATGTGTCAAAAATGTCCGATGTGTCTGCCATGTCGCAGTCACAATAAAAATCGCTGATCGCCGCCATTTAAAAAAAAAAAAAATATTAATAAAAATGCCATAAAACTATCCCCTATTTTGTAAACGCTATAACTTTTGCGCAAACCGATCAATAATCGCTTATTGCGATTTTTTTTACCAAAAATATGTAGAAGAATACGTATCGGCCTAAACTGAGGAAAAAAATTGTTTTTTTTTAATATATTTTTGGGGGATATTTATTATAGCAAAAAGTAAAAAATAATGTGTTTTTTTTTTTTCAAAATTGGTGCTCTTTTTTGTTTATAGCGCAAAAAAAAACAAAAAAACGCAGGGTGATCAAATACCACAAAAAGAAAGCTCTATTTGTGGGAAATAAAGGACGCCAATTTTGTTTGGGAGCCACGTCGCACGACCGCGCAATTGTCAGTTAAAGCGACGCAGTGCCGAATCGCAAAAAGTGCTCTGGTCAGGAGTGGGGTAAATTATTCTGGGGCTGAAGTGGTTAAGTATCTACACAATGTTATTATATTGACCTCAAGCTACATAGGTTTTCCCAAAATTATTTCCTCATTGTCCTTATAGAGAGAAAAAAAAATCACTCTTTCCCATCTTGTAAAAATGCCCTAAATTGCATACCTGCCGGCTCCAGATTATGTTTTTGTGGAAACCACAGACATCCATTACAAACGTGCTTTATTCCCAATGATATTTGTAGTGTAAACCTTCACAAATCATGTCCCATTTGGCATAATAACCATAGCTCTGGAAATGGTATATGACCCTTTTATCTACAAACTGTTCAATAGGAATAAAAAAATACAATAACATGGCCATGATGAAAACTTAATTGGCAATACAAACTCTAACCTTTGAAACCACTTTATTTTGGGGTCTTTCTGCACAACCTAGCCAACACAGCGGGAGAAGCCACACTTTTTAACAAGATGAAGCCATTTCAAGCAAAAGCAGACCTTACAACCCTTCTCCTCCCCTTGCCTCTCACAACAGTAACTGCTGTCAGTTACACTAGGTTGTACAAACACAAATTTGGCTGATAACCTTTAGTTATAGCATTGATTCCTGAGTTTTATTTTGTGGGTCACAGATTTACTGCACAAAATGGCCGCTTCCACTACACTTCTCCAATGAGATTTTAAAATCAACAAAAATGACAAAGGCCCCATTAGGCTTTTGCTAAATCAAATCCATAATTTCAATGGCATTTTAGAAGATAAAACATCACCACAAATTAGCTTCTTAAGTAAACACTACAGTGCCATTAACATACTTTTTTTGCTGGAACAAAATACCTTTGAGAGCAGAAAGATTGAATTGTAAATACAGACATCTCACAGAGCAAGACCATCCATCAATAAAGTAAGAGGGATGGAACCATGCAATTAAAAAAAAAAGTAGTGTCTATAGGGGTCTGATTCAGAATATCCACTAAATGTCTGAAAATAAAGCCATTAAAACCAAGCAAATAAATCGCATAATAAAAGAAAATCTTTTAAAAGCACACAGTCTAGACTTGCAGGACAAAATGTTTTTTATGCCGAGTCCTGAACTCTTGAGCAGACGATTCGCTGTGTTAATTAATATATCATCACTTCAACAGATGCTCAGAGCTGTTCCGTTCTAAAACTCAACAAAACACGGCCTACACTCAAAATGCAGATGTTCACATACCAGCATTGACGATTGCATCTACTTCAAGTTGGGTAATGTCTCCTTTGTAGAGCGACACTTTGCCACACAAGCTGTTTATTTTTTCATTGTCATCTGAAAAAAAAGAAAAAGTTGGATGAGAAGGTTATAAACGAAAAACATAAAAAAGAAAAACAAAAAAAAAAAACACAAACACTAGAAAAGCCCTGACTTTTAGGGGCCCCTATAAGCAGTATTATGAATCAATCATTATTGTAGGGCTGACCTGTTTTTTTTTTTTTTTTTTCCCCACTACACAGATCTTTAATTTTAGATTTCACCAGCATTGCTGCTTGTTTAATAAAAGTAAGCATTAAATAACAGCCTTTTCATATATATTCACTCATCTATGGGAATCTTCGATTTCCAGTTGGCCCTCAGTCTGCCAGACAAATTCAACAAGGTAGAGGCTCTTAAATGTCACAACAGACAGAACGCTAGTTCATAGAAGGAATTACATTTTCAGTCCCTTTAAATTAAAAACTATACCGGGGTGCGTATATTAACTGACATTCCAACATTTGAATTTATGACGGTTGTGTGCTCAACAGTCATGCCTGCTACAATATGGCAGTTAAAATATGGTTACGCTTCACATGAAAAGGTGGAAGCTCAATAGCTCTGCAGTGTTTGAGAACCTTAAAAATATGCCCATTTGGGAGATTGTAGGACCATTAGGACATAGGACAGGCCTCAGCTGTCATATTAAGAACTTCAGGAACAAATAAAGTGTTTGTATCTATTGCTTTGAAAGTTTTTAATAGAGTTGGGAAGGATTAGAACCTGTCAGGTTTCCTCCAATCTGAGGCTGCGTTGGTCTGTTGAAGAAATTCCTTCACTTCTCGTCTGATAAAAATGTTGTCCCTAGGACAGAAAGTGAGGTGATATCTCTCTAGTAGCAACACAGACAAGTAAAAAATAATTTGTTGTCAATTAGGGGAATGCTACAAACTTTGTCAAAATATTTATTGCTGTGGATTTCCCTGTCGCAGCTTTTGCCTCACTTATCGCTTGGTAAAAGGTTGTCATCAGAATTTTTTATTTTTTTTTAAACATTCTAACAAAGCTCCAGATAGCAATAAAACCTGACAGGGGTTGTAACCATTGCCCACTTTTGCCACAGATGAACGTTAAATCTCAACTCAAGGTATTAGACAAAACCTGCCCTTGCAGTGGACCTCCCCTACACTGTAAGGGTTAAAGGTTAGTCAAGTCTAGAGGGAACCAAAGAGGCATTTACCCCTAATTCAGCCACCTGCAGCGCTCCCCTCTTCTCCCTCTGGTACTGTGTTCTGTGGGTAGTCTAGTCCTTTGGTATCATCACGTATAATGCAGGACTATTAACCTTTATACTATACACAGAGGAAGCAGGAGTGTGCACCTAGAGAGGAGGCTTTACAGGTGGAAAGGCCCAGCAGGAGCAAGAAATATGGCAAGTATTACTCCTTTTTCGTTCACCCCTAGACTCAATGAGCAATTGACCTTTGCAGTGTGGGGGGCCCCAATGCAAGGGTAGATTTGGTCCAAGAGTTAAAAAGGAGAAGTTCAGCCACAGCTCGTTTGGCTGTACTTCTATGGATCACAGGAGTGCAATTAGTTTTGCACTCCTGTTACCCGTTTTCAGCAGAGAGCGGACTGAAGTCTGCTCTCTGCTGATGTTACCAATGTCAGTCCAGGCACCGTGTCATCCCGACCACAGATTCTGGATCCACCCACATGCCTGGACTGACACCTCGCTTAGCCTCTCAGCGAGCCGCTGAGAACTTGAGTCGGCAGCTCCGCTCCCTCCACAGCTCAGCATTCCAATAAGCGAGGAGGGAAAAGAGCAGAAAGTAAAGATTGACAGTCTACAGCTCTCTGCTCACGGAGCTGTGAAAACCGAGCCATCCGCGGTGTTCGATCCTCGGTTCTCAGTGTAGAGGCACCGGGAGACAGATGCAGCATCAAACCGATGCTGCATCCACCGAGGCAAGTAGTAATCAGATAAAAAAAAAAATGTCCTTTACTTCTCTTTTAAGCTTTAACAAAATGACTGATGTTTTAAGAGTTATATTCAACACATTTAATTATTTGTTTTCTTAAGTTTTTATTTTTTATCTTGGAGGATGCTACCTTTTGTGTACAATTACCTACGGACATGCTTTCTGCACAATAATGGGCCGTACACACAATCCGAATATCGTACGAAAACAGTCGCCTGAGGAAGGATCGTACGATATTAGGATCGTGTGTACACTACTTTCAACAGCCGATCATGACTTATTATTCGATCGGCCATACACAAAAATTTTCCTTGTACGATTCCAGATCGTACGATTTTCGTTTAGTCAGTATAGTTGTAGTCCGAAAATACAATACAAATACATTACAACACATGACATCACTTCTGATTTTTTTGTCTGTCGTACGAGAATTTTCGTGACTTTATTTAGCTATTCAATCTCTACTTGCGACTATTAAGCGAGAACGGTCGTACGATCGGTCGTACGATATTCGGAAAGTGTGTACGAGGCATAAGGCTCAGTTCACATACTTGTGGCCAGGGTTTAATTGCAATTTTTAAAAGGAGTCTGGTGCGGTTTCATTCTCCTGTTCAGATGCAATTCAGGTGTGAATTTTTACTTGAAATCGCACCTGAAATGGACTGAAAAATGCACAGACCAAATGCACATTCAAAACTCCACTAATGATTTTCATTGCATTGCAACCTATGGGCGGATGTAGTGGTGTGATTTCCCTCTGTCAGTAGACACGTGGGGGCACTTCTTCTATTCAATAAACAGTTGTGTGCTGCCCCAACAGGGCATAGAATTTATATAGACTGTTTTCCTAAATATTTTCTAGCGACGTTTATATTTAATTCACATGCTGCCATCTAGTGACCTTTTGTTGTAATGCACTTGTTTTCCCTGATGTTATGACACACTTCCTTTGTATGTAATGCTCCACCCTTCTTCCTGTTATTGTACTTCCTGTGTCATGGATGCAGCTACAAGCCACATGTAGCAAGACACATGTATTCTGCATTGTAAGCTACAGACAATATCATCTTTTTACTGCATAAATACTACAACCTATTCATCTCTGTTAGAATCCTGTCATCTGCTGTAACCTGATGTTCAAAATAAAAGCACCTCTGTGGAAGGAATCAGTATTTGGTGAGTTCAAGCTATCTGATGAAGATTGTCCTCAGTGATTATATCTTTTACAGGCCAGGCATAGAGGTCTCACAAGGGATAAATCGCTTCACAACAATCAGAGTCAGAATAAGTTGCCTTACTTATTTAATTCACATACACATGATCATATAGGCCATAAAGCAATGGCCTGTGTAGAGATCACAACGAAGACCTTACTATTATGAATGTATATGCCCAGTAGATCCTTTGTAAACCCTTCACACAGACACATAATATAGGGGGAACTTCAATAACTAATGACAAAAAAGATAGGCACTCACACAAAGCAACTCAGGTAATCTCCTTTGACACACTTTTAGCCAACTTGACCTTGGCAGTAAACATTATACTGTAGACCCATAGAGATGAACAGTGAACACACACACTTTTCACCAGTACATAGGACCCTAGCCAGACTAGACTGCTTATTCTGTACTCCAGGTCCGCTGCCATATGTTACTCACAGATTTTTACAAAACTGCTATTTCCAACCACTCTCCTATATCGCTTACATAAAGCTCACCATGCCTCTTACTAAATACCTTGGACTGTCTACTTTCCAAAACGGGGTCATTTGGGAGATATCATTTCAAGGCCTTAAGAAGAGAAAGGCCGTCAGTATATAAGATGTGATCAATTTACAATGTTTGCTACCATAGCTTGTAGACTAACTTTCACACAGACTAAATAATATACACTGATATGGGTTTTTTTTTTACCAAGGATATGTAGCAGTATAAATTTTGGCCCAAATTTATGAACAAAAATGACTTATTTGCAAAATGAAAAAAAAAAAAAAAGAAGATACAAATTTTGTTTGGGTACAGTGTTGCATGACTGAGTAATTGTCATTTGAAAGTGTGAGAGACTAGGCAGGAAGGGGGTGCCCTGTATTAAAGTAGTTAAAAAAAACAACACAAAATCTTTATTCTTGACAGTGAAGTCACAACCAGTGGAAAAGCAGTAGCCAATACGTTTCATGTGGTCAAGGAATCCCCCATCAGGGCTCAGGTTTGGCTGCTAGAGTTCAAAAGTGGACTTTGATAAAACCTTCCGTACAGATGTCTCAACCAGGAACATAAATAGACGTGTAGCGCTTAATAGCAATATAATATTGACGCAGATGTTTAGGTAATGACCAATACCTGAAGCAGTTAAATTGAAGCTCATAGAATATGAAGGTTAGTAGAACAGGTAGTCTTTTTGGAAGAAACATAAGGCATATAATCAAAAACTGTCCATCATATGTCCTGTGTGTTGCTTTTTATAGCAGGTATAGAAGAGGATGAAAAGAAAAGCAATTAGTACAGGACCGTAAGCACAACAAATGCAAGTTCTCCTGCTGTGCATGAAAAACTGTGGTGTTTCTAGTTACAAAAAAAAATCAAAGGAGTTAGGCCCCTTTCACACGATCAGCCCGCTCGGAGCCGCCTGTCCGTTTTTTAGGCAGATCCAAGCAGGCTACCCATTGACTTCTATGGGCAGGCTGATGTCAGTTGAGATGTGTCCGCTGACACCCGCTTGCCATCTGATCCAACAGGATCCGCTCAAAACAGACAGATGGCGAGACGTTCGGTATCCATTCAGCGGATCGGATAAAAATGGATAGGCGGTCCATTTTCATCTGATCTCCCCTTAGAGGACAGCGGGGTTCTGACACGTCCATCCCTACACAGTAAGCGGTGACTAACCTGTCATCCGCCTGCTTAGCGGGGATCAACGGAGCGATCCCCTGCTGAGCTAGCGGAGTCCGGCCAACGGATCCACTCCGTGTGAACCCAGCGTTACACAAAAACTCTTACAATCTGAGCTAATGCCAAGTATCTTAAAGGCAGAACATTTTTCAACTTTATGCATTCCCTGCATTAAAGTAGAAAATCTCCAAATTGCTGCATCACCCCCCCACCCCACCCCCACAAATTCTTATATACTTACCAGAGTCCTATCTTGAGCCAGTGCTGTGCCCATCTGCAGCAGCGCTGTCGTTTAGCTCCTCGCAGCTCACTGAGGAATAAACAAGAGGCACTGGCTCCTGCTGCTGTCAATCGAATGCTGTCAGGAGGGGGCAAGGGTTAGGGCTGAGCTGTGCTGTGTGTGTTTATGGATGTACACAGCCGGGCTCGGGAGCAAGCCCTCACATCTGCCTCCATAGCAAGCGGTTTGCTCTGGTAACTAGTAACATAGTAAGGTTGAATAAAGACACCAGTCCATCCTGAGTGATTGTGGGTGAGTGCCTACAATTGTCCATATCCCTGTACATTGTGCCTTATTAAGATGCTCATCTATTATATTATTATTTATTTAAGGTACCCATATAGTGCCATCAATTTACACAGCGATCCACACATACATCACACACTCACATCGGTCCCTACCCTCAAGGAGCCCACAATCCAAGGTCCCCAACTCACATTCATATACTAGGGCCAATTTTTGGACAGATGCCAATTAACCTCCCAGCATGTCTTTGGAGTGTGGGAGGAAACCGGAGTACCCGGAGGAAACCCACTCAGGCACAGGGAGAACATGCAAACTCCAGGCAGGTAGTGTCGTGGTTGGGATTCGAACCAGCGACCCTTTTAACTGCTAGGTGAGAGTGCTATCCACTACACCACTGTGCCGCCCTATAAGACTCATAATTATATAAATATATATAAAAAAGAAAAAAAATACCAAAAAGAAAAAAAGTGACAAAAAGAAAAACTAAACCAAGGTCCCATTAAAAAGAAAAAAGTGAAAAAAGTCCAAAGATCTTTAGAAGGTGATGTCCACAAGAATCAATTGTAGAAAGATACTTGTGACAATCGTGAAAGAATCCTCAAAGTAAATGAGGTGCATCCAAATCGGCCCCCAAAGTGTATGAATTGCCTGCTTACCAGAAGGCGATAACCACCGCAGCAGTCTCGCCCAGCCTAGGGAAGTAAGGTCTCCCTCAACCCTTATGGACAGTCCCGAACTCCCGCTGTTTACTAGGGGTACTCAGAGACATAAAACAAAAAAGGCTTCCATAGTGTAGTACTTTGATAAATGACATTTATTAAAAGATAAGATTGCACTTACAGAATTGTAGTCATCTATCAGCGGAATAGATAGTGGGGTAGGTAAGCCACAGTTGCGGTTTCGCCATTAGTCTCACTTTACTTCCTATATCGCGCACCCATTCACCGTCTCAAAAAAACGAACGTGATGACATCACCGTCAAGGCTCCACCCTACACGTTTCATCAGCAATAGGACGTCGTCTGGGGATTGGCCAGTTTCATTTTGGTATTTTCTTTCTTTTTTATATATAGTTATATAATTATGAGTCTTAATTAGCGTTGCATCTTTTTGACATTGTACTTTATTTGGAAGGTTCCGTACTGGACTTTTTGATGCTAGCTGCTTAGATATTTATTATTTTCAGAAAATAATTTCTTTTTTATTTGTTATAGCTCAGTGTTTGCCTTGGGCTTCACACTTTTTTCCTTATCTAGCCAAGCCCTTCTGTAACAGTTTTTCAGCATATTCAAACTGCTACCAATTAAGTTTTTGCTGCGATTTTTCCAAGGTACGGTTAATGTTGAGTAGTATGCGATCCTGAAAGGAGGCCCATGATTGCAGCCTATAATCAACACAGCCAAACAGCTCCTGGAGTTTCGAGACCACCACAAAACACACTTCAGCAACAGTGTAGAGATGCTAAATGGCTCATTTTCCAAACAAAGTTAGGAATAAAAAAACCCTGTCTCAAAAACATGGTTTACAATAAGCCCTTAAAACAGCTGACTCTGGTGGGTTTTACTTTCCCCTGATCCAAAATCATTAGTAGTAAGAGGAGTGCTAATGCCAGCAACATTCAGGTAGCCCTGCATTCATTCACATTAAATACTCTCCCCCACTTAGAGATATACATGTATGCGCCACATGCCTTGTGGACAAAGTAGATTAAACTTGGCATGCAACTGTAGAATTCATCTTTCTCCGAGAATGCTCTCAAGAAACTTCTACCAAATGTATCCTTAACACATATAATCATGTAATCCTCTACCTTCTTTCAAAACGTTACTTGCTCAGTTTTTTTTCCTTTTAAAATACCAAAAGCTTTTACCTCAAAAATGTTTGTCGAGAGGCAAAGAAAAAGGATCTCTGAGCGGGACCCATGAATTAGCATATCTTTTGAGCTTACATGTATAGCAAATCTCAATATCTCCACAGCCTACATACTTTTCTCAGGATGTCTTACTGCACCCTTCCTTTCACCTGAAATTGTCTGTTATGCCGCTAACACAACTGGACTTCCCAACAGAAAGTCCGATGGAAGTTTATGATTGGACATTCCGGCCGTGTGTATGCACCATCTGACTTTTTCTGTCGGCATTTCCGACGGACTCAGATATAGAAGATGTTCTAAATCTTTCCGTCGGAAATGCCAACGGAGTTTAGCCTGTTGGCAAGTCCGCTCATGTGTACGCGGCATTGGACTAACTATAACACAGTGGACCAACACCAGCAGATGACACGGCTCCCCAAATCATCACTAACTGTGGAAACTTCACACTGGACCTCATGCAACTTGGATTCTGTGCCTCTCCACTCTTCCTCCAGACTCTGGAAACCTCCAAATGAAATGCAAAATGTTCCACAGTCTGTGATGATTTGGGGAGCCATGTCATCTGGTGTTGTTCCACTGCATTTTATCAAGTCGAAAGTCAGCGCAGGCCTCTACCAGGAAATTTTAGAGCACTTCATGCTTCCCTCTGCTGAACAGCTTTATGGAGATGTGGATTTCATTTTCCAGCAGGACTTGGTGCCTGCCCACACTGCCAAAAGTACCAATACCTGGTTTAATGACCATGGTATCACTGTGCTCGACTGGCCAGCAAACTCGCCTGACCTAAACCCCATAGAGAATCTGTGGGGTACTGTCAAAAGGAAGATGAGACACCAGACCCAACAATGCAGACTTGCCGAAGGCTGCTATCAAAGCAACCTGGGCTTCTAATAACACCTCAGCAGTGCCACAGGCTGATCACCTTCATGCCACACCACATTTATGCAAAAGTAGCACCGACCAAGTAATGAGTGCATACTATAACTGCACATGGACATGCTTATTAGTAAGCCAGCATTTCTGTATTTAAAAACTTTATTTATTGGTCTTATGTAATATTCTAATTTTCTGAGATACTGAATTTTGGGTTTTCACTAGCCGTAAGCCATAATTATTAAAATAAAGAAATGCTTGATCACCCTGTGTGTAACGCATCTAAATAAAATATATGTGTTTCACTTTTTGAATTGAATTACTGAAATAAATTGAGAAGTATCAGATTTTTTAACCCATATTCATACTTGCCTAGGTGCATGCAGCATCAGACCAATGCTCTGCTCCTCCAAACTCATTGGAGTGCTGAGCTGTGGAGGGGCAGGGAGCGGCCATCTCAGCTACTCACTGAAAGGCTGAGACTGTCATCAGTCCAGGCACCTGGTGGATCCAGACTTCCAAAGTCAGGATTACACAGAGCCTGGACTGATCCTGGTGATGTCAGCAGAGAGCGGACTTCAGACCGCTCTCTGCTAAAAACAGATCACAGGAGTGCAAAACAAATTGTACTCCTGTGACCCATAGGAGAAGCACAGCCGAACGAGCCCAGGCTGGACTTCTCTAACTTTTTGATTATATTCTAATTTTTTGAGATGTGCCTGTATATACCCTGATGGTTTACGTGCCAATTAATTGTGTATGGCCTGTAGGCAGGTTGAAATGCTGAATGGTGAGATAGCTGCTGCCCTGGCCGGGTTAAAAAATTTCCCGCATTTTTCTCTGAGCTCTGCCTCTCTCTTTCTGTGCTCTGAATGTAAGGGGAGAGGGCTGCGCCCACACACACACACACACACACTCTGCATGGGAGAGGACAAAGACAAGATCCATAGCTCCCAACGGTCACTGACTTTGAGGGACTGTCCCTCATTTCCTCCTCATTTTTCCCTCATTTTGGTCTGACCTGTATTGCTGTATAGAAAATGCCCTATTTATCAAAAATTATTTTACAGGACTAAACTTTTTTTTAAATTGCTACATTTGTACATTTCAAAAGCCAATATAAAGGAATAATCATGCTAAAAAAAGCACTTGTGGGTTTAATCAATTTTCTGTTCAACACTACTTTAAGGGGGCATGACAGGGGATGTGTCCTATGTCTACATCTTTTTGCTAATAGGTGTCCCTCATTTCCATCTTAAAAAGTTGAGAGGCATGAAGAACCAGCATGTATTTTCCAGCCACTAGACTACTGGAGCTGCTGCTAGTAGAGGAGTTTTGCTTTGAAGGGAGACTTGCCAAGTATGGACTCTGCCAAGAATGCACTCTTCCTATGGAGGTATGCCAGGGCAGCACTCAAGCCTGTAATTATAGTTAGGGAATTAGGAATAAATGCTGCCTTTATCTGTTGGACTGTGAGATGTCTAATTTGCACCTTTAAGTAAAGTATTGAAAAGTGGTCCCTGACTGGTCTGAAGTACAGGTGTAATGTAAATAACTGGCACACACAAAGTTAATGGGTCCTAATAGATTGGGGTATGAAGACATCAGCATGGATTAGAGTAATGTGAAGACACAAGTGGTTACCTAGAGTAACTTAAGTGTAAAAAGCAGCCTGTCAATAGCGTGTACCTGTTATAGGTGTCTCTCGCAGTGAGGAAGAGGTTATTGGCACTCCTTCCACCAGTGGTCTGTCTCCCAGAGCAATGGGAGCAGATTGCACAGCAGAGGTTTCTCATCCTGTAAACAGAGTTAAGCGAGTGCATGTATGGAGCCTGCACAGAGTGCATGGGGGGGCCCACTCTGCTACTTGGGAGTAATAGTGGAAAACATTGGACAGGTGGATGTGGACATTGGCTCAGCGTGTCTCTCCAAAATGCAAGTTATGGAGACAAGATTTAAATGAGAAACCGCTGCGGTGTCAGTATACATGGTGTTCTGTACGTTCATCTTCAGTGTAGAGGTCCACCTTGAAATTGAGTATTCCTCACGGCAACCTCAGCCTTGTCCCCGGGCATTGATGAAGAAACCACAAAGTAAAAGGTACCCCAAGTGTGTGTGTGTGTGTGTGTGTGGAACATGACCCTGCAACCAAGTGTAATGTAGCCCAGAAGAACCTACACAGGGTAGGCCTCGCATATGACGAAGTACCTGGCACTCAAAGAGTTGATGGGGAAAAAATGGACAACATGACAAACATCTACTCAGCTATCCCCTCTAGGCCTCTCCTGCTTAGTTCCGCCAGCCTACCCATTACAGGACAGTCTTGTGATTGAGGCAACCTAGCTTTTAAAAACTGAAGTCATAGGGTTGAGAACATTAATAAGTCCCCAGCTGTTGGAAGGCAACATGTTTTATTTCATAAATACAAGAGGTGTTTGAAATATGAACTATAGCTATACCAGACCTTCGCAATCTTGGGGGCTGTCTGGAAGGTAACAAGTTGCACATCAAAGATTTGTAGCATATCAGATTATTCATCTGAAGACGCAAGGCTGAACAAAAGCTTGGCTCCTGACCGTCTGGTGTGATAACGCTATGCAAGTTAGCTTCAAAGAGGGCCATGACTGGCAGGATGATTAATGAAGGTGGATTACAGAGATCAAAGGCATTGAAGATTGACCCAGTGGCGTTGTTAGGTGGGTGCAGGGGGTGCGGTCCGCACCCGGGTGACACCCGCCAGAGGGGTGACACCTGTAGGTAGCGGCACGCATCGCTAACACTGCCCGCTGACCTGATCTGCTCCTCAGGTCTTGCGCTGTGTCCCTCAGCGCAGCGGACTGAAGCCGCCTCCCCCTCCTCTCTGTTTACATCCACACAGGAGGAGGAGGAGCCCGAGGGACACATGGCTGTGTGTATCGTCCGCACTGTTCTGAGGTCTGTAAACTTTATGTAGATGTGGGTTGACATGTGCAGGGGGGATTCTATACTAATGGGGGTTCTGCACTGAAGGGGATTCTATACTAATGGGGGATTCTATACTAATGGGGGCTCTGCACTGAGGGGGGATTCTATACTAATGGGGGCTCTGCACTGAGGGGGGATTCTATACTAATGGGGGCTCTGCACTGAGGGGGGATTCTATACTAATGGGGTTCTGCACTAAGGGGGGATTCTATACTAATGGGGGTTCTGCACTGAGGGGGGATTCTATACTAATGGGGGTTCTATACTAATGGGGGTTCTGCACTGAGGGGGGATTCTATACTAATGGGGGGTTCTGCACTGAGGGGGGATTCTATACTAATGGGGGCTCTGCACTGAGGGGGGATTCTATACTAATGGGGGCTCTGCACTGAGGGGGGATTCTATACTAATGGGGGTTCTGCACTAAGGGGGGATTCTATACTAATGGGGGTTCTGCACTGAGGGGGGATTCTATACTAATGGGGGTTCTATACTAATGGGGGTTCTGCACTAAGGGGGATTCTATACTAATCGGGGGTTCTGCACTGAGGGGGGATTCTATACTGATGGGGGCACTGCACTAATGGGGGGATTCTATACTAATGGGGGCTCTGCACTGAGGGGGGATTCTTTACTAATGGGGGCTCTGCACTGAGGGGGGATTTTATACTGATGGGGTTGGCACTGAGGGGGGGGGGGATTTTATACTGATGGGGGCCTGCACTGAGGGGGGATTCTATACTGATGGGGAAGTCTGCACTGAGGGGGGATTCTATACTAATGGGGGGGTCTGCACTGAGAGGGGGATTCCATACTGATGGGGGTCAGCACTGAGGGGGGGTGTATGTACTGATGGGGGGTCTGCACTGAGGGGGGGTGTATGTACTGATGGGGGGTCTGCACTGAGGTGGGAGGTTGATACTGATGGAGGGGGGTCTGCAGACTCTGCACTGATGGAGGGTGTCTTTACTGATGGGGGGTCTGCAATAAGGGAGGGGAGTCTGTACTGAGGGAGGGGGTCAGTACTTAGTGGGGGGTCCATACTGAGGAAGGGGGGTCTGCACTGAGTGGGGGTCTGTACTGATGGAGGGGGTCTGTACTTAGTGGTTGGGTCTATCGTGATGGAAGGGGGTCTGTACTGAGGGAGGGGGGCTATATTGATGGAGTGGGGTCTGTAGTTAGTGGAGGGGGGTCTGTACTGAGGTAGTTGGTGGAGGAGGGGGTGACACCAATTTTTTCAGCACCGGGTGACACCAACCCTAGTGGCGCCACTGGATTGACCCAGGATACATAGACATGATACATGGACAATGCTGCCCTTAGAGAACCAATACAGAAGGACGGACAGTAAAATAATAAATAAAGGAGGACTGATCCCTAAATACATTGATTCGTCAAAGGTCTAGATAGGCCGGCAATTGGGTTGGTCTGAATGGTGTATGATTGAAGTATAAAAAAGGGCTGACCGAGACAGAAAGCTCTCTCTGTTACAATCATCCCTTTTCGCTCTTGGCTCGTGCCTGATGGCTCTCTGAGCCTCATGGCTCTCTCTGTTATCATCATCATGAGCCCAGCTGATGAGACCGTGTCTAGAGGAACAGCCTTGATGAGTATCTTTGATGTTCTTGTGTTATATGCTTTGTAATATCTTCCTTTGGTGTTTTCAGGTTAGCATTTTCCTATTTTCTTGGGAAATAAATAAGACATTGTTTTACTAAGCAGTGCGTTTGTTTTCATAGATAACCTTATATCATTGTGCTTATCAACAGTCGCTATCAGAGTTTTAATAGACTAGCTAACTATAGGAATGGACAAATAATACATATATGGAATAAATAAAAAGCATCTGTAATTACCCTCGGAGAATGTTTAGTTTAGAAGTTCTTTCAATTTCAGTATTAATTTCACCAGCCTAGGGTTACAATCTCATCCCTTTAAACCCAAACACATATTAAGTACACGGATTCTGAGACTAATTTAATTAAGATAAGGCACTAAGTGATTTTAATTACCACCTTAATCAGCCACTGAACCTTTGTAATTAATACATGTTCAGGTTTAAAGGGATGAGGTGGCAACCCTACCCCAGCCTATCACTATATAATGTTAGAAATGCTGCACATCTATAAAAAGGTATATAATCACTTTGCCCTCTCCTCCACTAACCATGTTCAAACCGCTGAATGACAACACTAAAGTAGAGCACCATTTGTGCTACTTGTACGTACCAGAATTTTTAATTTTACAAAAGATTAATGGGCATGGAGTTGTAAATACCAATTGGGGGGCTGGGCAGGTTGTGAGTAAAGTTCAATTTTACTGGTCAATTTTTCGCAGCACAGTGGTTAGCACTTCTACAGCCGTCGGCTTGAATACCAACCACCACACTATCTGCATGGAGTTTGCATGTTCTCCCTGTGTGGGTTTGCACTGGGTACTCAAGTTTCCTCCCACACACCAAAAACATTCTGGTAGGGTAATTATCTCTAGTCAAAATTGGCCCTAGTATGCGTATATACGAATGCGAGTTAGGGTCCTTAGACTGTAAGCTCCTTGAGAGCAGGGACTGATATGAATGTACAATATATATGTAAAGCGCTGCATAAATTGTTGGCACTCTATAAGTAGCTGTAATAAAATTCAAGATTTGCATAGAATTTTAGCTTCCTTACCAAAGTGGATGTATTTAAATTGTTTTGACATCTGGATCTCATTGGTGGTACGGTCTTTAACCGCTTAAGGACCACCCCATATACATATACTGCAGCAGGGCAGCCCTTTAGCGTGAAATCACGTACCTATATGTGATTTTTTTTCTTCCAGGTCTGTAGCCCAGCGACCCGCTCCCACTGTGATTGGACACAGTGGGAGTCAATCAGCGGGTTCGGTGGACCCCATGTCTGCTGGGACCCTCCGATCATTCTTGAGGCAGACAGAACAGAGGTCTGCCTATATAAACAAGGCAGATCGCCGTTCTGTGACAGGAGAAGGCAGAGATCTTGTGGTTCTGCTAAGCAGGAACACAGATCTCTGTCTTCTTATAGTACAAGCATACCCCACACAGTTTGAAAGCACAGCCGAGGGACACATTTAACCCTTTGCTTGCCGATGTTAACCCTTCCCTTCCAGTGTCATTAGGACAATGACCGTGCATTTTTTTAGTACTGATCACTGTATTAGTGTCACTGGTCTCCAGAAAAAAAAAGTGTCAAAAATGTCACTTAGTGTCTGATTGTCCACCACAATGTCGCAGTCCGGCTATAAGTTGCTATTCGCCGCCATTACTAGTGTAAAAATTGCATAAAAATATCCCATAGTTTGTAGACGCTATGACTTTTTATGACTTTTGCACAAACTAATCAATATACGCTTATTGGGATTTTTTACATTTTTATTTTTTTTATTGGGTAAGGTTTATAGCAGAAAGTAAAAAATATTGTTTATTTTTTTTTTTTAATTGTCTGTTTTTATAGCGAAAAAAATAAAAACCGCAGAGGTGATCAAATACCACCAAAAGAAAGCTCTATTTATGGGAAAAAAATACATCAATTTTATTTGGGTGCAGCGTCGCACGACCGTGCAATTGTCATTTAAAGTAATGCAGTGCCGTACCGCAAAAAATGGCGTGGTCATGAAGGCGGTAAAACCTTCCGGGGCTTAAGTGGTTAACTGGCCCACAGTCCTTGGTTTGCAGACTTATTCCTGGGCAACAAGAGGATTTCCATGTTTTGCCCACCTTGCAGACTTCTCATCATGAGCCTGATGCCTGTCACACACTTGCAATATATGAGATGAAACATCACAATTAATAAGAAAGGGATAAATCCTAGCTGAACAGAGACTTTAATCCCGTCATTGCTAAGTGATACAATACTGCTTACATTTAACTCTGCTAACCCTAAAGGCTTTATCTCCTTTACAAAACATCCCTGTGGGAAAAGACTGACAGGTAATTTCAGCCATCACAAAATAAAAAAAATAAAAAAAATGAAATTCATTCGACTTTAAACCAAAAGGGACAAAGCAGAGAAAGGTCTGAGCCGCTACTATCTGGAGGCAGCAGCTGTTTGCAGCAATCCATGCAATACCCTGGAGAGATTTATCAAGTGAGAGGTATATCTAGTCTTATGAATAAACCTGCCAATCTACTCGATGGGGCTGTGATACTGGACATTACAAATCATGCAATGGGTTTTGGGGAGGCTGACAGATTGTCTAGCATTAATGCCTGTAATCCTTTCACAGCAGAGGGTCACATATGTATGAAAGACTATGGTATCTACCACAGAGAGGCTGAATGGGCGGCACTTCCATGGAGAATATTAAAGGGGAACAAAACAAGAAATCTGCAAACCTCAGAAACAATAGCAGCCAAGTGCTGAGTAGTATATATCCAAGCACACAACTGTGAAATAGATGAAAATCATAAAATGCGGAAATGTTCCATTTGTAGGGCACATGTAAAAGTTATAGCCTACATTTTTTGCCATTTCTTCTGCCGATATGAACACTTAATGTGTGTGCTACTTCTCAATATTCAGAAGTCTTCCTTTCCTTTTTAATCATATGGAACCCACAGCACTGGCCCCTTTTTCCTGTGTAAGGGTGGTTTGTTCACTTGAAGGGTTCCATGGAGTCAACCGTTGGTGCGCGCTCAGGAGGAACTATAGTTTGGTAATGTTGCTGTCTGCCCTGACCAGCACAGGTACAGCCTGAGAGCAATAGTGGCTTGCAAGCACCAAGCATGTGCAATGGTACTATGAAATTCAGGACCTGTAGCCCTGAAGAGGGAGATCAGAGGGCTGTTAACATAATGAGAAGCCTGAACATGGCATTTTTGAAAAAAACACTTATTCTTCGCCAAACTCGTTAGCACCTATTACCAGTGGTTTATTTTGGTTTTGTGCTGCCCTAGGCAAGACTAAAATTGGGAGGCGCCCGGTTTTAAAATTGTGCACGCCCATGCAATGGCGACAGACAACGTCAATTTTACTATCCATAGGAGATTTCTTTAAAAGCCTTTACAGGTTAGCACTTTAAATTTACACAGGAGGTCTGGTGCTAGAATTACTGCCCATGATCTGACATTCGCGGCGATAACTCACGTGTGGGAGAATCGCTGTTTGTGTGCATGCGGGGCTGACACGATTTTGCGCACCAGCAGGTGGGAACTTCAATTTTTTTTTTACACTGTTCCTTTAATTTTATTTTTGATCACTTTTTTTTGTCGTCACAAGGAATGTAAACATCCCTTGTGACAGCAATATGCATGTGACAGGTAGGCTTTATGGAGAGGGGTAAAAGACCACAAATCTCTCCTCTGCCCTTAAAAGCATCTAAACACCAAGATCTGTGGCTTTGAATGCTTTCGATTTTTAAAAATAGAGCCAATGGAGCCAATGGTTTCCGAGTAAACTGGAAGTGATATCATGTCATCAATTCTGGCTTACTTTTACAAACAGCCGGCATCATCCCGGTACAGGTGCCGTCCCCCCCCCCCCCCCCCCCTCAAAAATACCACCCAAGGCAAAGAAAAGAAAAAGAAAAGAGAAGCTTTTAGTACTACAAGGATTCTGGGATAGACTACAGAAGTAGTAGCCATGATAATCCAGCAACTTAACCACTTCAGCCCTGGAAGGTTTTACCCACTTCCTGACCGGGGCATTTTCTTGCGATACAGCACTGCGTCGCTTTAACTGACAATTGCGCGCTCATGCGACACTGTACCCAAATAAAATTGATGTCCTTTTTATTCCAACAGAGCTTTCTTTTGGTGGTATGTTTTGCACTATAAAACAAAAAAAAAAAAAACATTTTTTACTTTCTGCTTTAATACATATTCAAAAAAAAAAAAAAAATATGTCCATCAATTCAGGCCAATATGCATTCTGCTACATATTTTTGGCAAAAAAATCCCAATAAGCGTATATCGATTGGTTTGCGCAAAAGTTATAGCGCCTACAAACTACGGGATACATGTAGGGACTTTTTTTATTTTGTACTGGTAATAGTGGCCATCTGTGATTTTTAGCGGGACTTGGTATAAATGACACTGGCAGGGAAGGGGTTAGCACTAGGGGGGCGATGATCAAGGAGTTAAATGTGTATCCTGGAAGGTGTTTAACTGTGGGGGGAGTGGATTCACTGAACGTAAAGAGATCGTTGATTCAGCTTAGCTGAAACACAAACTCACTTTTCCTCCCTGACAGATCAGCGGTGTGCTCCGTCTCTCCTGTGAACGACCGGCGGGCGGCGGCGGACATCGCGATCGGCGGACCCACTGATTGGCTCCCGCTGTGTCCAATCACAGTGGGAGTGGCGCACCCCCTAAACCGGGTGCACGAAATCACGTACAGGTACACGATTTTGCGCACCTGGGCCGCCCTGCCACAGTAAATGTACATGGGGCGGTCTGGAAGCGGTTAGTGGATATCTCAAGTGAAAACCAAAGTTTTGACTTGCCTGTAATTCCTTATCTTGGAACACCATACAGGGCATGGGAGTGGTATTCATCGACTGAGTTATATGCTGCTACCTTCAGGTGACTGAACATTGCCTAAATCTTTTGCTAGGGCCACAATCTTGAGCATACCCATATAGCGCCACCCACTCCGTGAAGCTCTATTTTTTTTTTTTTTTTTTATCAAGCAGCAAGGAGAGATCCAGAATAAATGGACGGGCATGTGTCCTGCACTATACTTCATAACGAATTTACAGGTAAGCTTACACCCAATAAAAATGAGGAGTGGACAACATAGCAACAGACCGACAAGAAAAAACAAGGTGTTAAAAAAACCCAAAACAATACAATAACACGATACATATAAAGCAATGCCCATGGTACTTAATTTTATAGTAATCACTTCCAGTACGCCGTATTGTCATAATATGGTTGGGCAGTGGTTCTCCGGTTCTGGGAGAGCTTCTAGGGACATCCTGCTACTGGCGCGACTGAAGCACATAGCTGCACGATCCTGTGAGCGCCGTGTCCACCGGACCGTGGTCGGTACCCGGACGATGTGATCACGATAACGTAAAACAAGACGGTCATGAATGGCAGCCATTCATAACAGCTTGCTTACTATTGTGATTGCTGTGATTAGCTGCATTTATCACAGTACAGGGCCATGCACAGCAGCTCTGTACCATGTGCTAACTATAGCTAATCACAGCAATCACAATAGTAAGCAAGCTGTCAAGAATGAAAGCCATTCATTACAGTTAAATTGATTGCCGTTACAGCGATCATCAGGGCCGTCTTTAATATTGATTGGACCCTGGGCAAACATTTTCTCGGTCCACCCCCCCCCCCCCCCCCCATGCAATTTCGCTCTCCCCCTGCTTGCATACCATGGACTGGGGTGGTGAGGGTGCACATAAATAGACAGAAAACTCCCAGGGATCCTAGAACTCCTGGGATCAGTGGCAGTGCTGTGGGGGGGAGGCGAGGGTGCGATCAATGGCAATGCTGATTTTTTTACCGACTACCAATATAAAGAGGAGTTTCAACACTGGCCACCAATGTAATAGGGGTTTACACTGACCACTAATGTAATAAAAGCCTTCACAGTAACCACCAATGTAAGGAGGGGGACCTTTACACTGGCCACTAGTGTGAATAAAAGGATTGTACACCAAGCCCCAATGTAATGAGAAGATTTACAATGACCACCAATGTAAACAGGATTTACACTGACCACTAATGTAATAGGCACATTCACAGTAACCACCACTACCCTCCCCCACCAATTTGCTTACCTTTGCAGAACAGGCTAATGTGAGGCTGAATGACCACCTATAGCTTCCCAGTGGGCAACATTCAGTTTAGGTGATGGTGGATATGACCTCAGGGGGGCATGATATACATATGAATGCCACCTCTATTTACATATGAATGCCGCCGCTCTGTGTCTATTTACATATGAATGCAGCCACTATTTACAGTACATATCAATGATGGTTATTTACATGTAAATACAGGGTCTGCAGGTCAGTCATCTGAACACAACATCAGGGCAGAGCTGGGCAGCATTAGTAGCAGCATTTCACACTGCGATATCGGGAAACAGCACGGGACTAAAACTTCAGGGGACAAGGGAATTTAAACTGGGATAGTTGGCAAGTATGAGGCAGCTGCTTTGGGCCCCACAACAATGATAGGGCCCAGGGCAGTTGCCCCTTTTGCCCTGCCTTAAAGACGGCCCTGGCGATCATCAGTGTAACAAGCAATCAGTGTAAATATATTTGTAAAAAAATGAATACAAATTCACTGTCACACCAGTCATATTGTCTCCGATCACAGCTACACTAGTTACAGTATATCCCTGATCACCACCACAGCAGGTTCAATATTTGGGGTAGTTGTCTTGCTGAAAGGTGAACCTCCGCCCCAGTCGCAAGTCCTTGCAGACTAACAGGTTTTCTTCCAAGATTGTCCTTTATTTGGCTCCATCCATCTTCCCGCCAACTCTGACCAGCTTCCCTGTCCCTGTCCCACAATATGATGCTGCCACCATGTTTCACGGTGGGGATGGGGTGTTCAGGGTGATGTGCAGTGTTAGTTTTCCGCCACACATAGCGTTTTGCTTTAAGGGCAAAAAGTTCAATTCTGGTCTCATCTAATTAGAACACCAGAGCACATTTACTGTGTCCTCCACATGGCTTCTTGCAAACTGCAAACGGGACTACTTATGGCTTTCTTTCAACAATGTTTTTCTTCTTGCCACTCTTCCATAAGGCCAGATTTGTGGAGGGCACGACTAATAGTTGTCCTGTGGACAGATTCTCCCACCAGAGCTGTGGATCTCTGCAGCTCCTCCAGAGTTACCATGGGCCTTTTGGCTACTTCTCTGATTAATGCTCTCCTTGCCCGGTCTGTCAGTTTAGGTGAACAGCCATGTCTTCGTAGGTTTGCAGTTGTGCCATGCGCTTTCCATTTTCAGATTATGTATTGAACAGTGCTCCATGAGATGTTTAAAGCTTGAGATATACATTTTTTTTTATAACCTAACCCTGCTTTAAACTTCTCCACAACTTTATCCCCGACCTGCCTGTGTGTTCCTTTTCCTTCATGATGCGGTTTGTTCAATAAGGTTCTCTAACAAACCTCTGAGGGCTTCACAGGACAGCTGTATTTATACTGAGATTAAATTACACACAGTTCTATTTACTAATTAGGCAAATTCTGAAGGCAATTAGTTCTAGTAGATTGTAGTTAGGGGTATCAGACTAAAGGGGGCTAAATACAAATGCACACCACACTTTTCAGATATTTGTAAAAAAATTGAAAAAACATTTTTAATTTTTCTGCCACAATTATGTAAGGCTGTGTTGGTCTATTACATAAAATACATTTATGTTTTTGATTGTAACGTGATAAAATGTGGAAAATTTCAAGGGGTATGAATACTTTTTCAAGGCACTGTACTTATTTGCAAAATTGTATTTTCAGTCTTTCATTTATCAAAAACCCAGTGCTTAAATAGCAACAAAAGAAAGTTCTATTGGTCTCAAAAAAAATATAATTTAATTAGGGTACAGTGTTGCATGACTGAGTAATCGTCAAAGTGTAACAGGTTTAAAAATGGCCTGGGCAGGAAGGAGGAGAAAGTGTCTGGTATTGAAGTGGTTAAACATCTACCAGTATGTAAAACCATTTGTGATTGTGCAGACAGTCAAAAGCAATACTAAAATAGTTGGTGTATATCTGTCAAGCACTTTATTTTCAGAAACTAATCATTTACAGCAGTAATATTAAAGAACTCAAAGTCAATGAATGGCTGGGTTATGTCAAATCTCAATGAGTTTCGTTAATACTAATTTACCTTATCAGAAGCAAACCTAGCCGACAGGAGATCCATTAAAAATAATTTTGATAGGTTAAAATACAAAATAAGCTCTTCGCAATGTACGAAGCTTGTCAATATTCATGATGACTAACATACATCATTTACAATTGATGTTGTGATAAGGTGAAAAATGTAATTTGAAGACTCAATGCATGTGTAGCACCCTCTAGTGTGTGCTAGATGTAAGGTAGGTTTGTTAGTGTAGCAGAATTTAAAGCGGAGTTCAACCCAAAAATGGAACTTCTGCTTTAAGGGAGGTGACCCCCTTGACATGCAACATTTGGCATGTCATTTTTTTTTGGGGGGGGGGGGAGCGGATACTCACCCCCTCCTTTTAGAGGGTCCCAGCTCCCACTTCCTCCCAGCGCACTGCGGCAGCGGAAGGGAGATCACCTCTCCCCCCTCCTTCTTGGCAATCATCTGGGACACGTCACAGGTCCCAGATGACTGCCCGGACAGTGGGGGCGCGGCTCGTGCATGCGCAGTGGGTGCCCGGCTGTGAAGCCACAGCCAGACGCTCACAGTTACAATGCCGCGCTGCAGAGAGGAGGGGGAGACGAGTGGGGATTTGTTCCCCCGCATCGCTGGACCCTGGGACAGGTAAGTGTCCGATTATTAAAAGTCAGCAGCTGCAGCATTTGTAGCTTCTGACTTTTAATTTTTTTATTTTTTTAAGCAGAACTCCGCTTTAAGAGCTAGTGGGTAGAGGTTAGGAGGAGCGGCTTGGAATATTCATGAGGGCCTAAGCCAATCCACAGTAAAGGCCTGGGAGGGGGAAGGTTCAGCTAAAAGATGCATTAGCCATGCCAGCAGAGGCAGTCAAGTGGAAGATGGAGATAGTGCTGTGAAGGCTGTTGGTGGCCCTCGAGTGTGCCGCCTAGTCTGGAGGGAGGGGGGTGACCATGGGCCAGGGTTCAGGCGTTAGAAGGATCCTGCCACTACAGGAAGCCCTTCTTAGGGGCACAGGAGTAACTGTGAAGACAGCATACAGCAGCACTACTGGGGACTTGCAAGGGGGAGACTGCCACATGTAGCCAGTTCTCCATGAAGACTGCGTTGTGTCAAGTCTTCATCCCTTCCCTGGGAGATCTCCTGCAAAGTCAGCCGGTGGACTGGTTAGAGAGTTAGTCTGGAGGGCTAGTGTAAGGGGCAGCTGCAGCCAGGTGGGTTGGCAGTGCCTGAAGAGGGGGTTCTGGGACCAGTAGCCACAGGAGGGAGATCGCAAGCTGATCACTGTTCGGCTACACAAGGGGCTTTGAGGTCCTGTCTACAAAAAGCTATTGTTAAATCTGACTCTGCCTGTCAGATCCATTTCAGTGATTCAGCTAAATTCTGCATGCAAGTAAAGGGGGCGGGGGGGCGGTTTTACCCCCCGCTACCGGCCAAGAAAGGGTTAAAAAACACCGCAAAGCGCCTCTGCAGAGGCGCTTTGCCGGCGGTATAGCCGCGCTGTCCCATTGATTTCAATGGGCAGGAGAGGTGAAGGAGCGGTGTATACACCGCTCCGAAGATGCTGCTAGCAGGACTTTTTTTCCCGTCCTGCCAGCGCACCGCTCCAGTGTAAAAGCCCTCGGGGCTTTCACACTGGAGAGACAGCAGCGGCTGTTTCAGGTCGGTTTGCAAGCGCTATTTTTAGCGCAATAGCGTCTGCAAACCGCCCCAGTGTGAAAGGGGCCTTAAAGTGGCACAGAGGCTTAAGAAGGAGTCCAATATGATCAGTTTAGGCAAATAGATCTGTGTGTGCCAAAGACGCCATGGGAATACAAAAAAAAAAAAGCGACAAATATATAAGAGGATTTTACATATATCCAAATAAATGCATCCTTAATCCTGCCAAAGAAAGATAAATCAGGTTAGAGGCCACTGTATAAATAGTAGCAACAATGGTAAAGATTTAAAAAAAAAAAAAAGAAAAAGAAAAAAAACAAGGGAAGAAACCAATCCCAAGAGGCTTAATTAGAGCAGACAAAGCACTTACATATGTAAAACCAGGGACCAGAGTGTATCCCAGTTCTTTAACAGCCAGAGAGCCCTATTCCATGTACAGTTCAATATATAGCCGACTGAGTGGTCTCTGCCTCCTCCCCAACACCATGTGATGGATGCCAATTAGGTATCCAACTCTGCCACCTACACATCGATGGCAACCACACCACCTCCAAAATGGTGCGTGGATGTTAAATCGTGCATGAACGAAAAAACTGAGCGTGAGGTCAGATGGAACCTGTACAGTGTGGCATGATGGAGTCATGTCACAGCGCATGTGGGCGATCCCGACGTCATGAAAAACACATCTGTAATCACCAGCCAGATCCTACACAAACAGGTCATTGATGCAGCCTTCTACCAACCGCCCCTAGCAACGGGCAGCTGGAAGCTTTGGGTCTGCAATCAACCTGGTCCTTGTGCAAAACAAAAAAGACTCTACAAAAGTTAGATTTAGTTACCAGACAGGGTGACCATGAAGGCTTAAAAAAAGGTAAGGTCTTCAAAATAAATGTCTTATTGGTTCAAAAGGAGGGCGCCCAAAAGTTCAGAGAGCACCAAACTAAGATCTTAAGGTGCCACAGGAGGTCGAGTTGGAGGAAATTATATGAGAAGCTCCTTGTAGAAGCCCTGTTATGGGATTGCGAAGCAAGGTGTTTCTTGGAAGAGGGTGAATAGGGCAGAAACCTTTCTTTCAGGATAGTGGGGTCAAACACTGGTCAAAATCAGACTAAACAAAGGCCAGAATACAAGTGAAAGCATGTTCCCCATGGTTAAAGCCTTCGGTCCTTGCACCATTCAAGAAGATCCTCATGTACGATGGTAAATTTTGAAGGTGTTACATTTTCTAACTCTGAACAAAGGGGGAATGGCCAAGTCAGAAATACCACTTATCCTTCAGGGCTTGGGTTTCATTGGCCATGCCATTAAAGTGAGTGATTTAGAAGTAGGATGACCAAGAGGCCTTAGGACAGTCTAACCTGTTTTGAAGAGGCCAAGGCTTGCCCACCAGAAGTCTAAGAGCATCTGTGTACCAATGTTCTTCTGAGCGATTTTGGCACAGTAAGAATCACTAGAACACTTTCCTCCCTTATCTTGCACAGCAGTCGAGGGAAACCTTCACAAAAGGGAATGCATAAACCAGTTGAAATGGATTACCGGGAATCACCATAACATCTACTGTGAAGACTAGAGGAATCCTGGTCTTGGCTACAAGTATGTTTAGCTTGCTGTTAAACCTGGAGGAGATTAAGTTGTCCACATAGGGTTTTCCCCACCTTGATGTGAACTGCCAAGAGAGCTGGAATGTAAAATTCTGCCTAGAGAGTATTAGAAGTGTTTCTTTTAGAGTCACTAAGCTTCTTGTGCCCCTTTGATTTATGTAGGCCACTGATGTGGGATGGTCCAATTGTACTCCTACTGGGTGATCTTCTAGAGGATAGGTCCAATGTTTTACAGACTGACAGCTCTTAATTGTAGAATGTTGATGGGTAGTTGGGACTCCTCCTCCACATTTCAAATCTTGTTTAGAACAACTTCCCCAATTCCAGGGAAGGATAGAAAATCCACCATATCAGGGAGATCTTTGCCTGACCAAACCAAAGTGTTGGGCAATCCAAGGATTGGATTTGTTTGTTGCACCCCTATAACAGAAAGAAAGTGTGTTATGACCTGAAGGTCCAAGAACTGGCACTTAGGGAGGCAATATACTCCTGAGGAAAAAAGATTTTGTCCCGTCTAAAGCTTAGACCCGGGTACTTCAGACAATGAGAAGGCTGGCAGATAGACTTTGGAAAGATGCTTTTCCAGCCAAAGGTTTAAGGGAACCAGATGGCTCTTTGGGCATAGGCAGACAAGGTCCTGGCTGAGGATTCCTAATAACTATTCTTCTGAGGCAGGAAATTCCGCTAGTCTGAGGGATGCAATGGTAGATCCCATTTGGGATTTAGAACTCAAAGAAATACAGTTAGGTCCATATATATTTGGACCCAATATGAATTTTCATATATTTGGCTCTGCATGCCACCAGAAAAAAATTAAAACAATCCAAATGAATTTGAAGTGCAGACTTTCAGCTTTAATTCAACGGGTTAAACATAAATATCAAGTACAAATTTTAGGAACTGCAACCATTTTTACACAGTCCACCCATTTTCAGGGGTTCAAATGTAAATGGACAAATGAAAATAATCATAAATAAAATGTTCATATTTTATATTTTGTTGAGAAGCCTTTACTGGCAATGACTGCCTGAAGTCTGGAACCCATAGACATTAACAAAGACTGCTTCCACCTTTCTGATGCTTTGTCACTCTCTAACTGCAGCGGTCTTAAGTTGTTCTTTGTTTGTGGGTCTTTCTGCCTTTAGTTTTGCCTTCAGCAAGTCTAATGCATGCTCAATTGGGTTGAAATCAGGTGATTGACTCGGCTTCTACAGAATATTGCACTTCTTTCCCTTTAAAAAGCTCCTGGGTTGCTTATGCAGTGCGTTTTGGATCATTGTCCATCTGTACTGAGAAGCACTGTCCAATTAACTTTGCTGCATTTGGCTGAATCTGGGCTGACAGTAATGCTGCGTACACACGACCGGACTTTACGGCATACTTTGCCCGGCGGACTTTGATGGACTTTACGAATGAACGGACTTGCCTACACACGATCAACCAAAGTGTGATGACGTACGACCAGACTAAAACAAGGAAGTTCATAGCCAGTAGCCAATAGCTGCCCTAGCCTCGGTTTTTGTCCGTCGGACTAGCATACAGACGAGCGGACTTTTCGAGCGGACCCGAGTCTGCCGGATAGATTTGAAACAGGTTTCAAATCTAAGTTAGTCAAACTTTTGATAAAACAAAGTCCGCTGGAGCCCACACATGATCGAACTGTCCGACGAAAACCAGTACGCCGGACCAAGTATGCCATAAAGTCCGATCATGTGTACGCGGCATAAGTCTCTAAACACTGCAGAATTCATCTGAGTGTTTCTGTCTTCTGTCACATCAATGAACACCAATGACCCAATGCCACTGGATGCCACTTCCTGGAGAGTGTCTTTCACTTGTCTGGATGTTGTGAATGGGTTTTTCTTTACCACCGCTTTTGTGCTCCTGGCCCCTCCCTCCTGTTCAGTGCCCCCACAGCAAGCAGCTTGCTATGGGGGCACCCGAGCCGAGTCACAGCTCCCTGTGTCCATTCAGACATGGAGCCCCGGTCCGGCCCTGCCCCCTCTCTACCCTGATTGGCTATCCGACTTTGAGTGACAGCAGCGGGAGCCAGTGACGCCACTGCTGTGTCTCAGCCAATCAGGAAGGAGACGTTTGTGAACATCGCTGGACAGAGAGGGACTTCAGCTAACTATTAGGGGAGCCGAGGGGGGCTGCTGCACAGAAAAGGCTTTTTATCTTGATCTTACACTGCCTTTACAACCTCTACTTTGTAGTAAAAAACACACTCACATGGTACTGTGCACCAGTGGCGTTGCTAGGGGGGGCGGGGGTGCAGTCCGCACCCAGGTGACACCTGCTAGAGGGGTGACACCATCCTGAGGCTGACAAAAGCCCTGGCTCCCTTAGGCAGTTTTTCTTTTCAGCCGGACTGGAACACACCTCCAGTGCCTGAGCCTGTGTCTCACCATCTATTCTCCGCCCTTCTGCGTACCCAAGCCCCGAGCTGGTACGGTTGGTAATGGGTAGGGGGGCGGCCGGCTTGCGATGTGTGGGGTGTCCTTTCCTCTGCCGCCGAGGTGTTGTGATGGGTGGGTTGCGCTGCTCAGAGTTGGTGGGATAAGGGGAGTGTTTGTGTCCGACTACGGCGCCCGTGCATGGTGTGTGTGCGCGCGCATGAAGGGGGGGTGCTGCTGTACAGAGATATATATCAGTCACAGATATATTAATTATATAATATAGCTGTACAGCAGCACCCCCCCTCCATTCCTGGTTATCAGACCAGCTCAAGGTGGGCGGTGGCTCAGTCAGCTACTATACCTATATTATAATATAGATGTGTCCAGCAGCACTCCCAACCCCACCCCCGTGCCCCGCTATTAGACTGTTAAGGGGGGAGGGGGTTGGGGTGCTGCAGCTATATTATATATAGGTATAGTAGCTGACTGAGTTGCTCACCCTGAGCTGGTCTGATAACAAGGAATGGGGGGTGCTGCTGTGTCCACCACCCATGTATAGTAGCTGAGCCAGCCTAAGCTGGTCTGTTAAGGGGTGATAGGGGGCGGGGTGTCCGCAGTCCAGGTGTAGATAGACTGTGACCCACATCAGATCCGTCCAGCAAGCAGAAGGTCACAGCAGCATCTTGCCGTCTTCCCTGGCTTCAGCAATCAGATACTGTCCACCACACCCATAGTCCAGCAAGCAACTCAACTTGTTGTCGGCAGGTCACAGCTTCTTGCCATCTTCCTTGCGGCCTTCCGATACCGTCCAGCAAGCTACACACTGTGTCAGCAGGTCAGTGTTCCAAAATCCAAATCAAATCATCAATGCCAATGATGCTCTCCCTAGGGCAGTGCTATACGTAGGGAAAAAAAAATATTGGGGGGGGGGGGTGGTCACACCATATTTTACCGCACCAGGTGACGCCACTGCTGTGCGCTGGATTAATGTCCCACAGGCTAAAGGCTTATACTGTCCCCTTAAGGCATAATGGCAGCTGCACTTCATCTGTTCAAGTTTGCACCGCCCCTTAAGGTGTTAACGAAAATCAAAAATTCATTGGTCATTTGCCTTGCCCCCTACACGTTACGCCACTGTCACATGGCTTCGCTGATGAAGCCACAGAAGAGTGGATTAACACGTGTTAGAGACAAAATGACAGAGGGTGCCACAATAAAGTGAACACCACCTCTGCCCACTAAGCCCTATAATGTGCTATGACCTGCGGAAGTATTGTCAAAGCCGGGAACCAGAGTCCACATACAGGGAAACACTGTCTTACCTTATTCAAGATGCTGGGTCATAATAAAGTCAAGACCTCGCCCATCACAGTGGGAATACCCATACCCCTGAAGGGGTCTTCAGGGTCTGAGAATGATAGGAATGAACCATGGCCCTGGGACTAGATCGCACCCTGTAGTTAACTTTACACGTTGCACTCTATGCCAATGTGAGTGCTTAATGCAGGTTCCAGTGCATTAAAAGCCAGCTCCATATGGTGGGGGTCTGAGCACAGTCCCCCAGGTGAGGATAACTGATCCAGAAACTTGATTACCAGTCCTCATTCTTGTACTGTACAAGATAAAAAGTTAGGAATACCAGTCCTTAGTACTTACCTCTCCCTAGATATATCTGCATTAGTTGCTTTTTAAGGCTTTTTTTTTCTTTAACTTTATCATCTAGTGATCCTGCCAGTAAAACATTTCCTGTCCAAGGATAACACACTCTCACTGTACTGTCACTCTGGGGCAGGAATACAGAACACCTTCCCCTCTCCATTTCTTCATAATGTAGAGAGGAGAAGTTCTTTAGGACATAGAGAGCTGGGTATGATGCAGTCAGCAAGCACAGGAAGTGCACCAGATTTCTGGAAGGATCAGCTTTATTTGCACTCCTAGAAAAAGATATGATAAGGTTTACATACCCTTTAACACAGGTTAGTGATATAACAATAGACATATGTGCACAACTTTCAGGGTCATTTAACCCTTGCAGTGTGAGGGGGGCTCAACTGCAAGGATAGATTGTCTAATTCCTGGAGTTGGGTTTAATGCTCATTTGTCTATGGGAACATTAACCACGTATTTGCCAAAGTAAGTTTATGAACTTCATGGTAGATTTTTGATCCTTATGCTGCAAGCATTATTAAATAGATAATAAAGTATATAATATTAATTTGTTTACATTTTTTTCTCATTTTCTTTAGTTACTTCCTGGTATCCAGGCCTAGGAAAATAGCACCTAAGAGTCATTAGGAGGGGAGGAGGGTTTTTCTCAGCTAAATATACCCGCCTGCCTTAATGCCTGAGCTAAGGGCAGATGGATTCCAGGAAGTAAATGCTACAAGAATCATCTGCCCTTACTCAATATGGTTACAGCCAGAAATGTTAGGGGGATGTTTTACAAAGTGATTTCTCAGCAAATAAAAGCATGGATGGATGGCCAAGTTAAAAATGAATTAAACCTAATTTTTGGTTTGTGGTTTTTAGACACAGTATATTTCTGCTTTAACTGATGACCTGTGAAGATTTGAAAGCATTGCCTAAGGGGAATTTTGGGTACCATCATTTTTTGGGATACGAGGGCTATCCCATTTTTTGGGATACGCATGTGCTATTTTAAGACTTGACATGTTTGGTAATCTATTTGCTTGGTGCAACCCCATCTTTTATATCTATATACCAAATTTGGGTAGTAAATTGTGTTTTTTCCACCCCCCAACTAAAATTCAATTTTGGGGTATTTTTTTACTAGAAAATGTTTGATAAATAACTGCAAATATCACTTGGATAACCTTACAGTTTTAGGCAAGCTTAAATTGCTAAAACAAATATATTAATGTCAGTTTACCAAAAAGTGATATTTTAGATGTCTAGAGGCTGGAAAGTGATATAACAAAACAGTTTCTTTTGTCTCTGAAAAACTGGTAGGGGAATCTCTACTCTGGAGAGCTGAAGTGTGCACTACTGATGTGTAAAGTAAAAGGAGAAGGAATGCAAGAGCAATGGAACTACTCTTGTTGTAGTAATCCTTTGATGTGGCTGGCAATATAGCTGGGAAATATGACTTGGAGTTCTAACTACTGGAAACCTCTATATCAGAAGCCAGCTTCACTCATCTATGACTGATGTAAAATTTGAGTGGAGCGATGCTTTAAACAAAGAGTGCTTGGGGTGTGATGTGACAACATAAGTAAGACGTCTCATTTGAGAGAGAGCTGGGGAGGGCAGGACATACATGAGTATCTACACTCAGTGGCGTCACTAGGGTTGGTGCCACCTGGTGCGGTAAAACATGGTGTCACCCCCCTCCTGCCTAGGCTGCCCAACACCCTGCATGTAGCGCACGGTCATGGGTCGCACCCCAAACTGGCCCCTGTAAATTATAGTGTAGGGTGATATAGTGGCAGGTTAGGGTAGTATAGGGTGGTATAGTGGCAGGTTGGGGTGGTATAGGGCAGGTTGTGGTGGTATATTGGAAGGTATGGGTGGTATATTGGCAGATTGGGGTGGTACAGGGCAGGTTGCGGTGGTACAGGGCAGGTTGGAGTGGTAAAAGGCAAGTTGGGGTGGTACAGGGGGGGTTGGTGTGGTAAAAGCCAAGTTGGGGTGGTACAGGGCAGGTTGGGATAGCACAGGGCAGGTTGGAGCAGCACAGGGCAGGTTGGAGTGGCATAGGGCAGGTTGGGACAAGTTGGGGTGGCACAGGGCAGGTTGGAGTGGTATAGGGCAGGTTGGGGTGGTATAGGGCAGGTTGGAGTGGTACAGGGCAGGTTGGAGTGGTACAGGGCAGGTTGGAGTGGTACAGGGCAGGTTGGAGTGGTATAGGGCAGGTTGAAGTGGTATAGGGCAGGTTGAAGTGGTATAGGGCAGGTTGAAGTGGCACAGGGCAGGTTGGGGTGGTACAGGGCAGGTTGAAGTGGTATAGGACAGGTTGGGGTGGTACAGGGCAGGTTGAAGTGGTATAGGACAAGTTGGGGTGGTACAGGGCAGGTTAGGGTGGCATAGGGCAGGTTGTGGTGGTATATTGGAAGGTTAGGGTGGTATATTGGCAGATTGGGGTGGTACAGGGCAGGTTGCGGTGGTACAGGGCAGGTTGGAGTGGTAAAAGGCAAGTTGGGGTGGTACAGGGCAGGTTGGAGTGGTAAAAGGCAAGTTGGGGTGGTACAGGGCAGGTTGGGATGGCACAGGGCAGGTTGGAGCGGCACAGGGCAGGTTGGAGCGGCACAGGGCAGGTTGGAGCGGCATAGGGCAGGTTGGGACAAGTTGGGGTGGTACAGGGCAGGTTGAAGTGGTATAGGGCAGGTTGAAATGGCACAGGACAAGTTGGGGTGGTACAGGGCAGGTTAGGGTGGCACAGGGCAGGTTGGAGTGCTATAGGGCAGGTTGGGGTGGCACAGGGCAGGTTGGGGTGGTATAGGGCAGGTTAGGGTGGCACAGGGCAGGTTGGAGTGCTATAGGGCAGGTTGGGGTGGCACAGGGCAGGTTGGGGTGGTATAGGGCAGGTGTGGGTAACACAGGTCAGGTTGGGGTGGTATAGAGCAGGTTTGGATGACTGGCGCAGGGCAGGTTGGGGTAGTATAGAGCAGGTTGGGGTGTCACAGGGCAGGTTAGGACTCTATGCAGTGAGAGTGTGCTGAGCATTAACTTACAGCATGTCTCATTCCTGCAGATGAACTTGGGCGGGTCTGCTGTATCCTGGCCTCTATCTCCTTCAGCTTCGGGATCAGCCAGTGTGAAGGGGTCTGTGGAAGGAGTGGAGGAGGCGGTGCGGCCACACCAACAGCTCCGCCCACTATCTCCTTCAGCTGCGGGATCAGCCAGTGTGAAGGGGTCTGTGGGAGGAGTGGAGGGAGTGGAGGAGGCGGCGGGGCCACACCCCCAGCTCCGCCCACTATCTCCTTCAGCTGCGGGATCAGCCAGTGTGAAGGAGTCTGTGGGAGGAGTGGAGGAGGCGGCGCAGCCACACCCCCAGCTCCGCCCACCAACTCCGGCTGCCTCGGAGATATTGGAGATCTCCGAGTGACAGCTTAACCTGAAGGGGGAGTGTTATAGACAGCTTCCCCCACACTGCTGGATGCCCTGCTCGCACCGCTCCAAGGCAATCTATAGTAGTGTTTAGCGGCGGCCCCGCTGTCACCCCTCTGGTGGGTGTCACCCGGTGCGGGCCGCACCCCCCGCACCCCCATAGCAACGCCACTGTCTACACTACATGTTGGAGTGTTTACTTGCATGCAAGATTACATGTACACACTTTGTTGTGTTTATTATATCTTTGAGGCTCCGGTCACACATGCTGCGGCTTACATCCTGGGGTCCACCCTGGAACTGTGTAAACTGGCTCCATTGAGAGCCAGTCACGCTCTCCTGTTATGCAAATTGGATTCCAATTTGCATATATGTGAATCCAGCCTTAAAAACTTTTAATGCAGTTTTACACTATGAATGGTATAGGTTTTTCATGCTGTTACTGTGAGGCTGGCTTCACACTATTGACATATGCGGCTCACAGCAGGGGTCCGGTGTGTCCCCGTTTACGGTTTCAGGTCCAATTTCAGCCTGAATTGTTGGGTTGAATTAGGACCTGAAACGGACCAAAAGACGCACAGGACCCCTGTGCAAATTCGCACTGGAGCCGCAGCGGAGATATGTGAACCGGCTCCTTAGAGAGGGAACCCCACATCCAAGTCACATAGGTGTGAACCCAGCCTGAAGTAACAGAATCCCATGCCTTGGTGCCAAGTCCAGATGCCTATGCTTCTCTGACAGAGGAGACACAATCTCATTAGAAAAAAAAAATTAAAAAAAGAGGACGCATGAGCCTAGCGAATTGTCCTGCGAGATTTAAGAAAACAATTGTTTACAATTATAACCACAAACAGATGTATTAAAATCGCTCATCGAACTACTCAAAATGCAGCTCTGTAGTATTAAGACAATTTTTTTCTTAACAAAACATGGGATAATGCACTAGGCAATTGCACCTCTTTTGTTGGTTTTTGTAGGGGCTTCAAAATGTCCCGGGTCTGAGAACAGCAAGGCTTGAGGCTACATCCCCGTGCCGTGGAGTCATTTTCTATACCTTTCACCAGGACATCACACTTTTGCGCAGGTTTTGTTCTGGATGTTTCCACAATCTCATTAGACCTGACTAATATATATGTCACGGAATTTACATAGTTGTTGGAAGGTACTCGACTGTACCAAGTCGTATACAGTTTGAAGAAGCAATCATGTGGATGCTCAACAACAGAACTGAAATAAGATTACATTTAGGGCCAGTTCACACAAGGACTTACAATCAAAACCTAATTAAAGTGGACCTTTAGTCAGAAAATTAAGTCCTGCTAGATCACTTCAGGCTGGCCCCTTTTGCAGGTATAGCTATGAAAAACATTAAAAAAACTAGAAAAGGTACAATTTCTGGGGAAATTGTGAAAGTGTTCTTGCCTCTACAACTGGAGTGGGCGGAGTAACTGGGTGGGGTGGAGTGGCTTGAGTAACTGTGAAAAGTGTTAAAAAGCTTAATATTTTAAAAAGTATAAATAGTAGTAAAAAGTTCCATCATTAGCTGAGAGAGCTGAACATTTTTTTCAAAAGTAATTTTTTTTTTCAAAAAATGAATTTTTTTTAATCAAAAATGATTTTTTTTTCTTCAAAAATGATTTTTTTTTTCAAAAGTAATTTTTTTTTTCAAAGGTAATTTTTTTTTTCAAAAATGAATTTTTTTTTCGAAATTATTATTTTTTTTTAAAGTAATTTTTTTTTCAAAAATAATTTTTTTTTTTCAAAAATGTTTTTTTTTCAAATATATTTTTTTTTCAAAAATAATTTTTTTTTAAAAAAATTTTTTTTTCAAAAATATTTTTTTTTTTTCAAAGGTAATTTTTTTTTTCAAAAATGAATTTTTTTATTTCAAAAATAATTTTTTTTTCGAAATTATTATTTTTTTTAAAGTAATTTTTTTTTCAAAAATAATTTTTTTTTTAAAAGTAATTTTTTTTTCAAAAATATTTTTTTTTTTTCAAAAATAATTTTTTTTTTTCAAAAATATTTTTTTTTTCAAAAATATTTTTTTTTTTCAAAAATGATTTTTTTACTTTTTTCAAAAATTATTTTTTTTTTTCAAAAAAATTTTTTTTTTTTACATGGGGCGGTCATAATGTTTTGGCTGATCATGGGGTGGTCATAATGTTTTGGCTGATCATGGGGTTGTCAGCTTTTGTCACTTCCCACTCTAGTTTTGAACATTTCGCCATTCATTCCTATGGGACCAATTTCGCCGCAAAAACGTCATTTCGTGGACCATTCGGCAAAACATTCCACAAAGTAATAACACACCAATCGGGAACAATCCGCTCGTTTCGGTATATTATTTGTCTCTGTAGTGTGAAAACTGTGGGAGGAGTCTACAAGCATTATCAAGTCTAGCAGATGAAGTCACATGCATTTGGAGTGTCTCAGCATCTTGTGTTTACAACCACTGTTTCCTAGCTCATGCCCTGTTTATGCTTCCCAAATACTGCTTCATCAAAACTGCCCCATCAGAATTACCCCATCAAAACTGCCCCATCATATTCCTCTATTATAAATCAGTGCATGGTGTGTCTGTCCCCTCCCCCGGGCTCTGTAATCAGCTGAGATGCTCCAGCCACCTTCCCCCCTGTGTATAACAGAAGCTTTGGTAACCATGGCAACAAAACAAACACTAACAGTGCACTCTGATTAATGGCTAAAATTTCCTGAAATGACCTCTAAACAAATGGCCGTATTTTAAAAACTATACATCCTACAGCGAAGATCTTTATATTGTGAGAATCACAAGACCCAGACCTAGATTTTGATGTATAGTATGTCTCTGAAATATTAAAAATGAAGGCACAGTCACAGTTTAGAAATTGCCCTTCAAATTTGGAGGGGGCTAGAGTGTAGTTTCAATGAATGTCAATGGACGGCGTGAGTTGCAAACAAATGGTCATATTGTGAAAACTATCAGGACTATGGCTTAGCCGTGGACATGTTTAGTGGCAGCAGGGATAGCTGAACGTTTTGATATAAGATTTGTGTAGGTGGGCTTGAAAATGAGGGAGTGGCGGCAGTTTAGAAATCATGTTCTGATTTTCCAGCTTTTGTCATCTCCCACTCTAGTTTCCCCATTCATTCCTATGGGACCAATTTCGCCGCAAAAACGACGATATTTCGTGAACCATTCGGCGAAACGTTCCACAAAGTAATAGCACACCATTCGGGAACAATCCGCACGTTTCGGTATATTACTTGTCTATGTAGTGTAAAAACTGTGGGAGGAGTTAGGGTGGTAAATTTGGCTATAATAATAAGAATAAGAACTAGAAAAGGTACAATTTCTGGGGAAATTGTGAAAGTGTTCTTGCCTCTACAACTGGAGTGGGCGGAGTAACTGGGTGGGGTGGAGTGGCTTGAGTAACTGTGAAAAGTGTTAAAAAGCTTAATATTTTAAAAAGTATAAATAATAGTAAAAAAGTTCCATCATTCGCTGAAAGAGCTGAACATTTTTTTCAAAAGTAATTTTTTTTTTCAAAAATGAATTTTTTTTAATCAAAAATTATTTTTTTTTTCTTCAAAAATGATTTTTTTTTTCAAAAGTAATTTTTTTTTTCAAAGGTAATTTTTTTTTTCAAAAATGAATTTTTTTATTTCAAAAATAATTTTTTTTTCGAAATTATTATTTTTTTTAAAGTAATTTTTTTTTCAAAAATAATTTTTTTTTTAAAAGTAATTTTTTTTTCAAAAATATTTTTTTTTTCAAAAATAATTTTTTTTTTTCAAAAATATTTTTTTTTTTCAAAAATATTTTTTTTTTTCAAAAATGATTTTTTTACTTTTTTCAAAAATTATTTTTTTTTTTCAAAAATATTTTTTTTTTTTACATGGGGCGGTCATAATGTTTTGGCTGATCATGGGGTGGTCATAATGTTTTGGCTGATCATGGGGTTGTCAGCTTTTGTCACTTCCCACTCTAGTTTTGAACATTTCGCCATTCATTCCTATGGGACCAATTTCGCCGCAAAAACGTCATTTCGTGGACCATTCGGCAAAACATTCCACAAAGTAATAACACACCAATCGGGAACAATCCGCTCGTTTCGGTATATTATTTGTCTCTGTAGTGTGAAAACTGTGGGAGGAGTCTACAAGCATTATCAAGTCTAGCAGATGAAGTCACATGCATTTGGAGTGTCTCAGCATCTTGTGTTTACAACCACTGTTTCCTAGCTCATGCCCTGTTTATGCTTCCCAAATACTGCTTCATCAAAACTGCCCCATCAGAATTACCCCATCAAAACTGCCCCATCATATTCCTCTATTATAAATCAGTGCATGGTGTGTCTGTCCCCTCCCCCGGGCTCTGTAATCAGCTGAGATGCTCCAGCCACCTTCCCCCCTGTGTATAACAGAAGCTTTGGTAACCATGGCAACAAAACAAACACTAACAGTGCACTCTGATTAATGGCTAAAATTTCCTGAAATGACCTCTAAACAAATGGCCGTATTTTAAAAACTATACATCCTACAGCGAAGATCTTTATATTGTGAGAATCACAAGACCCAGACCTAGATTTTGATGTATAGTATGTCTCTGAAATATTAAAAATGAAGGCACAGTCACAGTTTAGAAATTGCCCTTCAAATTTGGAGGGGGCTAGAGTGTAGTTTCAATGAATGTCAATGGACGGCGTGAGTTGCAAACAAATGGTCATATTGTGAAAACTATCAGGACTATGGCTTAGCCGTGGACATGTTTAGTGGCAGCAGGGATAGCTGAACGTTTTGATATAAGATTTGTGTAGGTGGGCTTGAAAATGAGGGAGTGGCGGCAGTTTAGAAATCATGTTCTGATTTTCCAGCTTTTGTCATCTCCCACTCTAGTTTCCCCATTCATTCCTATGGGACCAATTTCGCCGCAAAAACGACGATATTTCGTGAACCATTCGGCGAAACGTTCCACAAAGTAATAGCACACCATTCGGGAACAATCCGCACGTTTCGGTATATTACTTGTCTATGTAGTGTAAAAACTGTGGGAGGAGTTAGGGTGGTAAATTTGGCTATAATAATAATAATAATATATATGTGAGATAACAGTAAGTGGTCTTGCTATGCAAGAACACTTAATAATATATATGTGAGATAACAGTAAGTGGTCTTGCTATGCAAGAACACAACTAGAAAAGGTACAATTTCTGGGGAAATTGTGAAAGTGTTCTTGCCTCTACAACTGGAGTGGGCGGAGTAACTGGGTGGGGTGGAGTGGCTTGAGTAACTGTGAAAAGTGTTAAAAAGCTTAATATTTTAAAAAGTATAAATAGTAGTAAAAAAGTTCCATCATTCGCTGAAAGAGCTGAACATTTTTTTCAAAAGTAATTTTTTTTTTCAAAAAATGAATTTTTTTTAATCAAAAATGATTTTTTTTTCTTCAAAAATGATTTTTTTTTTCAAAAGTAATTTTTTTTTTCAAAGGTAATTTTTTTTTTCAAAAATGAATTTTTTTATTTCAAAAATAATTTTTTTTTCGAAATTATTATTTTTTTTAAAGTAATTTTTTTTTCAAAAATAATTTTTTTTTTCAAAAATATTTTTTTTTTCAAAAATATTTTTTTTTTCAAATATATTTTTTTTTCAAAAATAATTTTTTTTTTAAAAAAAAATTTTTTTTCAAAAATATTTTTTTTTTTCAAAAATAATTTTTTTTTCAAAAATGATTTTTTTTTTCAAAAATTATTTTTTTACTTTTTAAAAAAATTTTTTTTTTTTTTCAAAAATATTTTTTTTTTTACTTGGGGCGGTCATAATGTTTTGGCTAATCATGGGGTGGTCATAATGTTTTGGCTGATCATGGGGTTGTCAGCTTTTGTCACTTCCCACTCTAGTTTTGAACATTTCGCCATTCATTCCTATGGGACCAATTTCGCCGTAAAAACGTCATTTCGTGGACCATTCGGCAAAACATTCCACAAGGTAATAACACACCAATCGGGAACAATCCGCTCGTTTCGGTATATTATTTGTCTCTGTAGTGTGAAAACTGTGGGAGGAGTCTACAAGCATTATCAAGTCTAGCAGATGAAGTCACATGCATTTGGAGTGTCTCAGCATCTTGTGTTTACAACCACTGTTTCCTAGCAACGCTCGTGCCCTGTTTATGCTTCCCAAATACTACTTCATCAAAACTGCCCCATCAGAATTACCCCATCAAAACTGCCCCATCATATTCCTCTATTATAAATCAGTACATGGTGTGTCTGTCCCCTCCCCCGGGCTCTGTAATCAGCTGAGATGCTCCAGCCACCTCCCCCCTGTGTATAACAGAAGCTTTGGTAACCATGGCAACAAAACAACACTAACAGTGCACTCTGATTAATGGCTAAAATTTCCTGAAATGACCTCTAAACAAATGGCCGTATTTTAAAAACTATACATCCTACAGCGAAGATCTTTATATTGTGAGAATCACAAGACCCAGACCTAGATTTTGATACATAGTATGTCTCTGAAATATTAAAAATGAAGGCACAGTCGCAGTTTAGAAATTGCCCTTCTAATTTGGAGGGGGCTAGAGTGTAGTTTCAATGAATGTCAATGGACGGTGTGAGTTGCAAACAAATGGTCATATTGTGAAAACTATCAGGACTATGGCTTAGCCGTGGACATGTTTAGTGGCAGCAGGGATAGCTGAACGTTTTGATATAAGATTTGTGTAGGTGGGCTTGAAAATGAGGGAGTGGCAGCAGTTTAGAAATCATGTTCTGATTTTCCAGCTTTTGTCATCTCCCACTCTAGTTTCCCCATTCATTCCTATGGGACCAATTTCGCCGCAAAAATGACGATATTTTGTGAACCATTCGGCGAAACGTTCCACAAAATAATAGCACACCATTCGGGAACAATCCGCACGTTTCGGTATATTACTTGTCTATGTAGTGTAAAAACTGTGGGAGGAGTTAGGGTGGTAAATTTGGCTATAATAATAAGAATAAGAACTAGAAAAGGTACAATTTCTGGGGAAATTGTGAAAGTGTTCTTGCCTCTACAACTGGAGTGGGCGGAGTAACTGGGTGGGGTGGAGTGGCTTGAGTAACTGTGAAAAGTGTTAAAAAGCTTAATATTTTAAAAAGTATAAATAGTAGTAAAAAAGTTCCATCATTCGCTGAAAGAGCTGAACATTTTTTTCAAAAGTAATTTTTTTTTTCAAAAATGAATTTTTTTTAATCAAAAATGATTTTTTTTTCTTCAAAAATGATTTTTTTTTTCAAAAGTAATTTTTTTTTTCAAAGGTAATTTTTTTTTTCAAAAATGAATTTTTTTCTTTCAAAAATAATTTTTTTTTCGAAATTATTATTTTTTTTAAAGTAATTTTTTTTTCAAAAATAATTTTTTTTTCAAAAATATTTTTTTTTTCAAATATATATTTTTTTCAAAAATAATTTTTTTTTTAAAAGAAATTTTTTTTTCAAAAATATTTTTTTTTTCAAAAATTTTTTTTTTTTCAAAAATAATTTTTTTTTTAAAAGAAATTTTTTTTTCAAAAATATTTTTTTTTTCAAAAATAATTTTTTTTTTTCAAAAATATTTTTTTTTTCAAAAATATATATTTTTTTTTTCAAAAATATATATTTTTTTTTTCAAAAATTATTTTTTTTTTTCAAATATATTTTTTTTTCAAAAATAATTTTTTTTTTTAAAAATTTTTTTTTCAAAAATATTTTTTTTTTCAAAAATGATTTTTTTTTTCAAAAATTATTTTTTTACTTTTTAAAAAAAATTTTTTTTTTTCAAAAATATTTTTTTTTTTACTTGGGGCGGTCATAATGTTTTGGCTGATCATGGGGTGGTCATAATGTTTTGGCTGATCATGGGGTTGTCAGCTTTTGTCACTTCCCACTCTAGTTTTGAACATTTCGCCATTCATTCCTATGGGACCAATTTCGCCGTAAAAACGTCATTTCGTGGACCATTCGGCAAAACATTCCACAAGGTAATAACACACCAATCGGGAACAATCCGCTCGTTTCGGTATATTATTTGTCTCTGTAGTGTGAAAACTGTGGGAGGAGTCTACAAGCATTATCAAGTCTAGCAGATGAAGTCACATGCATTTGGAGTGTCTCAGCATCTTGTGTTTACAACCACTGTTTCCTAGCAACGCTCATGCCCTGTTTATGCTTCCCAAATACTGCTTCATCAAAACTGCCCCATCAGAATTACCCCATCAAAACTGCCCCATCATATTCCTCTATTATAAATCAGTACATGGTGTGTCTGTCCCCTCCCCCGGGCTCTGTAATCAGAGCTGAGATGCTCCAGCCACCTTCCCCCCTGTGTATAACAGAAGCTTTGGTAACCATGGCAACAAAACAAACACTAACAGTGCACTCTGATTAATGGCTAAAATTTCCTGAAATGACCTCTAAACAAATGGCCGTATTTTAAAAACTATACATCCTACAGCGAAGATCTTTATATTGTGAGAATCACAAGACCCAGACCTAGATTTTGATGTATAGTATGTCTCTGAAATATTAAAAATGAAGGCACAGTCGCAGTTTAGAAATTGCCCTTCAAATTTGGAGGGGGCTAGAGTGTAGTTTCAATGAATGTCAATGGACGGCGTGAGTTGCAAACAAATGGTCATATTGTGAAAACTATCAGGACTATGGCTTAGCCGTGGACATGTTTAGTGGCAGCAGGGATAGCTGAACGTTTTGATATAAGATTTGTGTAGGTGGGCTTGAAAATGAGGGAGTGGCAGCAGTTTAGAAATCATGTTCTGATTTTCCAGCTTTTGTCATCTCCCACTCTAGTTTCCCCATTCATTCCTATGGGACCAATTTCGCCGCAAAAATGACGATATTTCGTGAACCATTCGGCGAAATGTTCCACAAAATAATAGCACACCATTCGGGAACAATCCGCACGTTTCGGTATATTACTTGTCTATGTAGTGTAAAAACTGTGGGAGGAGTTAGGGTGGTAAATTTGGCTATAATAATAAGAATAAGAACTAGAAAAGGTACAATTTCTGGGGAAATTGTGAAAGTGTTCTTGCCTCTACAACTGGAGTGGGCGGAGTGGCTTGAGTAACTGTGAAAAGTGTTAAAAAGCTTAATATTTTAAAAAGTATAAATAGTAGTAAAAAAGTTCCATCATTAGCTGAGAGAGCTGAACATTTTTTTCAAAAGTAATTTTTTTTTTCAAAAAATGAATTTTTTTTAATCAAAAATGATTTTTTTTTAATCAAAAATGATTTTTTTTTCTTCAAAAATGATTTTTTTTTTCAAAAGTAATTTTTTTTTTTCAAAGGTAATTTTTTTTTTCAAAAATGAATTTTTTTTTCGAAATTATTATTTTTTTTAAAGTAATTTTTTTTTCAAAAATAATTTTTTTCTTTCAAAAATATTATTTTTTTCAAATATATTTTTTTTTCAAAAATAATTTTTTTTTAAAAAAAATTTTTTTTCAAAAATATTTTTTTTTTCAAAAATAATTTTTTTTTTTCAAAAATATTTTTTTTTTCAAAAATTATTTTTTTTTTCAAAAATTATTTTTTTACTTTTTTAAAATTTTTTTTTTTTTTTTCAAAAATATTTTTTTTTTTACTTGGGGCGGTCATAATGTTTTGGCTGATCATGGGGTGGTCATAATGTTTTGGCTGATCATGGGTTTGTCAGCTTTTGTCACTTCCCACTCTAGTTTTGAACATTTCGCCATTCATTCCTATGGGACCAATTTCGCCGTAAAAACGTCATTTCGTGGACCATTCGGCAAAACATTCCACAAGGTAATAACACACCAATCGGGAACAATCCGCTCGTTTCGGTATATTATTTGTCTCTGTAGTGTGAAAACTGTGGGAGGAGTCTACAAGCATTATCAAGTCTAGCAGATGAAGTCACATGCATTTGGAGTGTCTCAGCATCTTGTGTTTACAACCACTGTTTCCTAGCAACGCTCATGCCCTGTTTATGCTTCCCAAATACTACTTCATCAAAACTGCCCCATCAGAATTACCCCATCAAAACTGCCCCATCATATTCCTCTATTATAAATCAGTACATGGTGTGTCTGTCCCCTCCCCCGGGCTCTGTAATCAGCTGAGATGCTCCAGCCACCTTCCCCCCTGTGTATAACAGAAGCTTTGGTAACCATGGCAACAAAACAAACACTAACAGTGCACTCTGATTAATGGCTAAAATTTCCTGAAATGACCTCTAAACAAATGGCCGTATTTTAAAAACTATACATCCTACAGCGAAGATCTTTATATTGTGAGAATCACAAGACCCAGACCTAGATTTTGATGTATAGTATGTCTCTGAAATATTAAAAATGAAGGCACAGTCGCAGTTTAGAAATTGCCCTTCAAATTTGGAGGGGGCTAGAGTGTAGTTTCAATGAATGTCAATGGACGGCGTGAGTTGCAAACAAATGGTCATATTGTGAAAACTATCAGGACTATGACTTAGCCGTGGACATGTTTAGTGGCAGCAGGGATAGCTGAACGTTTTGATATAAGATTTGTGTAGGTGGGCTTGAAAATGAGGGAGTGGCGGCAGTTTAGAAATCATGTTCTGATTTTCCAGCTTTTGTCATCTCCCACTCTAGTTTCCCCATTCATTCCTATGGGACCAATTTCGCAGCAAAAACGACGATATTTCGTGAACCATTCGGCGAAACGTTCCACAAAGTAATAGCACACCATTCGGGAACAATCCGCACGTTTCGGTATATTACTTGTCTATGTAGTGTAAAAACTGTGGGAGGAGTTAGGGTGGTAAATTTGGCTATAATAATAAGAATAATAACTAGAAAAGGTACAATTTCTGGGGAAATTGTGAAAGTGTTCTTGCCTCTACAACTGGAGTGGGCGGAGTAACTGGGTGGGGTGGAGTGGCTTGAGTAACTGTGAAAAGTGTTAAAAAGCTTAATATTTTAAAAAGTATAAATAGTAGTAAAAAAGTTCCATCATTCGCTGAAAGAGCTGAACATTTTTTTCAAAAGTAATTTTTTTTTTCAAAAAGGAATTTTTTTTAATCAAAAATGATTTTTTTTTCTTCAAAAATGATTTTTTTTTTCAAAAGTAATTTTTTTTTTCAAAGGTAATTTTTTTTTTCAAAAATGAATTTTTTTATTTCAAAAATAATTTTTTTTTCGAAATTATTATTTTTTTTAAAGTAATTTTTTTTTCAAAAATAATTTTTTTTTTCAAAAATTTTTTTTTTTCAAATATATTTTTTTTTCAAAAATAATTTTTTTTTTAAAAGTAATTTTTTTTTCAAAAATATTTTTTTTTTTCAAAAATAATTTTTTTTTTCAAAAATATTTTTTTTTTCAAAAATATTTTTTTTTTCAAAAATATTTTTTTTTTTTTTCAAAAATATTTTTTTTTTTTTTCAAAAATGATTTTTTTTTTCAAAAATATTTTTTTTTTTTACATGGGGCGGTCATAATGTTTTGGCTGATCATGGGGTGGTCATAATGTTTTGGCTGATCATGGGGTTGTCAGCTTTTGTCACTTCCCACTCTAGTTTTGAACATTTCGCCATTCATTCCTATGGGACCAATTTCGCCGCAAAAACGTCATTTCGTGGACCATTCGGCAAAACATTCCACAAAGTAATAACACACCAATCGGGAACAATCCGCTCGTTTCGGTATATTATTTGTCTCTGTAGTGTGAAAACTGTGGGAGGAGTCTACAAGCATTATCAAGTCTAGCAGATGAAGTCACATGCATTTGGAGTGTCTCAGCATCTTGTGTTTACAACCACTGTTTCCTAGCAACGCTCATGCCCTGTTTATGCTTCCCAAATACTACTTCATCAAAACTGCCCCATCAAAACTGCCCCATCATATTCCTCTATTATAAATCAGTACATGGTGTGTCTGTCCCCTCCCCCGGGCTCTGTAATCAGCTGAGATGCTCCAGCCACCTTCCCCCCTGTGTATAACAGAAGCTTTGGTAACCATGGCAACAAAACAAACACTAACAGTACACTCTGATTAATGGCTAAAATTTCCTGAAATGACCTCTAAACAAATGGCCGTATTTTAAAAACTATACATCCTACAACGAAGATCTTTATATTGTGAGAATCACAAGACCCAGACCTAGATTTTGATGTATAGTATGTCTCTGAAATATTAAAAATGAAGGCACAGTCGCAGTTTAGAAATTGCCCTTCAAATTTGGAGGGGGCTAGAGTGTAGTTTCAATGAATGTCAATGGACGGCGTGAGTTACAAACAAATGGTCATATTGTGAAAACTATCAGGACTATGGCTTAGCCGTGGACATGTTTAGTGGCAGCAGGGATAGCTGAACGTTTTGATATAAGATTTGTGTAGGTGGGCTTGAAAATGAGGAAGTGGTGGCAGTTTAGAAATCATGTTCTGATTTTCCAGCTTTTGTCATCTCCCACTCTAGTTTCCCCATTCATTCCTATGGGACCAATTTCGCCGCAAAAATGACGATATTTCGTGAACCATTCGGCGAAATGTTCCACAAAATAATAGCACACCATTCGGGAACAATCCGCACGTTTCGGTATATTACTTGTCTATGTAGTGTAAAAACTGTGGGAGGAGTTAGGGTGGTAAATTTGGCTATAATAATAAGAATAATATATATGTGAGATAACAGTAAGTGGTCTTGCTATGCAAGAACACTTAATAATATATATGTGAGATAACAGTAAGTGGTCTTGCTATGCAAGAACACTTAATAATATATATGTGAGATAACAGTAAGTGGTCTTGCTATGCAAGAACACTTAATAATAATATATATGTGAGATAACAGTAAGTGGTCTTGCTATGCAAGAACACTTAATGAGTGTTTATACTGTTTAAAATCCAGTAATACACTTTTACCCTGCTCTGCACATGCTCAGTTGTGCTCTATTTTTACGCATTTTTAAGCACTACCAGATTTATAGAGGCCGATCTGCTGACAACCTTAAAGCGGAATTAAACCCTCCTATCCTTTACAGCAGTGGACCCCAACCACCAGGCCATGGCCTCTCTGCAGCGGAACCGCGAGTGGGGTGGGCAGCATGAGAGAGCCAGGTGAGTGGGCGGACAGCATGAGAGAGCCGGGTGAGTGGGCGGACAGCATGAGAGATGACCAATGTTCTGCCCTCACTGTGCAGCTACGGGCAGCAGAAAGATTACATCTCTCACTGCCCACCCTCTCTCTGGGACCCAGTCAATACACATGTGCTGAATCTGGTGGCAGATGACACGGCAAGTGACAATCCACATCTGGTGGCAGGCAACGTGGCACGTGATAAGCTGAAACTGGTGGCAGGCGACGGTGGCAAGCTGCATCTGGTGGCAGGTGACAGTGGAAAGCTGCATCTGGTGGCAAGCTGCATCTGGTGGCAGGCGACGGTGGCAAGCTGCATCTGGTGGCAGGCGACGGTGGCAAGTGACACTCTCAGGGCTCCCACGGATTCTGCATTATAGTGAGTTGATCTATTATATTTTATATTGCAATGTAATAATAGAAATAATGTGCTTCAATCATCCCGACACCATATCAACCATGGTGCCGTGATGATTGAAGCACCAACACCAGCCATTGCCCTGACAACTTGCCTGCGAAAACCTGTACGGCCTCCAGCAAGAAGAAACCAGAGCAATGCTGGAGGCAATTTACAGCACACACTAGTTTTGGTAGCATAAATTATTAATGTGCAATGTTTTTTCCTTGCTAAAGAACATTATTTTTTTTATCAAGTTTGGTAGGAGTAAAGTTCCACTTTAACATGGAGAATTTTTTTTTAAACAATGTTCTACATTATTTTAAGAACGGGTAACAGAAGTGTTGGTATATCAATGTGTTCTGTTTCATACACTACAGCACCACCTAGTGTAAGACTGGTAAATGACTATTCAAAAGCCACAGTGTATGGAAAAAGGGAAGGAATTATTTCAGCAGCACATTTGGAAGTCCCCGATAATGACAGTTCAAAACTTAATGACAAAGTCTTATTTGAAGTAAATGCATTAAACGCTGGGGTTGGACCATTTGACAGGCATGAGGACTTGTGCGTCAAAGTACAAATGCTCTTTTGCTTTTGAAACAGAAGAACATGATGGGCCCTAAAGAAAATATGTCATGAGAGAACAAAAAAGGAGGCTGCCATAGTGATCTCCTTTTGAGAATGCCAGTTCCCTGGCTGTTAGGATGATGCTTTGTTTTTTTTCCTCCTTGCCTTTAAAATAAAAGCAGAGAACGGTCCTCAACAACTGACAGCAGCTACAATTAGAAGCAGCACTGTAAGCCCACTTCACGCTCAGAAAGTACACTAACGCTCTTCATCGTGATTGGTGAGTTTGTACACTTTAGAGCACATTTCGACAGTCAAGAATTTTAATGTTGTCCGATTCTGTGCCCTAGAAGCATTAAAGCAATAAGGAACTCCAACATATTTCTTACACTACTTACAGCTCACTTGTTCTGGGACTCGGACTCAAAAGAAGTCAGACACAGCTAGTAACTTGCATATTAAAGAGGCAGCTAACAATGGTGGCCCCCATGCTTATCTCATGACAGAGTCACTTCAACCATTTGTCTAATAGCACTATTTATAACCGGCAGCTGATAGCAAAGGACTTTGCCAACTCCCATGCTGCTATAGCAGTGGAGACCTTCTGTCTATAACAGTCAAGCGGACTGTTGGCTTTCTGGTGAAAGTGATTTTGGCAGATGAAAGTACTACCCCCTTTGCTGTCAAACTACCCCCAGAATGGTGTTGGCAGGTAGAGGGAAAGGAAAACAGCAAATATCAGTTTGCTTACCTCCCCTCCAGTTACTTTCATTTTCAGAGCTGCCATTCAATGGCTGCTGTGGCCGGGGAAGCAGCTGATCAATCACTATTTGTGGTTGATCGGCTTTAGTGGGGTCCATAGGTGACATTAGCAGTCTATTTATTCTCTGGTGTCACCTTAAAGATTTACTGTCATTTCTACTTTGCTATCACATAGGAGGCCGTTAGTCCCCTATGCGACAGTAATGAAGAAAAAAAAAAGTATAATATAATAAATTTGAAACCCCCACATACACACACAACCCAACTTAAAACACACACACACTAGTGCACCTACATGATCACGACAATTGCACCACACATACTGGGTATAAACATGGGGTTGAAGGCATAAAATCTAGGGCCATTGTTTAATGTTTACTCTAAACCAGGAGTGTCCAACCTGCAACTCAAGATGGCTATGAATGGTGCCCAACACAAAATCGTCAACTTACTTATCGTCAACTTAGATATGCGGCAGCAAAGTGGCACAGCTGACGTGAATCACGTACCTTGTACGTGATCCAACACTTCCGGGTCCGGGCTGAGGAGTGCATGCGTGCCGCTGGTGGCTCACTCCCACTGTGATCACACACCACAGAAGCCCAGTGGCGGGTACTGCAGACTTAAAGTCCGCCGGAACCCGCAGATCGTTAAGTACACAGGCAGAACGGCAATCCACCTATGTAAACAAGGCAGATCGCCGTTCTGTCAGTAGGGAAGGCATCGATCCTGTGTTCCTGCAAAGCAGGGACACGGATCAATGCCTTCCTTTAAGAAAAGGAACTCCCCCCACAGTACACAAGCACTGGCTGGAAACACATTTAACCCTTTGATTGCCGATGTTAACCCCTTCTCAGCCAGTGTCATTAGTACAGTGATAATGCACATTTTTAGCACTGATCACTGTATTAGTGTTACTGGTCCCCAAAAAGCGTCACAAGTGTCAGTGTCCGATTTGTCCGCTGCAATATTGCAGTCCCGTTATAAGTCGCTGATTGCTGCCATTACTAGTAAAAAAATAAATAAAAACATCCCATAGTTTGTAGACGCTGTAACTTTTGCGCAAACCAAACGCTTTTTGGGGGGGTTTTCTTACCAAAAATATGCATCAGAATACATATTGGCCTAAATTGATAAAGAAATTAGATTTTTTTTTTTTTTTTTTATGTTTTCTTCATTAGATGTGTTTTATATCAGAAACTAAAAAATATTGTTTTTGTTTTGTTTTTTTTTAAATCGTCAGTCTTGTTTATAGCACAAAAAATAAAAACCACAGTAGTGATCAAATGTCACCAAAAGAAAGTTCAGTTTGTGGGGAAGAAATAGGCATACATTTTAGTTGGGTACATCATCGCCCGACCGCGCAATTGGCAGTTAAAGTATAGCAGTGCCGTAGCGTGAAAAAATGGCCTGGTCATGAAGGGGGGTAAATCTTACAAGTGGTTAAAAAGGTTATTTTTTTTTGTAAAAAAGCATTTTACACTTTGTGAACACATGCGGTTTAGGAAAAATTTGACTGTCTTTTTACTGGACTTTTATACGTTTTATCTTCCCAGAGAAAATGATCCCACTGTTCACAATCACGCTTTATTCATGTCATCAGTTTTCAGCAGCACCTCCATTTGGGGGGAACGATTTTCAAGGATAAGGCACACCAAGGGCAAAATTAGAACCAAAATACTTGATGAGCACCTTGAGAATTAACTAAGACTTGCTACTTCATACATCCAACTATATATTGATGCACTGGTTTATATCACACTAGTTTTATGTAGTTTTAACTTTTATAATAAAAAATATTACAAAAAAAATGCAGTTCATCATTACTCTGATAGGTACATTATCAACATCAGTGGTCGGTAACTTGTGATCTGCCTGACTTTTTCTGTTCATCAGCTATCCTTATAGGGCGTACACACGGTCGGACTTTGGACATTCCGACAACAAAATCCTAGGATTTTTTCCGACGGATGTTGGCTCAAACTTGTCTTGCATACACACGGTCTGCAAGACAAAATCCTAGGATTTTGTTGTCGGAACGTCCGATCAATGTCCGACCGTGTGTACAAGTGATGTTAAACTTTGTAAAACCAATAAAAATATATACTAAAAAAAAAAAAAAAAAAAAGCACAAACTATTTTTCCATAGAAAGGTAAATATTGCAATAACCTATGCTTCCCTCTGGTGTAGACTTTTGTGTCTGCTCCTCTTGACAGATGCAGTAGGAGTCGTCATTTTCCTTACAGGGATCATTACATTATGTTTAATGCTTCGCTACTATATTCGTGGTCATACAGTTTTGCACTTATTTCAGCTCTCTTCTGGTTTAAAGTTAAAGTGGGCCTAAATTAAAAAATACTTTAGGTTGACTTGTCCCCTATGAGGTTACAATTGGAAAAATGCCCCCTCCTGATCCCTACCCTTTGGGCAACCCTGAAATAGCTGCCTCACTTACTTTTCTTTTAGCCATGTTAGTGGGCTAGACCAATATGAGGCATTAGAAGCTAATCAGAAATACTCCTCTACTCAAATCCAGTCCTTCTCCACAGCTAACACAACAGAAGTGAAGTGGCCATTTGGATCCCATAGGACCTTGCTTCAGGGAGGAAGCAAGCATTTATTTTTTGGCTATGCGGGTCATTTTTTTAAGGGGTAGCCTCGCAGTAGACCCGAAAGTCTATTTCTGACTGTGGGTCTACTTTGGTAATAGCCATTTATAATTTATTGGGCCACATTATAACCCAAAACATTATTTATTTTAAACATGCTTCCAGCAAATAAACGTACAAGTTTCCACTAGACCAATTAGGACCAGTGTCTGCAAGATATCATTGCTCTCAGTGCGAAGCTTTGTGATAACTTTATTAATAAAAAGTATATAGATGTATACTCACAAACGGCAACATCAAATGGGCACATAATTCACAAATTCCAAAAAGTCTTGTCTAATAGGCAAGTCCCAAAAAGTCCGAAAATATTCAAATGGCTGACGCATTTTGAGGAGAGATCCCCCTCTTCCTCAGAGCTCAGAGGCCTTTTCCATATGCATATCAGCCCTTTCAAATGAATGGACTGCTGAGCCTGTGCAAACGTGGCCACAGGGAAACCACATAAGTGTGAACCTAGCCTAAGTGTAGAGATCTAATCAGTTCTGCTATCAGAATCTATGGGAGCATTTTATTGGACCAGAGTTCTTGCTTAAAGCTCAATACATCCACAACATTCTTTTTGGTTTTGAATAGAATGGAGAGGGATTATTACACCTGTCAGGATTTTATTCCTGTCAGTGAGAGTGAGATTCACCTTGTCTTTATAGCTTGGTGACCATTATCACTGCAAGTGAAAAAAAATCCCAAAATTTGAGCTGTCGCCAAAAGAGGCGTAGAGGGGAATCTTCCAATGGGGTGGTAGTTCTGGTGATAGCCAGGGATTTCCTCACTTTGGAGGGATTTCCTTTAATTTCCTTTTGTGGTATGGGACAGGAAGTGAAGGGACATTTTACCAATGGGATATCTAAAATAAAAAAAGTATTGGTTTTAGCTCCACTTTACACTAGTTACTGTAATTGGCCTATAGCATATAACATGAAAGTCCAAGCTGACACTAAAATCGACAGTGGCAACAGATATACCCCTGGCATTGACTGAACTTTGTTTTCCTGGTTTTCTGCAGTCTTCTGTTGGTTAATATCCACAGCTGGGACAATGCTAGGAAAGCCTGGTGGACTCTGCAGGCCTTATTTATGAAGTACTTGACTGAACAGTGTCCATTTCCCTGCAGCAACCTGTCCTCTTATGGCAGTTTATATCATGCAAGGAGACACTCATTACTACAAGGGAAACACAGACTGTTCTTCAACAAGGAATGTCATACAAGAGGGTCTTGGACCTTCCAGAGCTACCAGTCGCCTTGCAAAATATTTTTGCACATCTTCCATGGTGCCAGCTGATGGCACTTTAAGTCATCAGCTGTCCAATTTATAAATACTCAAGTCCCAGCTTTTCAGTATCCCATAGCATCTGTTGGTAGCCTGTATCCTAAATGGTGGACTCCAGGTAGATTTAAAACAAACAGCAATCAATGCAGTCATATGTTAATAAAAATATCTAACATTTTATAGATACTTTTTTTTAATTAAATATATATATCCTTCCTGTAACCTCCACCCCTTTGCAGTAGGAAAGACAGGAGAAGAAGCGGAGCCTGGACCAGGAAAAATAGGGACACACTCACCCTACAAGGCAGTGCTCTACGTGAGCATTGATACCTGGGAGGTAGGGCTTATTCTTCAACTTGGAAAAATAATTTGATAACTAGAGATTTCAAGGGGCTTTCAGGACATCCTTAAAATGTTTTTGATAGCTACCGGAAATTATCGGCACCTACAGATATGTGGCAATTTTTTCTTTTTTTGCCATCGTAGGATGTCTGTCTCTTCTGGGTTCTTGCAGCCAACCCTTTGATGACCTGCTGTCAGGTGCACCCACCTCCTGCCACTGTATGGACACTGATGCCTCTTGGGATATCAGATGTAGACATCCCAGGAGATTGCTGGGGTTGATGTCATTCACACCTAAGCGAGAATGGAAACAGAGGGCAGAAAGAATTGAGGCATTGGAGAAAAAATATTAAGTGGAGGGTAGTGGGTTGCAATGCAAAGTAGAAAAGTAATTTTTTGCTGTGAAGGTCTGGTTTAACATCTGCCTGGCGTTCGGCTTTTATCACATTTCAGTGATATCTTGTCTGAAATGCACAGACTGGAGAAAATATTCTTGTTGCCACATAAAAAGATTCAGTCAAAACATTTGGGATTCTGAACATCAAGTAATACACAGCCTTTTTTTTTTTTAATTTATAGCCTCATGTCTCAATGTGTCACAGTTTAAGGTTCCAAGCTGTCATAGTCATGTACACCTAAACAGTGGGATTTTCAACACCATGCAGTGCATATAAGACCTACAAAAAAACAAAAGTCACAGGAGCTGTGAAATCATGTTGGGGAATTCTCCTCTAAATTATTACTGTAGATGATGCAAGGTAATAATATTCTGCATCCAGCAATGACATTCTATACCAGGCATTTCACAATGGTGCTTCATGGGTCACATGCGGCCCTCTTGTTCTCCACTGTGGCCCTCAGAGGTTTAAAAATCATGAAAAACATGTTTTTCCTCCATGCAGCCATGAAACTAACCACTGCAAAATACCATGAAAATTACAAATCCTATATCTTCTAATGTTGAAGAGCCACATACATGGCACCTTTATCAATACTAAAGGACGCTCACAATAAAATTTCTCTTTATCTGGCGACCCAGGCTTGCCTATGCCCCCCACCCACCAAACCTGCTTTAAGTTCTAGCAAGTACCCTTTTAATCTCCCCCACCTCTTGCACCGCACCCCCCCCCCCCCTTTTTTTTTTTTTTTTTTTTTTTTTTTTTTACACAATTCTGGGCTTCCTACTTTTCTTATACTTTTTTGATCTTTTAGGATACTTATCTTCCTCACTTTTTTCGGTGATATTATTCTTCCTTGGTGCACAACCTAAATGTAACTATTGTGCGCTACACAGCGTGTGGCAGTTAAGTAAATTAAATAATTATATATATATATATATATATATATATATATATATATATATATATATATATATATATATATATATATATATCAAATTTATAATCGACGATTCTTAATAGAATTTTGTATTTTTTCAGTACAAAAATAGAAAAGAAAATGAAAGATAATATTAACTAACTTTCTCTGGACAGCATACAAGCCTCCAATAAAAAAAACAAAAAAACTAAGATGGGCCATAACCTGTTAATATCCAGTTAAATATATTTTTAATGATTGTCTAACTTACCCGAATGGATGTTTTCTACATTGCATGTCATTATTGTTCACTTGTATGTGCGTGTTTTTTTTTTTGTTTTTTTTTTTAATGCCTTTGAACTGAGCTCACCTTATTACTATATACAATTTTGATTAAGTCTTTGCATAAGAAAAAAAAAAAAATCTGTCCCCAGATGTTCTCTTGTTGATATATCATACTTCCCTCCATAACATTGCAGCTACGTACTTCAGAAAAAAAATGTCCCTGTTCCTGGGATTAAATAAATTGTACCTTTACTATCATTTTAAATTCCAAAGCGCCATAATCTTCTTCTGGAAATAGGTATGTGCAGCCCTCAATAGACAATGTGTCCCCTTGAAGATTTAGTCATCTTAAATTTCTTTAATTGGAGTTTGACATGCTTGGTCCATTGTTTGGAAATGCTGTTTTATAGCCTATACCCCAGTCATCCCCCTAGAGGGCGCTCCAAAGCAAGAAAAAGATGCAATTCACAACAAACCTAATTTTATTCCACCTGTATCGCAAGGATTAAGTTAAAGTTTATTGTAGCAAGAGGTTATTAAAATCATCCCAATTAAAAAAAGCTTAATCATGTTCTTAGCTTAATTCTTTTCAATATCATTCAACATTTATGACACTCGAAAAAATAACAAATAAAAAATAAAAAGTACAAGAAACTGGAACAGAGTCAGAATATTAACAAAACTTCATGCAATGCAAACAGCCAGTGCAGACGTCAGTGAGCTGACAGCTCTGATATAAAACTACAAGCATATAAAGGGAACTGAGTCATAACACAACATGGAGAGCCTCAAATTAAGAAATGTAATAATCGGATACAATAATTGAACTACAAGATTAAATTGTGGCCGACAGACTGAGTAGGGCCCGGAGATTCGCGGTGTGTAAAATGGAACATTTGTTCCACAATGAAAAAGGCACATTGCACATATTCAAAATGAAAAAAAAAATAATAACTTCCCTCTGAGAAGAGATTTAGTAGAAAGGTTACAGGATTTTTAAAGCAAACCAGTAAGTAGGAGAAATATAGAATGTGGTGTAGACAATAAAGAGATTGGTGAAAAGGGACTAAATGAATCAAAAAGCCCTCCTTTATAATTAAAATAATAGACCTGGTATACTTACCTGCTCTGAGCAATAGTATTTCGCAGAGCAGCCTTGAATCTTCTTTTTTTAGGTCAGCCGCCAGGGTTCTTGGCTGCTCTTTTTCTCTGCGTGCCATGTGTGGGCTCACTTAATAGTTGGGCTGTGTGCGTCTATTGATGCACACTGAGCAGCTCCACCCCCCCCATCCCTCCTCACAGGATTTGATTGACAGTACCAGGAACCAATGGCTCCCCCTGCTGTCTCTGAGCCTGTGTAGAGAGAGCGACCAGCGCTGCTGCAGACGGCACAGCGCTGAATTGAGATAGGACTTGGGTAAGTATAAAGTGAGGGGGCAATACAACTAGTGGCGCATTTAGGCTACTTTCACACTGTAGCTGATCCGCTTTAGTGGTAAAGAGTCTCTAGTTTAGCGGCGCTTTACTGTCGTTTTAGCTGCGCTTTTCGGCTGCTAGCGGGGCACTTTTAACCCCCGCTAGCGGCCGAAGGGTTTAAAACGCTTGTGTTGCGGCGCTGCCGAAGCGCTTTTCAGGTGCTTCAGCAGCAATGCAAATTCATTTCAATGGGCAGGGTGTTTTGGAAGCAGTGTATACAGCGCTCCCAAACCACCCCAAAGATGCTGCTTGTAGGACTTTTCAGAACGTTCCGCAAGCGCACCGCCCCGGTCTGAAAAGTCACACTGAAATGAATGGGGAGGCGGTTTTCAGGCGTTAGTTAGAGGCTATTTCTAGCTCTAAAATGCCTGAAAACCACCTCAGAGTGAAAGCAGCCTTATGCCATGTATACACGAGCGGACTTTGACCGGACTGGTCCAACGGACCGAATCCAGCGGACAATCTGACTGCGTGTGGGCTTCATCGGACCTGCAGCAGACTTTTTCGGTCGAAAATCTGACGGACTTTAGATTTGGAACATGTTTCAAATTTGTTCGTCGGACTAGAGTCCGGTCGAAAAATCCACTTGTCTGTATGCTAGTAATAAAAAGTCAGTCGAAAGTCCGTCAGAAAGACTGTCGGACCTTTGTTGCCGAAAAGTCCGCCCGTGTGTACAGGGCATTAGGGATTGTAAAAACGTACCTAAACCCAGTGAGGTGACTGGCCTCAGGTGATACACCAAGATGAAACAAATCCTCCTATGTAAGTTTCACCTGGCTGCCGTTTTATCTTCTCTAGATCCAATGTGCTGAATTATAAACCTCGTCTGAGCTATCAGAAAAAAAGGGTGTGGAGAGCTGAAACTACACTCTGCAGAGCTTTGAGAGCTGATTGGTGGGGAGGGGTGGGGGAGAGAAGGGAGGGGAGGGGCGGGGGAGAGAAGGGAGGGGAGGGGCGGGGGAGAGAAGGGAGGGGAGGGGCGGGGGAGAGAAGGGAGGGGCGGGGCGGGGGAGAGAAGAAAAGAAAAAGGATAAGAGAAAAAAAGAGAAGAGAAAAAAAGAGAAGAGAAAAGAGAAAGAGGAACCCCCCTCCACACACACACAGCGTGCAGGAACAGAGCTGAGGCTGTCAATCTGCTTGAGCTCCCTCCCATCACCTTTTTTCTCTTGGTGTCATTAAAAATTGTCAGAAGTGATTCTTGCCAGGGTGGATTTGATTTAAATGATACTTTTTAAAGAGCAACTGACCCGCTGTTGACTCACTGACAGTCCCATTCACTTTAAGGGCCCTTTCACACTGGGGCGGGGTCGGCGGTAAAGCGCCGCTATTGTAAGCAGCACTTTACCGTCGGTATTCGGCCGAGAAATGGTTAAAAAACACTGCAAGGCGCCTCTGCAGAGGCGCTTTGCTGGGCGGTAAAGCCACTCTGTCCCATTGATTTCAATGGACAGGAGCGGTGAAGGAGCGGTATACACTCCGCTCCTTCACCGCTCCAAAGATGCTGCTAGCAGGACTTTTTATCCCCGTCCTGCTAGCGCACCGCTCCAGTGTGAAAGGCCTCGGGGCTTTCACACTGGAGACAAAGCAGCGGCACTTTTGGGTCGGTTTGTAGGCGCTATTATTAGCGCAATAGTGCCTGCAAACCGTTCCAGTGTGAAAGGGCCCAAATGGGATGGCTAGTTAAGTGTCAGTGACACAACAAGGTGAGGGACATGGCGGCAGCAGGTGAGTGGATGCCCGCTAACAGGCGCTGCCATGATGGATCTGAAATGACAGGTGCTGTTTAAATGTAAGCACTTATTATTGCTGGTAGTTGGAATCTTTAATATTTGAAAACAAAAGTTTCCTATTAGGAATAATAAGCTGTCAGGTTAGTAAAACAGCGATATCAGAACCTATTCAATCATACAGTTTGTAGTGTACATAGATTTGCAAAACAACGAGATAAAGGAATATTCCTGAACTTTGTTTTATCTCATGGTTACTGTGATATTGTGTGACTGCATCAATGCAGTGCATATGTTATCTCAGATTGCAGACCTTGGATTCATTGAATAAGTTTACCAAAAATGTAAAGCTCCATTTCATGCTGAATAAACAAAATTATTAATGTATCTTAAATAGAAAACTATCTTTAGATATAATTTTACCCCAGAAGCAGTTTATTAAAATAAATTTGATTAAAAAAAATAAAATCTTATCTTATTTTTTTTTTATTTAAATCTGTTTGATTTTTTGAAATTTGTTTTATAAAATCATTGATTCTTATCCATCGTGTTTCATGCTGATAGCAGAGGAAGGAAGCAGCAGACAAAAGTGTCTTGCCTTTAGAACCACAACCAGAAGACAATGATCAGCCATAACATTATGACCGTTTACAGGTAAAGTGAACGCCACTGATTATTTCATTACAAATGTACCTAAAAGTGGGTGGGCTATATTAAGGCAGCAAGTGAACATGTTGTCCCTGATGTTATGTGAAGTTGATGTTTTAAAAGCAGAAAAAATGGGCAGGGATAAACTGCAGCTCTTATAGGATGTTGCCAGTCTGCAGTGGTTACTCAGGACCTACCAAAAATTGTCCAAGGAAGATACTCCGGAGAACGGACGACAAGTACGTGGGCGGGCCAAGACTCAATAATGGACGTGGGGAGTGAGGGCTGGTCCATGTTGTCTGATCCAATAGAAGAGCTACTGTAGCTCAAATTGCTGAAAAAATGAATGCTGGTTCTAATAGAAAGGTCTCAGAACACACAGTGCAATGCATTTGGTCGTGTATGGGGTTTTGTAGTTGCAGACCAGTCAAGGTGCCCATGGTGACCCCGTGTCCTCAGCCAAAAGTGCCTACAATGGGCATGACCATCAGAACTGGACCACAAGGTTATGGAAAAAGTGGCATGGTCTGATGAAGCGAGTTTTCTCTTTCATCATGTGGATGGCCAGGTGCATGTCCCTCGCTTACCTGGGGAAGAGATGACACTAGGATGCAGTATGGATAGAAATCAGGCCAGAGGAGGAAGTGTGGTGCTTTGGGCAATGTTCTGCTGGGAAAATTTGGGTCTTGCCCAAGTCCATGCCTTGACGGGTCAAAGCTGGTTTTGGTGGCAAAAGAGGGACCTAGTCAGTATTAGGTGGGTGGTCATGTTATGGCTGATCGGTGTACATGGTACTCTCAGGTCTGTCTCATTCCATCTTGTTGGGTCCTAAACCAGGGCCGTTGATAAGGCAGTACAGCTGGCGCTCCTGTACCGGGCCCTGGCCCCATCAGTTCAAAAGGGGAGCCTAGGCACCTGCAGAGCTGCAAGCTTCCCCGCCTCTCCTTCCCTCCAGCTGCACTGCAGGGGGATAAATGAATTAGTAGCTTATGCGCAAAACCACCAACTATATAGTAATTGAAAATGGAAAAAAAACAAAACAACAAGGTGGCAGTCAACACTCAAATGTCCCCACATCATTTAGTGAATAAAAAAAAAAAATGTAAAATGTGGCGCTACCTAAAGCTGATGTAAAATAAAGTGAACAATGGAATAAGAACATTTACAAAAAAAAAAATTCATCAAGAAATGGGATAACCCTGGTGGACAGTGATACCAGATCACCTGTGCTGCAAAAAAATAAAACATGATTCAAGTGACAGATGAATGAAACGTCCCTTAATTGTGAGATCCACACAACTTCAGTGATAAAAAGCATAATGAAACGTAAAAGAAATGTCCTCAAATATAATGAGATCTAAAAGAGTCCATCAGTAGATAACAAAGTCCATTCCAATTGCTAGTGCTCATGTAAAAAAATTAAACAAAAATTTGATTGTGGAATAGAAGAAAAAATCCCTGGTGCAAAAAAAAAAAAAAAAAAAAAGAAGGTCAGTTCTTAAAATAGCGAGGTCATACTTCTTTTCACCATCCAGAGTATTATGGTCACCAACCAAACAGCCAGTATGTCCTAGCAGCTCACCTCAAATGAAGACCACAAGGGTCTAACAGCACCTTAGACATAAAGCTCCTTGGGACAGGTCACACTCTATCCCCCTCTCCTCATATCACAGACCAGGAATGGGATGGATAGGAGTAATAATGAGATTGTTAACTCTCCCAGCAAGCCGGCATAAGCCTCCTCACCCTCGTTCAATAGTGGCCATGCAGGATAAAGGAAACCTCCATAGTGCAGTATTACCACTTCAATACTGGGCACCCCCCCCCCCCTTCCTACCCAGGACAATTTATAGCTTCCAGAGCTGTCACATTTTGAATGACAATTGCGCATGTAACATTGTACCCAAACTAAAATTTTTATAATTTTCTTCCCACAAATAGAGCTTTCTTTTGGTGGTACTTGATCACCTCTGGGGTTTTTATTTATTGCTAAACAAACTAAAAAAAGACCGAAATTTTCAAAAAAAAAATTTTTCTTTGTTTGTTATAAAATTGTGTTTTCTCCTTCACCAACGGGCACTGATGAGTTGGCACTCATATGTAAAATTGATGGGCACCGATAGGGGGCACCGATATGCAGCACTGATGGGCACTGACAGGCGGAACTGATGGGCAACACTGATGAGGTACTGACAGGTTTTATTGATGGGCAATGATTGCCACTGTTGTGGGCACTGACAGGAGTTTCTGATGGGACACTGACTGGCAGCTGATGGGCACTGATTGGCATGGTTTGTGGCACGTGATGGGGCTGTGCTGATAATCAATGTGCTGATTATCAGCACAGACCCCCCCCCCCCCTTTGACAGGGAGAACCACCTCTCCCTGTCAGCGAGAAACAAGGAAAGCCATTACCGGCACTTCCTGGTTCACGCTGTGATCAGCTCTGAATGGTCACAGCTGATCACGTGGTCAGAAGCCTTCATCAGAGGCTCCTTACTACGATCGGAGATGCAGTGTGTCAGAGTGACAAACAGCACCACTGATCGCCGCGCTGCGCTCCGGCATGTTATCCTACTGGACATCATATGACGCCCAGTCAGGATAACTGAGCCACCGCCCGGTCGTCATTCTGCTATAGGCCGGGCAGTGGTTAAAAACTAGTTTTAACAAGCAGTAGTAAAAACAGCCAGCATCAATAAGCAACAGAGCTTCCGGTCTCGGCCGTGACATCACCCGGCTCCTGCTGACGCATTGCGTCACAGATCACATGGCTCTCTCAAGGGCCTTTGAGAAAGTCACGTGATCTGTGACGCAACATGGGGGGAGTGACGTCACTATTGAACGCAGCCAAGACCGAATAGTGAAAAGAAGAATTTTAAGAACTGACCTTTATTTGCACCAGGAATTTTTTCTTCTATTCCACAAACTTCTATCAAATAATTATTTTACTTTTTTTACACGAGCACTAGCAATTGGAATGGACTTTGTTTATGTTATCTACTGATGAACTCTATCTCATTATATTTATGGACATTTCTTTACGTTTCATTATGTTTTTTTTATCACTGAAATTATGTGTGAATCTCTCAATAAGGGTTTCATTCATCGGTCACTTGAATCATATTTTAATTTACTTGCAGCACAGGTGATCTGGTATCACTGTCCACCAGGGTTACCCCATTTTTGATCATTGTTTTTTTGTGAATGTTATTAAAAATTGTTCATGCACTTTATTTTACATCAGCTTTAGTTAGCGCCACATTTTTTTTTCTTATTCACTGCAAGGGGATCAGTTTCAAGTATTTGCTCCCCCCCCCTTCCACTGCTCTGATAACCCCCACCCCCCTGCTTTTTGGGCCCCCCTGTGTACCCATTCTCTCGTAGCGCTGCAGGCTTCCCTCCTTTCTTCTCCCTCCCGCTGGCAGCTGCTGAGGGCACACAGGGGGATCATTTCCTGAAAGAACACAGTGAGTGATTGGTAACAATCACTCTGGTGTTCATTCATCACTTTGTGAATTAATCTGTTTATGAATGAAAAGGAAGCCTCTAAGTGCTTTCTATTCATCTGTGTATCCAAGGCTGTAGAGCAGGGGATGGAGGAATCTATGTCCTAATTCCCTTTCTCTGTTCTGACAGATGTTATGACCCTCCCTTACTCTATCCGAGGGGTTTCAAACTGGTGGCCCTCCAGCTGTTAAGGAACTACAATTCCCATCATGCCTCTGCCTGTGGGAATCCTACTTGTAATTGTCAGCCTTGCAATGCCTCATGGGACTTGTAGTTCCATATCAGCTGGAGGGCTGCCAGTTTTAAACCTGTGCGTCTATCCAAAATGAAAAAAAAAAAAAAGCTTGCCTATAGTTCTACTTTAAGGCATGCCTTGAATGTAACGGATTTGGGAAAACCACGTGTTTAGTTCCATTTTAGGGTGTATGGACACTGGTGAAAGCACACTGCCTCCGTCTAGGTGTGAGAACCCCAGGGGGCCAACTGCCTGCCTACAGGGCCGAGCAATCGAATGCGAGTGCAGTATGAAAGATTATATGCGTGAGGCCGCAATTAGCTGCGGGAGCCGGCAGCCTCCCATTGCTTTCAATGGGGCTGCCTCTTGTAGCTGATCGCGCGAACCCCTTCATTCAGAGGTGCGACTGCACCGTTCATATAAAGGAGGCTTCACTGACCAGTATGGAGGTAAGAGGGGTCAGACCAAGCTAACTTTTCAAGCCAGAGAATAAAATTGCACATACCTTAAGGTGCCAAATTTCAAATATTGTTTCAACATCCACCGAAAATAAAATCTGCTCTTTTTTTATCATAAAAACAATCTGAACAAAATACAAATGTTTATCACAGGCTTCTTTCAAACAAATGTAGGCACATCATTAAAACTGCTAAATTACAGTTTTAAGTGTGTACAAAAATAAATGTGCCTACCTCCTACAAATTATATTTAAATGCCTCATTTAAAGAAATCTTGAGTTTTGTACAATAAAACTTTTTAGAAGATTCAAAAAAACTGTGGGTTTTGTTTCTTTTAATGACAAACACTGATATTCGTGGAATAAGCTGTGAATGGTCTTTTCTTCTTTGCCGATAAGCAGAAAGGGGGTGAGGCTCAATACTGGGGGTGTCCAATAAAACCCCTAACATTTCTGAATTATAAACATGATTGATGGTAACGAGAAGGGAGTCGCTAGTGTTTGCTAGGCTTTACAAAAATCCAAAGCTCCAAAATTGACTACAGTTCACCTCCAAGAGACTGAGCCCCAATTTGAACAACTGACGCCAATAAGGATACCACCAAAACACCAGTTGAGCCCCGGCACTTTGTAACTATCTCACCTCTTTACACAGACCCCCAAAGACCAAATTCAAATCTGTTGTGAAAACATTACCAAGGGAGAACAGATGGGGCAACTTCCTTCCATCATTGAACTTCCAGAAAGAATTCCCAGCAGTCTCTGCAGCGCCTACCCCTGTGGCTGTCCTCCCTAACATATGACCCTTAAATTGATTGAAAAGTCTATTTTTTTCCTATAAAAATACTAAACATGTTATACTTACCTGCTCTGTTCCAGTCGTTTTGCACAGATCCTCCTCTTCTAGGGTCCCTCTTCTGCTCTCCTGGCCCCTCCCTCCTGTTGAGTGCCCCCACAGCAAGCAGCTTGCTATGGGGGCACCCGAGCTGAGTCACAGCTCCCTGTGTCCATTCAGACATAGAGCCCTGGCCCCGCCCCCTTTCTCTGATTGGCTAGCTGACTTTAAATGACAGCAGCGGGAGAGAATGGCGCCGCTGCTGTGTCTCAGCCAATCAGGAGGAAGAATCTCAGACGGATGAGACACTCGTGGACATTGCTGCACAGAGAGAGACAGAGAGGAAACTCAGGTAAATGTTGGGAGGGCTGAGGGAGGCTGCACACAGAAGGCTTTTTATCTTCATGCATAGAATGCATTAGGGTAAAAAACCATTGGCTTTTACAACTACTTTAAAGTGATTGTAAACCCTCACATATACCCAGTATAGTGACTGAACTCAGGCGTTACACAGATGAAACAAATCCTCCTACATAAGTTGTACCTGATAATCTGCAGCCATTTGTCCTGTGCAGCCTTCTACAACACAGAGATTACCACAAAATCTGGCAGCCTCTCTCAGCAGCAGAAAGCAGGGGGCAGGAATGTGAATTCACACATTCACAATGCCCAATTTGGGGAGAAGAACTCCGAACCCTGACTGGAGGGAAGGGACACAACCCTTCGCATTCTATAGGAGAACAAGCGCAGCTGTGGCCGGAAACCACACGATGTGGAGCTCACTTCTCCCATTTTTCTTTTTCTCTTGGTGTTGGGAAAAGCAGTGAGAAGAGTCATGCAGATAGTGGAAGAACCAGGCAGCAGAGAGAAATCACACTCAAAGCTTTGGAGAGAGGCAAGTACACAGTATAGAAGACCGTGCTTTGTTTGGATTTCATGTCTGAGGTTTACAACCACTTAACCTCCAATCACTACTGTTTAACACCTCACAATTAACTTTTTACTGGAGGTATATTCTTACTTTCAGTCATGTAGCCCCTCCATTAAATTCCTTCAAGTAGAACTATAGGCAAAACATTTTCTTCATTTTGGATGTAGCAAGGGAGGGTTTGATCCCATCAGATTTTTTCTTTTGCCATCTGTGTCCCATTGCGGACATATCCCTTTACTTCCTGTCCCCCTGCCAAACAGGAAGTGAGGAAATCCCTGCAAATAAAGGGAATTCCTTGGGGGCCCCCAGGTTACCAGAACTAGTGTCCCTATTGGAAGAAACAAATCCTAAACACCAAACACACAGTTCCTGGAATTCATAAAGACTGGCACAGGCAGATATTAAAAAATTGTCTCACGTCAATTCTAAAAGTGGTGCAGGATGCGCCAAATTTATGGATCCGACTAAAACTTTTACTTGAATTTGACTCATGCTGCACCACTTTTAGAAGCCAGTTTGTCCTTCTGTACATAACAAGAGTTGTGCTCCATTAGCTCCACTTTTAAATTTGGAGCATTAAATATGACACAATGTAAAAACGGCGCATTCAATGCAACACAGCGTAAGAGTGGCGCATTTTAGAATTGAATTTGGCGCAAGAGTCACTGTCAGAACCAAAAGTGTCGCAAATGCTTCATGAATTAGGCGCAATACATTAACAAGAGAGTAACGCCAGAAAAGTGGCACGGCAGTGCCTAATTCATGAAACATTTGTGACACCTTTGCTTCCAACAGCCACTCCTGCACCAAATTCAGGTAGTCCTAAAATGCACCACTTTTACACGGTCACATTGAATGCGCCAAATGTAAAAGTGGAGCTTATGAACACTGACTCTTGGCATACAGAGAAAAACTGGCTCAGACAGATTTTGCGAAAGTGTCTGTCATGCGCAGCATGAGCTTAGTTCAAGTACAAGTTGTAGACAGGTACAGTATATGAATTTGGCACATTCTTCACCACTTTTAGAAAGCATGAAAGATCCTTACGCAAAATCTGCCTGCGTCAGTCTTTATGAATTCCAGGACCACATGCAGTACAGTGCATTTTTTTTCTGCAACAAATGCATTGAAAGCAGGTTATATGGTTTCCAATGGCTTCGTTCACACCAGTGCGGTCAGTTCTAGAAAAAAAAAAAAAAAAAGTAGAACATGCTGCATTTTTACTGTACTGGAACGTGGTAAACCGCAACAAAAATGCACCAGGCCCGAGTACAGTGGAAAAAATAAATAAAAAAACAGCATCTGGAATGCATTCGGAAACGCATCAAAAACACAATGGTTCAGTTCAGTGAAAAATAAACAGGATGAAAAGGAGAAAAAAAAAAGGATTTGGAATGCATCAAGAAACACAACAAAGAGGCACCGGAAGGCATAAAAAAAAAAAAAATGTGCATGCAGAAACGCATCCGGAGCGGATCTGGAGTGTGTTTTTGTGGTGTCCAACGGCCAAATTCATATACTCGTCTATCACACGTACTTCCATTTGGCTCATGCTGCGCCACTTTTAGTATGCATGTGAGACACTTTCGCAAAATCTGTCTGAGCCAGATTCTCTCTCCGTACGCAAAAAGAGTTGGTCTTAATTAGCTCCACTTTTACATTTGGTGCATTGAAATGTGACACAATGTCAAAATGGCACAAATTCAATGTGACAATATTATAAAATATATATTATATAATAATATACAATAATTTTAGAACTATATGGATTTGTGCACGAGTTTTGCTGTCAGACCCCAAACTGTCCCAAATGCTTCATAATTTTGGCGCATTAACCAAAGGGATTAATGCCAGAAAAGTGGTGAAGCATCTTTATAGAATTCCCCCCCCCAGTGTGTTCTTAAAAGAGAAGTATGGGATTTTTTCCCCTCAAAGAATCATACTTACCTAGGAGGATGTAGGATCCAGTGGCGGCCCGTCTATACGCCCCCCCTGATTCATGCGTCCGGCCCCTAATCTACACGCAGGGCACTGGACACATGAATTCCAAATGTTTTGTTTTTTGTTTTTTTTGAAGCACATGAATACAGCCTGAGGCTCTAATTGGCTTCTAAAAAAGGATGAGCTTGGGGCGCAGAGCAATGCACCCCGAGCCCACCCACTTGTGTCACAATAGTGAATATTAGCTATTGTCTTCCTGATTCTCCTCCCGGCCAATCAGGAAATGGGTCTTAAGACCAGTCACCCGATTGGCCGTAAGGATGGGCGGCGCCTAACTTTTAGCGGCGCGGCTGGGATGGAGGGGGGGAGAGAGAGAGTGCAAGAGAACGCGAGAGCGAGAGAGAGGCCTGAGCCGACGGTGTGTGTCGGCTGGACGGACCAGCGTGTCATCTGGAATAGGAGGAGCGGGAGAAGCAGCGGAGTGCACAGTGGGACCAGTGGTTGTAGTTTGTGGCCTGTCGTACAGCAGATTAGTCAGGACAAGGTAAGGCAGTGACCTGACCGACGGGGAGGAGGCAGCTGTGGATGCATTGTTCGCTACCCCCCCGCCCCCATCCCTCTGTGCACACATATGTGAAGTGAACACATATGTAAACGGTGTTTTCACCACACAAGGTATCACCAAGAGCGTTAGAGTGAGAGCAATAATTCTAGCACTAGACCTCTTCTGTAACTCTAAACAGGTGACCTATAAAAGGTGTTTAAAGCGTTGCCTATGGAAATTTTTAAGTATCGTAGTTTGTCACCATTCCACAAGCGCAATGTTAAAGTGTGAAAAAAAACTAAAAAGTATATAACAGTACACTTTTCATGTGCCATGAAGCGGCACCCACTATGAACAGCCTCATTCGTATACAGTCCTCACTGCTGCTATTCTCTCAGAGCCAGACGTTTCTGCCACTACTCTACTACTACTGACATATTAGGTATCCATTTACAGGCAGTCCCCGGGTTACAAACACATTAAGGACTGTAGGTTTGTTCGCAAGTCGGAACACTGCTTCTAAGTGTAACTTCCACCTGTGCAGGGATGTGGGATATTCCGGCGTCCGTCTGTGCAGGGATGTGGGATGTTCCGGGCTCTTCTGGTCATGCAGTACATGAAGTACAATGAAGTACTGCAGTGTGGAATGTGGCAAGATAGCTGCTTGGAGATATCCAGGACCAGCGTGGAGCACAAGCAGCTGGCATTGAGGCCGTTCGTAAGTAGGAGTTGTTCGCAAGTCGGGTGTGTTCGCAAGTCGGGTGTGTTCGCAAGTCGGGGACTGCCTGTAATTGGTGTAACATCATCTTTCACATTATGCAAAAGAATTGGGGTACAGTGGTTATTTTTGTTTTGTTTTTTGCAAAACCGCTGCGCAAATACCGTGGGACATAAAAAATTGCAATGATTGCCATTTTATTCTCTAGGGTCTCTGCTTAAAAAAAAAAAAAAAAGGAAGGATGGATGTTTGGGGGTTATAAGTCATTTTATAGCAAAAATCACCGATTTAACCTTGTAAACAAAAAGTGACAGAAAAAGCCTAGTCGGCAAGTGGTTAAAGGTTATGATGTCATCAACCTGCTAGACCTGATAGCTGAAACATTTCTTGCACAAGTTTGCTTTTAAAGGGAACTTTAGGCGAAAAAAAAAATATCAGTTAAAATAGAATTTGCTCAGTTTGGTTTACCCTGAGTTTTTCGTTAATTTTCTAAATGTATGACTCTTCAGAAAACAAGGATACAAGTGTTTAGCACAATGTTTATCCAAATATACTTTACACCGTGAATGTCTGGATGAAATATACACTCTCATGTTTGGGAAATGGCACTTTTAATGAAGTGTTCTGCAAACTGACATTTTCCAACTTAGACTTGTACCTCATATGTTGACCACAGGTCCACCTCAAATATAGTGCATATAAAAAGTCTACACACCCCTGTTAAAAAAAAAGTCAGGTTTCTGTGATGTAAAAAAAATGACAAAGCTAAATCTTTTCAGAACTTTTTCCACCTTTAATGTGACCTGTAAACTGTACAACTCAATTGAAACGGAAAAACTGAAATCTTTAAGGGGGGGGGGGGGGGGGAGTAAAAATTGAAAACTACCCAAGGTAGAGGGAATTATGAACAGTTCCAAATACAAGTCAATATTGGCACAAAACCTTCAGGCTTCTGCTAGAAAGCTGAACATGAAGAGGAACTTCATCTTTCAGCATGACAATGACCCAAAGCATACATCCAAATCAACAAAGGAATGGCTTCACCAGAAGAAGATTAAAGTTTTGGAATGGCCCAGCCAGAGCCCAGACCTGAGTCCGATTGAAAATCTGTGGGGGCTCTAAAGAGGGCTGCGCACAGGAGATGCCCTCGCAATCTGACAGATTTGGAGTGTTTTTTGCAAAGAGTGGGCAAATAAGTCAAGATGTGCCATGCTGACAGACTCATATCCAAAAAGACCGAGTGCTGTAATAAAACAAAATGGTGCTTCAACAAAGTATTACCGGTAGTTTAAGGGTGTGCACACTTATGCAACCATATTTCAGCTTATTGTTCAACTGAATTCTACAGTTTATAGGTCACATTAAAGGAGGAAAAACTTCTGAAAGGATTTATCTTTGTCTCACTTTTTTTTACAAAAAACCTGACATTTTAAGAGGGGTGTGTAGACTTTTTTTATCCACTGTATATAAATTAACATCTCGTTTGTCAGGTGCACCACATGATTCTGCCAGTGCAAAGCTTCAAAACGCAGTATACACGGATATACTTTATATCCCATAAAAGAAAAGCTGACAGACTTCTCAGAAATATTAGTTTTCGCAGAGCCAGTATACATGTACTCAGATGTAATTATTAATGTGAAGGATTGAGGCAGGGGGTTTGACTGGTCAGACATAAACAAACACAGATCAGCATGAACGTCTACCACAGCATGTCAGGAAAAACACAAGAACTTAATATCTTATCAAAAACAGCAGGTTTTTAGGAGCTCAACAGCGGAAAGAGATTTTTCATTATTACACAGTGAGCTACTACACGTCCATTCCAATTTTGTGATAAGGAAGTAAGGGCAGTTTAATAAACGTGCTGCAAGCCCATTTGGCGGCAAAGGAACATTGTGTTCACGACTTCTGAAGCAAAAACTTGCAAAGCCTCATGCACTTTGCCTCTCTGTTTACCACCGACTCTTTAGCAGCAAACAAGCTTCTACGAGAAAAATATTTCTTCTTGCAGAGAATGGTGAATTTGAAGGTTATTATTCTACAGCACGCACCTGTACCTACACAACTTTTATTGCATTCATGTGTATTTCTATGACTGATGGAAAAAGCCATTGCTTATCTTATTGGATTCTTCAGGTCTGAACTTCAGAGCAAACTAGACAAACAAAACCAAGGACATGCACAGACATGAATTCATGTGTAATCTAGGTTTATGATCGCACTTTTTTGTTGCTTCTTGCTCTTACGAGATCCCAATGCAAATAACTTTTCCTGCATGAATATGGGGTGACCAGCAGCTTAAAGGCCAACTGCTCCTTTGGCACCATGTTACACCTGTATTTAGGATGTAACATGGTGCAAATGTGATCCCTCCCCCACTCCCGTGACAGCATGCGGGTGGTTCTTCTACATCACAGATGCTGCCAGTTTAAATTGTGTGGGGCTGTACATGGTTTTTCCCACACCGACTTGTAGTTCTCAATTGGACAGGAGTGTGGTTAACACGGTACTCGTAGTCCAATGACTCTTTTCTCCAGCTCTCTTATTTGAACATGTACAGACAGGATGTTGAAGGAACCTCCCCCCTGTAAACTGACCACGGTTTATCATGGCTGCTGACACCCAACACCATGGTCAGTTTACATGCCTCCATCATCCGCAGCTATCCTCTCTGCTCTCGCACCTCCCCTCCCTGTCAGCTTGAGACACTGCCCGCCCCTGATGCAATAAAATAACTATTTGTACCATCCCATCTGTTCTATAACGATGTGTGTCCCAGTGCCTGTGCTGTATAAAAACAATGCCGCTTTCTACATTATTTTAGAGCATCTTCCAGCGCTCACGTGACCGCTCAGCTCTCTCCTCTCCCAGCTGACGTCAGTTGGAGTTTTCTGCCCCTCCCGCTGTAGCTGTCAGCTGGGGAGAGGAGAGAGCCAAGGAGTCATGTGAGCCCCGGGAGACACTCTGAGATAAGGTAGAAATCGGCGTAGATTTATACAGCACAGGAACACATTGTTATACAACAGATGGGATGGTATAAATATAATATAGTGGCTTAACAACCACCACTTTAAGCTGCCTGTATATGGTGGCAAGTAAGCAGGTGATCATACTGTGGGTGTAAGGAGGTGTGTTAATGCATAAAGCGGCACTGGAAACAGAACAGTGACAAAGTACAAGTTAAAAATACCTTTCGTCTTATACAAGAACAACATTGTATAATTTGTCTATACTCAAATTGCAAAATATGTATTTTGAGAAAACACCATATTTAGGCAGTGAATAAGTATCCCATTATTCAGTTTATTAAAGTGCATCATTAGAATGGTTCAGGGAAATGGTGAACGTGTCCTCATTCTACCTCCTCTTCAATTCTTAAAAAAAAACAAAAACACACACACACACACCACAAACAGGCATCATTTATTTATGAACAGTAAATTAGATTTTGTAAGCCACATATCACATTTTAAATGTGGAACTGTTACACAGATCCCAGATGAAATTTTAATTCCAAGGACAGGAAAGAAAAATGTAAAAGTCACTATACTAAAACAGAGCACACTATCATATTACAAAACTAGACATATTATTAAATGACAGTGGAAATGAAGTAAAAGGAGAGACCATTTAAAAAGAGGAGCTCTACCCAGCTCTGAAAACTCCACTTCCAAACCAGGCCTTTTCTGGCACTTTGTTTACATGTAACAACCGGTATTTTTTGCTAGAAAAGGACTTCGAACCCCCAAACATTTATACTTTTTTAAAGAGCAGAGACCCCAGAAAATAAATTGGTGGGTTTTGCAATTTTTTTTGTCACACAATATTTGCGCAGAGGTTTTTCAAACGCAATCTTTTGGAGAAAATACATTTTTTTAAACTCGAATGGTTTGAGTGTGTGCAGGACCGATGCGTGCATTTGCCTTTGCACGCAAGCATGAGGGGATGGGGGCCCTTTACTTTTTTTATTATTATTTTAATTTATTTTTACACTGTTGCTTTACATTTTTTTTTTATTTGGTCCACTACAGGACCCCAAATCCCTCCCTCTGCCCTTAAAAGCATTTGATCACACCAAGATAGGTGTTCTCGAATGCTTTTGATTTTTGAAAATGGCGCAGTTGACATTCAGGTAAACTTGGATGTCAGGTCATCGCTTCTGGGTTACCACAGCGAAGAGCCAAAGCTGATCTGGCTTTGTTCGGATCTGCGTTCAGTCGGAGGAAACGCCGGCTGGTCACCCGGGTCCCCCGGTGGGACAGGAGAGGCAGAGAAAGCAGAGGAAGGGGTATCCAGCAGCTAGTTGGTCTCTAGGATTGCTTTTGCAAAGGCATTATCAGGATATAACCACTTGAAATCCAGCGACATATGGGTCGCTGGTCGGCAAGTGGTTATGAAATTCAACACAAAGCATTGACCGTACTGTGAGGTCCAGTTACAATATTAAAACTGGAGAAGACATGTCACATTTCAATATAAAAAGAGAGTGGGGAAGTGGCATTACTCTATGTGGCACAAATTGTTTAGTGGTAAGTTAACTAATTAAACATAAAAAGCCAGTGTACATATACCTAAAAAAAATGCATATGACTAAAGTGTGCAGATCTCCTACCAGTAGGTAATATGAATAATATCATAAAGTGAACAAGTGTTGTGGGAAGATGTGATTGGGCAGGGACGCAACCCAGCTGAGACCAAATCTGCAGCGCTCGTATCCCTCACCCATCCACACCCCTCCTCCGATAACTCAAAATACCAGATCTCAAAAACTAACATTAGTAAAGAACATAATCCTATAAATGCAGATAACTCCACACCTTAGTGCATGTGAACATTAATACTGTGTTCATCAACCTGCAGTCCATGCATCCAGTGTCCACAGTGCTTAGTTGATATGTAAGTGTTCAATATATAGTACAGGTCCAAAAGATTTGAACTAATTGTGAAAAAAATAATAATATATATATTGCATATAAAGGTCACTGAACAAAGCGTAGTCTCAGGTTCCAATTATAAATTCCAGTGACTTCTGTGCACAGCAGGTATCGTGACTTGGTGCTCCCCCCAATGTGTCCCCACTCACCAAAGGTAGTTACCCCTGCAGGGGTAGTAGGCATAGAGTGGGCAGCTTTACAAGGATCTCCCCTTTGGGTAGCCGTGTTGGTCCTCTGCACCTCCGTCACCTTGTTACTTTATTTCATAGACTCCCAACATATATTCCGAACCAAGGTTCCTCGAGTTTCTTCACCGCAGCAAGTGGCACGATCCTCACCGGAAAACACAAGGGACTCCCATAGTGTAGTAAAACGATTTATTTAAAATAGCATACATAAAAAAACACTGTCCAACGGAAAAACAAATAAGCAGGGGCGCATGCAGTGCTGTAGATGGAGAGCTAGTCCGTAGTGTGCGCACCACCTGCGTTCCAAGCCGAACCTTTCCGGGTATGACGTAAGAGCGTGGCTCCAACTTCCGCGTTTCATCACAGGACGTTCTCAAAGGCAGATTTGGTCTCAGCTGGGTTGCGTCCCTGCCCAATCAAATCTTTTAAAATGTTCACTTGACGCACAATTGGATACGTTTAAATTAGAGAAGAAATAATGTCCATGGACCACACAGAATCCCCAACTGCATCGGATGTGGACTGCAATGAAGTTTGATGTCCACAAACTAAGATATTGTTGATGGATGTATAGTAGGTATTGCTAGTTTACTGCTTAGTTACACCTACCAACTGTGATACGGGAAGTAAAGGCCAGGGTACAGTTTTTTTTTCCAGATCAGAGTGTCTATACAAACCAGAGAGCAACTATTAAAAAGGTATCTTGGTTCCAAATTTCCAGGAGCACCAACAAACAAAAATAAATCAGTGGCCTGCTAAACACTGATCTAAGGTCTGGTTTAAGGTCTGCTTTAGTCATTTAGAGTTTTGGAGAGGACAAAAGGTGGGCTTTGGAAATATTGCTATATAATTTCAGTTTTATTTAAAATTGTTAGGAATGGTCTGCAAGGTAAGAACACAAGGTAGGTTTGTTTGGTCAGAGGGTGGTGGCCTACGTATACACCCCATATAAGCATCTGCATTCTAGTGTAGATTTACTGCACCTGAGAAAACTGAACTGCCAATGTAAACAATGAGTACATGCTTCTGCCACACTCCAAGCTCCCTCTGAACCTGGTGAACTCTGCCTAAAAATGCCTGAATTGACTGGAGTTAGAAACAACCCTATGTCCTTTGTCAGTGACCACTTTTTTTTTTTTTTTTTTGCTTCAAATGGGTTTTGCATTATCATACAAGTCTATAGGAATGCAAAACCCACTTGAAGCAGGTTACGTTCAAATAAGGTCAAATGCAACCACTAATGAATTCTGAATGCTTTCAGAGTAACTTCAAATGGAATGTTAGTCACAAAAATAAGTCCTGCTAGATAACTTCAGGCTAGCCCCTTTTGCAGGTATAGCTATGCAAAACATTAATAATAAGTGTCTATACTGTTTCCCACTTCCAGCTCAAGGATGTCATACGACGTCCTTGACATTCAGTGGGGATATCTGAAGGATATCATTCTTTTCTGCGGGTGATTCTGTGCACAGCAAGAATGATTATATCTGCAGTTCAGCCGCTTGATCGTTCTTACACGTGACAGGAGGGGACAACCCTCTCACAGCCCTCCAGGCTCTCCCGTGCCATCAGGGACCCGGAGAATGAATTTGACACCACCGGATGAAGAGCAGAGATTTATGGTGACCAGATGACCGTCGGAGGCCCGGGCGCGACATTATGACGTCACGTCTGGGCTGCGGATGTCAACAAAGCAGCGATCTCGGCTGTCTTTTTTTGTTAATGATGCTTTCCAGCCTGGAGGAGAGATGTGGGGTCTTATAGACCCCACACCTCTCCATAAAGAGGACCTGTCACACACCATTCCCATTACAAGGGAAAAAAAAAAAAAAGTTTTCTCAGTCAAATTTTTGTTTTGCCATCTTGTCCCATTGGGGAGCTTTACCTTCACTGCCTGTTTTATAGCCAAACTGGAAGCAAGAGGAAATCCCTGCAAATAAAGGGAATTCCTTAGTCATCGAACACCCCCACCCCCCGCCAAGTCACCAGAAATAGCATCTCCATTGGATGATTTTTTCCCACTATTACTTTTCTAGTGACAACTCAAAATTTGAGATTTTCTTGCAAACTTGCAAACCTTTGCTCATGTACCTGAGAGAAGGTGGAATGGTAAAGTAAAAAGGTAACAATAAAGGGGAACCCCGATATGAAAAAGCATGTGATGACCTTTACAGTGATAATACTGTAGCCCCTATGGGCAAATATCAGACATAAGGAGGGAAAATGTAGAGGAAATATTAGGGGAGAAGAAAAAAAATTAGAAAGGATAGGGAAAAGTAAATGAGGAGAGGGCTTCCCATCTCCCTCGCCATCCCACGAGTCCTTTAGTCAGTCATTATCCTGAACAGTAGCATATCCAAGGGTCCCATTTTTTTCTTTTAGGGAAATCTTATCTTATAAAGCGGCCGAAATTTTCTCATTTATTATCCACGATAACTTTGAATGTATCCTTGGGGTTAGGATGGACGGGGGATCTCCATCACTTTGCCATCGCTATCGTGGCAGCCATGGGGACTTTTTAAGGTCAGTCTGAGCCAGCCAAATATAAAATTATAGACTCAAAACTTTTACTTTCACGTTCAATAATAGTAAACATGGCAAATAGAGAGGGTTAATCTCCCTAACAGGGACACAGCCATCAATAAAAAACAGATGGGTGTTCTAATCCCTCTCCACTCTACCCAAAACTAAAAAATGGGTTTGTATTTAGTTATACTTTAAAGTGGTTGTAAACCCTTACACATACCTAGTGAAGTGACTGCAGCCTTCTCTTTTCTACATCTGTTCAAAGTGCTGAGGAACGAGGCAGGACACAAAAGTGACACTTTGTGCTCTTGACTGAGACAAGTACACACTATAGAGGGATATGCTTTGTTCATATTTCATGTCTGGGGTTTACAACCACTTGAAATGCAATGGCAAGTTTTGCTCTCAACAAAATGGTCCTTAACATTTTGAAGTCCATCAGAAAAATTAAGTATCAGTGATAACTGGCTAATGAGAAGCAGCTCACTGGCTCATGTTAGGACATTTTGCATGATACTTCTTACCAATTATGAACCAATGGCACTGTGGGGAAATTCTTGATAACACCAAATATCCTACCAGTGTTACATTTCTATGGAATACCAATGTTTCATATAGCGAGTTAGTGCCAATCTTACTACACAGGACTGCATTTTCCATTCACAGCAAACATGTATACTTTGCCTTGACGTATCTGTTCATTCAGATGCGTTAATTCCTCAGCCTAATCGTTTATATTTGCAACAAAAAAGAAACCCTTTCAAACTCGGAAACATTTGCCAAATATAATCCTCGTAAAACAACGTTCTCATTTCCTTATGCTTCACAGATTTCAACTGTATATTCCAAAATGTGCTAACAATGAGATGGTTCAATGTGTGCTCTTGTGTATTTCTTGGAAGTTTCTTTTTTTCTAAAACCAAAAACCCAAAACCTGTGTTGCCTGGCAACCTGTCCTTTACACTTTCTCCTGCTGAAGCGTTTATACTTTCTTATTTTTGGTAATCGGGCTCAGTGGAGTGAAAAGAAACTTAGAGAAAGTTGTGAAAGAAAACAAGATTCCATGACAACACATTAAACTTGTATATAAATCAGCAAAATGAATGAGACTGGATAAAAAACAAAACAAACAAAAACAAAAAAAAAAAAACACAAAAAACATGGATGCATTAGGACAACATGGGAAGAGAGGATAGCTGGCTCTTTCTGACCCTCGGTCAGACTTTTTTTGCAGACGGTATCTAAAACTACAATCCCTCAATGTCCTGGTAAAAGGTGGTCTCCAGACAGGAAGTACAGGAAAAGCTCTACTTCAAGGATATTGCAATAAACAACACAAAAAGATTTGTAACAGAGACACACACTGAACAGAGAAAAACAAGGCCACAACATAATCCCCCCTCCACCAAATGATTTGGACCAGTGCACCAAGCAAGTTCATAAAGACATAGATAAGCGAGTTTGGAGTGGAGGAAACTGAACTGGCCTGCACAGAGACCTCAACCTGATAGAATACCTTTGGGATCAATTCGAGCGGAGACTGCAAGCAAGGCCTTCTCCTCCAACGTCACTGCCTGACCTCACAAATGCGCTTATGGAAGAATGGTCAAATATCCCCATAGACACTCCTAAATCTTGTTGACAGCCTTCCCAGAAGAGTTGAAGGTGTTATAGCTGCAAGGGGCATTCCAACTCAAAATGTAACCCTATGGACCAAGACTGGGATGCCATTAAAGTTCATGTGCGGGTAAAAGCAGGCATTCCAATACTTTTGGTAATATAGTGTATATTCATGTCCCAAAATTGGAGTTTTGTTTGACTAGATTTAAAGGACCACACTTCACAGAGGAGCTATGGAGGAGGCAGTGTGACCCCCACGTACATTTGCAAATGTACCCCTTTTTTAATGCAAATTGCTGTGGTGGAATTTATCTTTCTGGCTAGCTGGTATGAGTGGAAGAAATTATCTGCATTGCGTTTGCTCTGTGAAAAGCCCCTACTATGTGCACCTTTTTTAAAAAGCTTGTTAAAAATTTGAGAAGAGCGATTGACATTTGTTTTGCAACAAATGAATGGTTTAACGAAAACCTGTCATAAGACAAAATTTAGAGGCTTCCATTGCTGTGCATTTCCTTCTAAATATTTTAGTTACCTGGCTGTCTTACTCATGTTCTTGCTTCAATACTTTGATTCACTGACTGAAACAAAAATCCAGATAATGGTGTTCACTTTGCTATGACTTTTTAATCTGCATACTGGTTTCAATGCAGGGACTCAAAAGTATAGAAGCCAGTGGGTCAGCAGCTTATGACCCATTATGTACCATATAAGGGAAACTGCAAAGCTCAGACTCCATTGTGTATGGAGGGCCAAAAATGGGGCTGAATTACACAAAGCCGTGATGTCACCTGCAGCTGTCCGCAATACTAGCTGATGGTGGGGGAAGAGAGTTTCCTCCCACTAAAATAAAAAAGGTATTTACATTGCAATATTAGAAAATGCATGCGGGGTTTTCATGTTACACATGCATTGTTGTTTGCCTTTAAATAATGTTGTCCCTTCCTCACACCATAGCTAGGAAATGCTCTGTATGGCTGCTGGGTTGAACGGGGAAAAAGACTCATGCCGTGTGCACACGGGCAGACTTTCCAACGGACCGAATCCGGCGGACAATGTGACCAAGTGTGTGGGCTGCATCGGACTTCCGAAGGACCGTTTCGGTGGGAAATCCGACGGACTTTAGATTTGAAACCTGCTTCAAATCTTTACGTTGTAACTCCGCCAGACTCAGTTCCTAACGGAAAGCCTGTTCATCTGTATGCTGGTCCGACGGACCGGATACGACGCATCGGCAAGGTACTACATCTCGCTCTCGCTGCAATAGGAAAAACAAATTTTCCTATTGCGGCGAGTGCGAGGGGGAGGCGACGATGTCCCTTAGGTCTGGTATGGATTTTAAGGGGAACCCCTACGCCGAAAAAACGGCGTGGGGTCCCCCCCAAAATCCATACCAGACCCCTATCCGAGCACGCAGCCCAGCCATCAGGTAAGGGGGTGGGGACGAGCGAGCGCCCCCCCCTTCCTGAACCGTACCAGGCCGCATGCCCTCAACATGGGGGGGTGGGTGCTTTGGGGGAGGGGCGCCCTGCGGCCCCCCACCCCAAGGCACCTTGTCCCCATGTTTATGAGGAGAAGGGCCTCTTCCCGACAACCCCGGTTGTCTGGGTCTGCAGGCGGGGGGCTTATCGGAATCCCACACACGAACAAGTCCATTCATTTTGAACGTGACTCGGGTACGACGGGACTAGAAAAGTCAATCAATTTATCAGCGAGATTGACACCTTGCGAGCCCCGTCGCGGGGCATACCAAGCCCTTAGGTCTGGTATGGATTTTAAGGGGAACCACCTATGCCGAAAAAACGGTGTGGGGGTCCCCCCAATATCCAAACCAGACCCTTATCCGAGCACGCAGCCCGGCCGGTCAGGAAAGGGGGTGGGGACGAGCGAGCGCGCCCCCTCCTGAACCGTACCAGGCCGCATGCCCTCAACATGGGGGGTGGGTGCTTTGGGGAGGGGGGCGCCCTGCGGCCCCACCACCCCAAAGCACCTTGTCCCCATGTTGATGAGGACAAGGGCCTTTTCCCGACAACCCTGGCCGTTGGTTGTTGGGGTCTGCAGGCGGGGGGCTTATCTGAATCTGGGAGCCCCTTTAATTAGGGGCCCCCAGATCCCAGCACGCCACCCTATGTGAATGAGTATGGAGTACATCGTACCCCTACCCATTCACCTAGGGAAAAAGTGTCAATAAAAAAAAAAAAAAAAACACACTACACAGGTTTTTTAAAGTAATTCATTAGACAGCTCTGGGGGTCTTCTTCCGACTTCGCCGCTCTCTCCGGCCTCTTCTCCCGGTGTCTGGTTCTTCTCCTGCTCTCCGGCCTCTTCTCCCAGTGTTCGACCTCCTCTCCCGGTGTCCGGTTCTTCTGCGGCCTCCTCCGCTATCTTCTGCCACTCTTTTGCTAGCGGTGGCCCGGACTTCTGCGTCATCTTATTCCCTCTTCTCTTCTTACGATGTTGACACAACGCTCTCTCCCGCTGTAATGCTGTGTGAGCGCTCCGCAATGACTTATATTGGCGTTGACAGTCCCAACTGCCAAAGAGCGGCAGAAGATAGTGGATGAGCCGGAGAAGAACCGGACACCGGGAGAAGAGGCCGGAAAGAACGGCGAAGTCGGAAGAAGACCCCCGAAGTCGGAAGAAGTCCCCCGGGGCTGTCTAATAAATTACTTTAAAAACCTGTGTAGTGTGGTTTTTTTATTGACACTTTTTCCCTAGGTGAATGGGTAGGGGTACTGTGTACCCCATAATCATTTACATAGGGTGGGGGGCCGGGTTTTGGGGGCCCCTAATTAAAGGGGCTCCCAGATTCCGATAAGCCCCCTGCCTGCAGACCCCAACAACCAATGGCCAGGGTTGTCGGGAAGAGGCCCTCGTCATCAACATGGGGACAAGGTGCTTTGGGGAGGTGGGGCCACAGTGCGCCCGCGATGCCTGCCGGCCACCCGTGATCGCTCCACAGAGAGGCAGAACGGGGATCTGCCAATGTAAACAAAGCAGATCCCCGTTCTATCAGAGGAGTACAGTGTGACCATCTGTTCCTTGTGATTAGGAACAGCGATCTCTCTGTACTCCGTCAGTCCGCTCCCCCCACAGATAGAAAGAACTTTCCTAGTACACACTTAACCCTTTGATCATCCCTGGTGTTAACCCCCTTCTTTGTCAGTGTCATTTATACAGTAATCAGTGCATTTTTATAGCACTGATTACTGTATAAATGTCACTGGTACCAAAAAAAAAAAAAAAAGTGTCAAAAGTGTCCATTCTGTCCACCGCAATATCGCAGTCCTGGGGAAAAAAAAATATAATAATAAAAATCGCTGATCACCGCCATTACTAGTAAAAAAAAAAAAATGCCATAAATCTATCCCCTATTTTGTAGACACTATAACTTTAGCGCAAACCAATCAATATATGTTTATTGCGATTTGTTTTACCAAAAATATGTAGAAGAATACATATTGGCCTAAACTGATGAAGAAATTTGTTTTTTTTCTTTTGGATATATATTATAGTAAAAGGTAAAAAAAAAAAAAAAAAACACGACCGCGCAATTGTCAGTTAAAATGCCGCAGTGCCGTATTGCAAAAAATGGCCTGGTCATTAAAGGGGTTAAAACTTCTGGGGCTGAAGTGGTTAAATGAGACACAGTGAGATCAGGGAGAAGATCCCAGGCTCGCTGTCACTACAGGGAGACGCTGCAGCAGTTGGAACATGTTAAAAACCGGGTAAAACATGCAACTCTTTTCAAAGGTGAATTTATCATTTAAAGCTTTCTACAATCTGCAAGATATCATTTGGATCAAGTCACTGTCTGCTTATTCTACTGAGACTGCAAGTTGCATCTATCTTGCCACAACTGGATCAGCTATCACAGTTCAGTGCTTAGATTGCAGGGGCAATGGAGGGCAACATTTAAAAGGCCGGTTTATATTTTTTGAGTTCCACCCAAAAACGGTGTCACATTTGGCACCAGTATCTGCAGCAATCTATGCCATGTCCAGTTCCTCCTCCGCCCCCCCCCCCCCCGCTGTCTTCTGGGAGACACACAGGTCCCAGAAGACAACAGGGACAACTCAGAATGTGCAGCGGGACTCGCGCATGCGCAGTAGGGAACCAGGCTGTGAAGCCACAATGCTTCTCTTTGTGATTCCCTTTCTAGCAATGCCGGTGCCTCCACCCAGAGACGAGGGACGGGTCGGCTTCGGGGGGGGGGGGGAGACATTGCGGGTGCCCTGGACAAGCAAGTGTCCTTATTTTAAAAGTCAGTAGCTGCAGTATCTGTAGCTGCTGACTTAATTTATTTTTTCAGGCGGAACTCCGCTTTAATGTCAAGCTCCAGACAATACCTTAGCTTTTAGTGTGGACAGAGTAGAAAAAAAATCTCTCAGGATTTTACCATGGTCTGTTTCCACTGGATATATTTGTCACTATGGGGTTGATTTACTAAAATTGTAGAGTACAAAATCTGGTGCAGCTCTGAAAAGAAACTTACCAGATTCCAGGGTTTTTTTTGTCGAAACTTAATTGGACAAACTGAAGTTAAAAGCCGATTGGCTAACATGCACTCTTTAGTTTTAGTAAATCAATCCTTTTGTCTCGGAGGTAAAAGTCGCCAGTACAGAAAGTGATAGGAAACCTAAAATGTTACTGTTAAAAGTAAAGTGTGGGGGGTGATCTTTCTATTAAAAGAATATAAATAATTTTGGTGGTACACTTTAAGGGTTTGTTTATTGTTAGACTTGGTGTCAGCTGGTTAGGTTGGGGAGGGGGGCTGTATAGTGTCCTTCAGAGAAAGTGAGCATCTGAGGTTCATAGCATGTATTCTCTCATGTTATCACCTATTGAGATATGTTCTAATCGAATAGTAATTCTGAAGAGCGTTGGCAATGAAAGTACTACAGAAGACCTGTGGTTATCACTTAGAACAATGAAATGTTAATTCATTTGAAGGCCAGACACTAATGACGTACACTTGTTTCTTGTGTTCCAGTTCACTCAATCTGCCTACTCTACATTTCATAGCCAGGCTTGCCAAGTTACTTCCATATGCTGTATGAAAACTACAGCCATCAACTCGTGTAAATGGCACGAAGGCTGTCAAGACATCCGCTTGCTGTGCAAACAGCCAAGTAAATACCAGTTCTGCATCAGTGACATTCGTTCTTAAAAACCAACGTTCAGTTCTTGGACATGCAACCACATGAAAGGCAGTTTAATATAAGGAAACCATGGCATAATTTCAATAAATACACATTTGAGCCATCATTGTAACAGTTGCCTAGAAATCATTTTTGATGTGGCTTTCATAAGTTTAATTGATTACCATTCCAGATTTATTAGTGCATTTTATATTCAGATTTGTAAATTCTCCTCATGATTAAGTAAATTTTTAGAAATGTAATCGTCTCTGCTTGAAGGCCAGTTACACACTGTTCTCTCTAAACTAAACGATAGTCCTCTACGGCCATATGTGAGGATTTTTAGCCAATTTTCACTTGGAAATTCCTTAGAAAACCTTTTTCTCTTAGAAGAAATTGGCTTCCAATGCTTCCACTGCAGTGCCTTATTCTGGCACAGAGGGATAACATTCACAGTCCTCATCACAAGCAGACTTGTAGGGCTGTGGTAGAGAAGGAGCTTGTCTGAGCATTGTGGATCATGGCCAATTTTGGTGCCGGCTAGAGACTGCACAGCTATATGTAGATAGGCTGCGGGACTATGGAAGCACTAGACATTTTTATTGCTGTGTCCCCACTGTGGGAACTGAGCTCTCTGTCACAATGACCATTGTCACTGAGGCATAAAAGTGAGGGGAAATGTAAAATGTTAGAGTTGTCACCAAATTATCCAATGGGAACATGTACTCTCTACATAGAGAATTCCTATCACTTTGGTGAGATTTCCTATGGTTTCATGGTTCACCTCCAGGACAGGAAGCGATGGTAAATCTCTCCAGCAGGACATAGACAGCATAAATAATACATTGGATGGGAATTATACAGCTCAGTGAATTACAAAAAAAGAGGGAGTTCAGGTTAGAGACACGTTTGGAAGACGCCCAAGCTCATTTCTACTGATTCCTACTGTATTAAAGTGGCCCTAAACACCCTTTTCTGGGGTCCCCCACCAGTGCTCTCAGCTCCTTCCAATGGTGGCACACCAGCAGGCTTTGCTCCTGAGCCAGTATGTGCGTGTCCACCGACGTTCCCAACTCCCTCCTCGCAGGCTTTGATTAACAGCAGCAGGAGCCAATGGTTCTCGCTGCTGCCTCTGTGTCCTGTGCATGCAGAAAGAGAGAAGGCAGAGAATGCATTAAAAGGTTACTAAACCCAGGACCCTGCATTCGCTATGTCTGGTCTCCCACAATATACATACCATTGGAAATGCAATTATTTTAGTAAATATAACCTGCTAAATACCGTTTTCTCATCAGCAGTATATAGAAGTCTTCTGACGTCTATCAGTGTCTAGTTAAAGCTTATAGGAGGAGTTTTCAATTGCCTCTGACTGTACCATGAGGCTGCAGGACCCCTGACCCTCTGTCTAGACAGTGCCTATTGGCAATGTGCTGATCACATGCCAATATCATGAGGCTGCCGGACCCCTGACCCTCTGTCTAGACAGTGCTTATTGGCAATGTGCTGATCACATGCACGCACCCCCCACACCCAAGGCTCTGGACTGTCAGAAGGATTGGGGACAGTAAAAGTGAAGGATCAGAGAAGACAGAATCAAACAGCCTTTTTAGACAATGCAGAGGATTAAATTAAGTATAACAAGCATGCTTTACTGCATATACAGACTGGTTTTATTGTTGTGGGCTTAACACTTCAATAAGAAGCTAACAGAAAATCATAAGAAAAGAAAAGAAAATGGCTCCTCCAGCGGATCTCTGTCTGTACTGAAGAAACCGATTTTTGCCTCAGCATGTCCTTTTTTTAAACAGACTTTTCAGGAAAAACTACATTTACGGTCGCTACCTGAGCAATCTCTGTATTGTAATAAGAATAGAGGAATCATCTGCAGGATGTCACCTGAGACTAAATAAGATACTGCACCAATGTCCTACACATACTTCGAGTAGAACACCTCACCATGGAAATTACATTTTTTAAAATGGCAATCTATATGATCAGTTTTACCATGTACATTATTTAATACATCTACCACGTGCCTTTCATAAGGCATTTTTGTCTGCCGCGATCAAGTTGTGACTATGTATGACAAGTCTGAACTCTGTGTAATTTATACACTATATCTGCTTCAGCTGTGAGTTTTAATTGTGCTTGAGCTGCTTCACTGGTTCTTGCCATGTTCATTTTTTTTGCTTCGAGTAAGGTCAGCACATTGAATTAATAACTTGTTATTTGGAAGAGTCTAACTTCAGTCTGTGGCTGCTAGTTTCGGATCTGTCACAAACTGTTCTGCTGATTCATTTGCACTTTGTAGCCTGTTGTATATGTAGCAAGGTCCCAGGCCTCCTTTGGTCTAATGAGAACCTCCAGGGCCAGCTATAGCTGACATCCTGAATATGGTGGGTTGTGAGGCATGGTGGGTGCAAGGTAGTCAATGTTATTGGGCGCCAGACACTTCTTGAATGCAAAAGATTTTGACACAACTTTTGGGAGAGAGGGTTAGGGCCAGGACACCCTTAGGTAGTTGCAAGATTAATTGACAGACACCAAGACTTCAACAGGAGGACAGCCATGCAAGGAAAGGCATCCAGCAGGCCGCCACATCCGCATGTGTAGGAATTAGGGTTGTCCCGATACCGATACTAGTATCGGTATCGGCACCGATACCAAGCATTTGCCCAAGTACTTGTACTCGGGCAAATGCTCCCGATGCTTCCGCCGATACCTGGACTGTCAGCTGTGATCGGCGTGTGGGGGAGTTACAAGCTTCTCTCCCCGCGGCTTTCAGCTGCTTAGTGACATACAGCAGTGATCGGTGCTTGTAATTCCCCCACACGCGATCACCGCTGACTGTCACCTCCTCCTCCTTAGTCCTCCTCCGTTCCTCTGTCCCCCTCCGCTGTCCTGCTCCATTGCTGTGTCCCCCTCCGTTCCTCTGTCCCCCCCCCGCTGTCCTCCTTCTTTGCTCTGTCCCCCTCCGCTGTCCTCCTCCGTTCCTCTGTCCACCTCCCGCTGTCCTTCTTCTTTGCTCTGTCCCCCTCCGCTGTCCCCATCCGTTCCTCTGTCCCCCTCCGCTGTCCCCATGCGTTCCTCTGTCCCCCTCCGCTGTCCCCATGCGTTCCTCTGTCCCCCTCCGCTGTCCCCATGCGTTCCTCTGTCCCCCTCCGCTGTCCCCATGCGTTCCTCTGTCCCCCTCCGCTGTCCCCATGCGTTCCTCTGTCCCCCTCCGCTGTCCCCATGCGTTCCGGCTTTCCGTTGTCCCTCTCTCTTCCTCTGTCCCCTCCGTTCTGCTGTCTCTCCGCTGTGTGTATGGAGAGAGTCAGCTGACTCTGTCCATTCACATAACTGAAACATTGTAATCTCCTGTGATTACGATGTGTCAGTTTATGAATGGAGAGAAGCTGCTGTGTTCTCTCCATTCATTCTCAGTGCAGCTGACGCTGCAGAGAAAGGGACTGGGGAATCTATCCTCAGTCTATTTCTCTGTCTCAAGGGGGAGATATCAGGAGGTCTGTTAAGACCCCTGATATCTCACCAAAGCCCCCCAACAGGGCTGATTAAAAAAAAAAAAAAACACGCACATAGTGCAATAAAGAATAAAAAAAAAAAAATTGTAAAAAATAATAAATGTAAATGAAAAAAAACAAAACAAAAACACACACACAGACACCGTTCACTATGCGCCCACCATGGTGGGTGCAGTGTGGATGGGACAGCTTCCATGATTGGATTTCTGCCCGCACGTCACCGATGGCCACTTCTACTTAGTCACGCCCACCTCAGACACATAACCGCTGTCCTACAGACCTTTGGGAGATTTAGTTTGCGATGGAGGGTGCGGCGCGGACAATTGGATGTCAGTGTTTCAGTGCGTTTTCTCAGTTTTCCTGGTGTGCCCACAGAGAGGGCTCGGTGTGCCGGCAGTGGCACGCATGCCACGGGTTCGCCATCACTACCATATACCCATAATCTGACCTTACAGTGCCCTTCTCATATCTAATGCCACCAGGTACCCAGCCACCTAGCGGCAAGAGAGAGAAGTGCAACAATTACAGACTAAAGCCTCGTACACATGATCCAATTGTTGGCAGGGGATTTTCTGTTGACAAACTGTTGTCCTAAAATCTGACCGTTCGAACGCTCCTTTTGACAATTGTTGTCATCCAACATTTGTTGGCGGAAAGTTGGACATGCTAGTAAATTTTCGGTGGACAACGGTTGGTTGTCAGATTTTCTGATAGTCAGTACACAAATTCGTCACACAAAAGTCGAAAGTACAAACACGCATGCTCGGAATCAATGCTCACCAAACACGAAATTAGCAGAAGGGGCCCAAAGGGTGGCGCTCAAGAGCTGAAATTCCTCGTAGTACGTCACTACTATCGTGTTTGTGCCACAACAATTGTGTACCGTTAGTATGCAAGACAAGGTCCTGGCACACACCCTTATGACAAAAATCAGACGCTCAGTTGGCCAACAATCTTACCGTGTGTACGAGGCTTTAGAGTTCCCTTCACTGGAACTAAGGGGCCAAGCCCAACCCCTGAAAAACAACCCCAAACCATAAGCCCCCTCCACCAAATGATTTGGACCAGTGCACAAAGCAAGGTCCATAAAGACATGGATGAGTTAGTTTTCTGGTGGAGGAACTTGACTGGCCTGCACAGAGTCCTAACCTTAACCAGACAGAACACTTTGGAGATGAATTCGAGCGGAGACTGTGAGCCAGACCTTCGTGTCCACATCTGTGCCTGACCTCACAATAGTACATCTGGAAGAATTGTCAAACATTCCCATAGACACTCCTAAACCTTGTGGGCAAACTTCCCTGAAGAGTTGAATCAGTTATAGCTGCAAAGGGTGGGCCAACTCAATATTGAATCCCGCGGACTAAGACTGGGATGCTATTAAAGTTTGTGTAATGGCAGGCGTCCCAATACTTTCAACAATATAGCATAAATGGCTGCACCTGTGACAGGTGCTGATCAAGTGTCGACTATGCCTGCCCTCTCTTCCCCTGGTTCCATTCATAGAAGCCGTAATATCCATTCCCACAATGAAAAGCGCCCTCTGAATGGAGGACGGGCAGATGAATAAAAGGGTCCCCCTCCTATATTTATGAAGTGCATTTCATTGCAGGAACAGATAGTACAGCTTCCGCAAATGGAGCACAGGGCGGAGAGGGCGGGCATAGTCAGCATTTGACGAGTGTCTGTCAAAGGCTTAGCAGCTTAAATTATATGATCGTCCAGCACTGCAGGTGGTATCCAGAGGCAAGGCAGAGGACTGAAGACTTTAAGAACAGCAGCCACCAGCGCACAAGACACTCTTTTCATGGGAATAACCCTGGTAGTTTGTTTTTGTTTTTTGAGTGCACTAAAAACTTAAGCTTTATTGATTTTTAATAAAACTGCTTTCACTGGTGTTTTTATTTCAATATCTGCCTGGAGTTCAGCCTTAAGAAAAAAAAAAGACAGTTTGTTAAATTTTTTACTTTTTGCAGAGGAGTGAGGATTTAACTATGCACCTGGAGTATCCTTGTGCAGGCAAATACATTCCTATCCGAATCTGGCACTAACAGACACTGCCTGGGAGGGTCGCTAAAGGACACGGATGTCGTTAGTGACACTAATACAGCGATTAGTGATAAAAACTGTACATAGACACTGTACTGACGACACTGGCTGGAAAGGAGTTAACATCTAGGGGCAATCAAGGGGTTAACTGTGTGCAGCTTTTACCGACAAATCTGGCTGTTTTTCCTCCCTGCTTGGCAGGGAGAAGAAACAGTCAGATTGCTACTCTGTGTACACAGGTCATGTGTGTTTGTAAACACAGGATTCTGTTCTGTGATTGACTACAGCCGATTAGCAGGTCCACAGCCAAAATCATTAGCCTGGACCTTTTTATCTGTGTCCCATTGGGGAGATTTTCCCTTCACTTCCTGTTCTTCTTAGCCAAAAACAGGAAGTTAGTGGAAACCTTTCTATTCTAAAGTGTGGGAATCCCACAGAACTAGTGACCCCATTGGAAGATTTGTCCTTTATTATGGTTCTGGGGACAGCCAAAAATGTGGGATTCTCTCACTTTCAATGGTAATTGTAAACATTACAAATTGAATTTCCCTAAAGTGGGCACAAACAGCAAAGAAAACTTGACAGGGGTTCTAACTCCACTCTGTCAAAAAAAAAAAAAAAAAAAAAAAAAGGATTATGTGTAATAAGTGTTTTGTATTTTTTAATAATAATAAACTCAGAATAAAGTAAAAAAAAAAAAAAAAAAAAGTGTTGCTTTCAATTGCTTCCCTACTCTAAGGCATCCCACAACATATACCATTTTTGGAGAATATATCCCAATTCTCTTACTTTTACGGTCACTGCCTATACATCATAGGGTTCCATCATAGGGTTCCATCATGCACCTTCCAGTCGGGCAGAGCGTAGTGTAGAGGACACATGACAGCTCACGTCAGCAGTACAAGGTCTGTCATCCCACCAAGAGCACAATGCATACGTCCCCCCCATCATAGGCCCGCTCATGTTAGCTTTGTATTTGGTTCCTTCCCCTTTGATTACTGTGCACATGCACCCAGTCCTGGATAGAAGTCGCATCATACAATAGTATACAAACATCCCCATCTCCAGCAAAATGTACGCCCATCACACTCATCACAGACATTAGGAAATCTAATTTGAAAATTGAATACTGTGTTGTGGGTGTCAGAAAGGAGGAGTCAATTCTTTCCTAGCATTAAAATTATAAAACAGGACTTGTTTAGCCATTATATACAGTATTACATATTTTAAATGACACTGGAGTTATCCTTAAAGTTAGAAATTTAACTTGTTTAGAATTAAAATTGCTCATCTTAATTAAAAGGAACATGCATTCATGTTTTATTTTACTTGGAATTCTGGCGTTTCCATAGCAACCACTAATGCCATACTCATGAAACGCTAGGTCCAATTCATCAACTATTTCATTATATTGCATTTCCCATAAGTCACAACTGGTGAGGAAGCAAAATTATATAACTTAATGGAACCATTTTTCTGTAGAGAGGTGCAATTCATAACCAAGAAATGCTAAACCTGCTCTAAGGTTATTCACCGACCTATTAAAATAGAAAGCGGAAAGCTTATTATTGGTTCACAGCAGCATAAGGCGCAATACAGTTTTAATCTAAAATTGGCCGAGTGATGAATGGTACACAATTCCAGCACAGACACCCTCATTTTTAAACCTGCTGTTCTATCCAGCTACAATACGTGTACTTGAAGACAGTGGTACCTTCCTAGGTGGCAAACTTAAGAGTTGTGGGGGCCTTAACTGTGGCCCCTGTGACATCATCAAAGGGTTGCACATAAGGCTAATTTACACTTGTCATTGCACAATTTTAGCACCCAACTGCCCCTCTTAAGCAGCTGACGGGGGGTGTTTATCTGCCATGGTTGTGATGCTTTGCTTAGTGCCCACAGCAAAAAAGTATCACTCCTGTCACGTTCACAACCCATTTAAGTGAAAGGGGAAGTGCTGTTGTAGTGCATTGGTGCAGCAATTAGGAGGTTAAAACAGGTAGTGAGGAGGCATCATAATGCCTTCTCATTACAGGGCAAACAGCTCTGAAAAGCATGAGATTTTCTTGTTAGGGGAGTCACAGTTTAGACGCAAGTCTAAACTTAGCCATAATAGAACACGATGGTTGTATGTGCACAAAGTGCAACAAGAAACTCCTCATGGACTATGGAGGCATCCGTATGTCCGTTTTTCATCCTTCCGTTTTCGGATGAAAAACTGACATACATTCATCCCTATGGAGCGTCGGATGTCAGCGGTGACATGTCCGCTGACATCCGACCCGCTCCGATCCGAAAAGTGTAACGGAGGAAAAACCTACTTTTCCATCCGTTTTCGTATCGGATCGGGGACGACGGACACTACGGTCCGTCATCATCCGATCCCCCCATAGGGGAGAGCGGCGCTCTGACAGGTCCGCCGCTGCAGAGTGTGCAGCGATGGACCTGTCATCTTCCTGCTCAGCGGGGATCGGCGGAGCGATCCCCGCTGAGCAAGCGGGTGTTCACGGGGCGGATCATCACTGATCTGCCCCGTGTGAAAGAGCCCTAACAGTATATAAAAAGTATACATTTTATTGAATATAGACATACAACAAATATAGACATACAATAACAATACAATATAGACATACAATCATCTATGACTATTTTAGAAGTACAAATACCCAGCCCTTTTCCCTGAGGAAGGACCAAGTCCGAAACATGTTGGGTCTCATCACTACAATTTATCTGGGCTGACCTGAAGTTTTGCACGGGCAGCTCTCTGGATGAATTTGATGAATGTTGGGTATTGTACATTAAATGAGGATATGACAATATATGTACGTTTTCTTGTGGTCATGTTATTTTATTAGCACACTGTCCCATTTTATGAATGTTTCTACAATAAAATTTATACTTTTTATTTAAACATACAACTAGTCTGCCTCCATAGTCCACGAGGGGTTTCTTGTTGCACTTTGTGCACATACAACCATTGTGTTCTGTTATATATACGATGTTGGCAGACTAAAAAAGGTATACAACACTTACCGTATATACTCAAGTATAAGTCAAATTTTTTAGCACTTTTTTTGTGCTGAAAGTGCCCCCCTCGACTTATACTCGAGTCAAGCACTTTTCTGCAGCAAAAAATTTCATTTTCCAAACCAACTTTGGGGCCCCGTATCTCAGGGCCACTTAGTGCTAGGAACCCCAAATTTGGTGTGCAAACCCAGTGGAGCTGGTTCCATAACATATCCAAAGCCGGGGTTCCTAGCACTAAGTGGCCCTGAGATACGGGGCCCCAAAACCGGTTCAGAAAATGTCATTATCTGCTGCAGAAAAGTGCTTGACATTTTCTGAACTGATTTTTGGGGCCCTGTATCTCAGGGCCACTTGGTGCTAGGAACCCCAAATTTGGTGTGCTAACCCAGTGGAACTGGTTCAATAACATATCCAAAGCTGGGGTTCCTAGCACTAAGTGGCCCTGAGATACGGGGCCCCAAAACCGGTTCGGAAAATGTCATTATCTGCTGCAGAAAAGTGCTTGACATTTTCTGAACTGATTTTTGGGGCCTTGTATCTCAGGGCCACTTGGTGCTAGAAACCCCAGCTTTGGGAATTGTATGGTGCTAGTTCGACTGGGTTAGCACACCAAATTTGGGGTTCTTAGCACTAAGTGGCCCCGAGATACGGGGCCCCAAATTTGGTCAACTGTGTCCATCTGCAGCAATGTCATTTTGGGACCCTTTGGGTTCAGAGACCCCAAATTTTGGCTGCAGCTAGGGGGCATCTAGGAACCCTTAACTACAGAGTTTGAAGTTCGGGGGACCTATGGCTGCAAATGGGCACAGTGAGGCTGCAAATGGGCATTGTTGACTCTCTTTTTCCACTTACAGTAGCTGTGCATTTCTCACCCTCGTCTTATACTCGGGTCAATATGTTTTTCCCATTTTTTTGTGGTAAATTAGGGCCTCGGCTTATACTCGGAACGACTTATACTCGAGTATATACGGTAACCCCCAGATTTAAATTTTAAACTTACCCATAATGTTCAGTATGTGAGATGGTATTGAATACTGTCTGGACACGGGACAGCAGATTTTCAGACTGCCGATATGCTACAGGTGTGGTTGGACGTTGGAAACATGTTACAAAAAGACGGCTAGAGATCACCATCACTGAAGTCCATTTACAAAGCAGTGTCTCCACTACTTACTGCTGGGGTCCAGGGGCTGTGCAACAAGTACCAGGGGGCAGCATGTGGCCTTCAGGCCCTAGGTTGGGCCGCAGGGCTTTTGCCTTTTTATCTCAACTGAACAGCAAGCAGCCACTTGTAAAACTGATATCAGCTTATGCCAAACATAAAATAAGCAGCACTAATAATAAAGTGCAATTATACATAAAATATCTATAGAGAATAAATAAAGTACAAACGTGCAGCAAATTAGTGCATATTTAGTGAGCCCTTATACATACAGACCCAAAAATTCATATGAACAAAAGTCTATCAAAAATATATAAATACAGTCCATTCAAATACAGAAGAAATTCATTATATTGATCAAAAAGTGCAGCCGTGCAATAGCGATAGGAGGTAATCCACCATCAGATAAAAGACAGTTGACAGAAGCCTCTTACCAGAAAAGTTGGACCATAGGTGCATCACAACTTTAAGGATCGGCAATCCAGTGTGTAGACCATTGTTGCTCAGCAGCCTTTCCCCGACAATGCCATTGGTGACGAAATGTGCAGGACGTGGCTTGTTTGCTGCATAACGCACTACCTGCCGATAGCGAATGGCTTTCTACTAATGGGAGCCATCAGCCTGCTGAGATATCCTTGTGTAAAGTCATTGGAGACATTTTGATTATTGTGAGCATTTTTTAAATAAATGGTGAGAATAGAACCATGCTTCACTATGACAGTTTATTTTTCTATCCCTCGTTATCACACCGCAACCCGCTGCTGAGCAGAAATTGTCTACACAATGGATGCTGGTCCTTAAAGTTGTGACACAATGCGAGTTTGACCGTTATAATCTATGGTCCAACCTTTTTGGTAAGAGCAGGGGTCTTCAAACTATGGCCCTCCAGTTGTTCAGGAACTACAATTCCCATCATGCCTAGTCATGTCTGTGAATGTCAGACATGCAAATGCTGGAGGGCCATAGTTTGAAGATCCCAGGGTAAGAGGAATCTGTCAACTGTCTTTACCTGGTGGTTGACTCACTTTTATTACCATTGCACGGCTGCACTTTTTGGATCAATATAATGAATTTCTTCTGTATTTGAATAAACTGTATTTACTGTATATACTCAAGTATAAGCCAAGTTTTTCAGCTTTTTTTTTAGGCTGAATATGCCCCCCTCAGCTTTTACTCCAGTCAGTGTCCCCACTTGCTGTTCTCTGGTGTCTCCGGGGCCGCTCCGGTGTGTGCGGGTGTTCTCGGGGGCGCTCCGGTGTGTGCAGGTGTTTTTCAGTCCCTCCGGGGCCGCTGTGTGCTGTTACTGTGACCGCCTCATATTCTGTATAGCGCGACCCGCCTCTAGAGGTCTAGCAGCGGCTTGCATTGTTTACGAGTCACCGCCATTTTGTTGTAGCCGCGGCTCACACCTGGCAGTTTCTGTGACTGTTGAGTCCCTTGGCGCGGAATGGCCAGATCATCAGAGCAGCTCTCAGGTATGGCAACAATGCAAATTCAGCATATAACATGAACATGTGCAAATCTAGTAATCCAAAAAGTGCATAGACAGTGTAGCACCAACTATCTGTCCTCTGAGATCTTCAGTCATCCCCAGGGAGAGCTGTGCTGTGTGCTGGACAGGAGGAAAGTGATCGAGCATCCTTGCACATTGTTTTATTTTGCACAGTACATGCAATATTCTCAACTTTATTGATTATTTTATTATTTGGTAGTAAAGCACCACATTTTTCTCTCTCTCAATCAGTTATTAGTGTGTGAACACCATTTTATGTTGGCAGCTACTGATTAGTTTATTCTTTTTATATGGTTTGTGCATCAGTATACTTACTTTTAATTAATGTAATTTTATTTTCAAATTTACTGTACCAGTAGCTGCTGCATTTCCCACCCTAGGCTTATACTCGAGTCAATATGTTTTCCCAGTTTTTTGTGGTAAAATTAGGTGCTTCGGCTTATACTCGGGTCGGCTTATACTCAAGTATATACGGTATATATTTTTGATGGACTATTGTTTACCTCAAAATCTTGGTTGAAGTTAGTGGCGGCCCGTCCATACAGGGCGTAGGGGCACCACCCCCCTGAACTATGCTCCTGGCCCCTAATCTACATACAGGGCACCGGATGTATGGATTCCAACTGGGGTTTTTTCATTTTTTTAGAAGCAAAATGATTAGAGCCTGAGGCTCTAATTGGCATCAAAAAAAGGATGGACTCAGGGAGCAGAGCTCAGTACCCTGAGCCCACCCAGTTGTGTGACAATAGCAAATGAATATTATCTATTGTCTTCCTCATTCTTCTCCTGGCCATTCAGGAAAATCAGGAAGCGGGTCCTGAGACCTGATTGGCCGAGAGTTGAAGAAATCTTATTGGAGAAGAGGTAGAGGAGGAAATGCATGGGAAGCCGCTGTAAAGCAGAGGAGGAGATGCCGCCCGGAGGAAGCACTGCCCGTGACCTAGATGGGGCATGTGCGGGACTGGTGTCCGACTGACGGAGAGGGGGTGGCGGTTGGATTTTTTTGCCACCCCCCAAAAAAATATAGCACCAGCTGCCACTGTTGGGTGTCAACAACTTCACCCAAGTATGTAATGCCAGAGACCAGTGTATCGCTCTTCCATTCAGTGCTGCATGTCATAGGTAGCATGGTGAGCGAGTGAATACTGAAAAATCTCCTCAGCATGTCCAACAATTGGCTAGAGGAGACAAAGTGAATGGGTAAGAGGGAGTTTCCTGAGGTGCATTGAATGCTGGGAAAGTAAAGCATTGGAGAGTACTTCTTGTGCACCAATTCTTTTACAGGAACCTAGATGACCACTTAGGAAAGATATAACCGGCCACCATTTTGTTGATTTTAGTAACAGAGTTCAAGCTGAACCCTTTGGTAAACCAATATCTTTTAAACCACAAATGTCATGTGTATTCTTACTTTAATCTTGGTATGCTTTTTCTATTTTTCAGATCAGTACATAATCTAGTTTGAAATTTTACCTCTGTGGAGGAGCTTTCTGTAATAAAGACCAGTCACTGCTGCTCTCTCCTTGTGCTGGGTGACTAGTCTCATCTCTGTCCTGTTCTGTAGTGGGAGGAGCTACTGAGTTTATCCCACAGGTCTGCTCTCTGCAAAAGCCATGTTAAGCACAGTGATGTCACTGCTACATTTATATATTAATATCTAGGTTTGCAAATGCATTTGGTGCATATAAAACAGATTTAAACCCTTTGTGACTATTTATGAAGATATTTATATGAAATTTCATTTGGTCTAGAGCTCAGCTTGACCCTAGGCATTCAACAGAATAGGCAACTGGCCAAATGATGCAAAGTTAAAAGAAGTAATGCAAAACCGGGTCAGGCTGGCAAAAGTATGCATACACTCTAGAGTAATAAAAAAAAAAAAAACACCTTTAAAAATGACAGCAAAGTACAAGCATACACTACAGAATTGGATTATGAAAGCTGCACCGATATTTACTTGATGTCTTGGTGGCTCACTTAGGGAAATATACAGGGCCAGCGCTCCCACTAGGCACACTGCTGCCTAGGGGGCACAGCCACAGTCTGCTGACTTCGCTGTTAACCTGGCCGGGGAACATGAGGCGGAGACACTGGCCATGAGGTTGGCAGAAGCGCTGGGCATGAGGTCAGTGAAGAGGAGGCGGGGGCACAACTGGGGGGCGGAGATGTAGCTGCAGTCCGGTGAGTCCACTCTCTGATCATGTCACCTGCGTGGCCCCAGGCAAGACTAATGGCCACCACCCAATGGGGAAAGTGCTAGTCTTGTCTAGGGCATAAAATAGTTAAGCACTGGCCCTGGCAACATACTGTATGGCTGTTAAGTCTCTATAAAAGACTAACAGAGGGTCTCACTGAGAATCACCACTTCAGTAAAACAGTTCAGAACACAGCTACTCGAAACTATCCTTAACAGAAAAAAAAAAAAAAAAAAACACACGCATACCTTACAGTGAAGTCCAGGATAGCTCTGATAATACAGGTGAACCTCTAGAGGGAACACAGGACGAAGGACAACGTGACACCCCACTGGAACTGCAGTACTCTTATAGCAGTCAGGAAGGAGCTCCCCACAGTAGCTACTTCCCCCGGAAAAGCTGTGCACCATAAGGCTTCAGTTCCTCTGCCCATATGCCGGTTCAGACAGTGGAGAGCCACTCACCTGGCGGTAGATCACTTGCCTGTCTACCTCTACCTCAATAGGTGTGGCCTCTTCATAGTGTGGAGGGAGGGAAGCGGATACATTTTTACTCCCTGGTCTTGTGCAGGAACATTCATGTTACACTGAAAAATGAATGTGACTATATACACTAAATATCTCTAAATTACCATTTATTCAATAAAAACAACTCATGTTTTTTTTGTAACTTTCATGAGCTGCAGTTAATGTTTTTTTTCCCCCCAAGCACAGACAAGTGAGTACAATAAGAAAAGACAGACTTCTATTTGGTGCATGACCACACAGACAAACCTATTGATTAGGCAAAGGCTGAATTCCCAACACTTTTATTCTTCTTGATTAGGTTATCAGGCATGCGCAGCAGAAACGTAAGCTGCAGTGTTGTATTATGACCAGACAGATGGCAAAAGCTCAAGGCTGATCACTATACTAAACTTCATGGTATAGTTGTGAATTAGGCATGTAGGAAATAAGATTATTATATAAAATGCATTTTCGTGCAGTAAAATGTTTCACTGCAGACAAATGTGTGAAAACGTACGATGAGGCCCTAAAATATCCTCAAAGGATATCAATATTAGGTGCCATTTAAGTCTACCAGAGAGGTTTTGTGTGTTCCATCCTCTTTTAGATGTCACGACTTACAATGTCTTTAGGATGGCCAACTCAACACAGAATTCAGGAACCACACAGATCAATCTAGGAACTAATTTAACAGTTTTTTAATTTAACTAATTTAATTTAACAGTCCTGTGAGAAGCCAACAAAAAGCGCCCTGAGGTGATTCAGTTCGCATAGGTAGCGCTATACAAGTCACTCATTCATTCATGTGCCCCAAATAACCGAAAAGAGCAAAAAAAAAAAAAAAATTTGTATTCAGTAGCCAGATGTATGTTTTTAAGCAAACTAGTTACCTCCTTTCTGAGATTTAAAAGAGTTGTAAAACCGGAAGGTTTTCTATGCATCAAGATAAAAACAACCTTTTGTGTGTAGCAGCCCCCATAAATACTTACCTAAACCCCATCTCTCTCCAGCGATGTCCACGAATGTCTAAGCCATCTCTGACACTCTTCCCGATTGACAGCTGCAGGAGCCAATGGCACCGCTGCTGTGTCTCAGCCAAAGTCAATCAGCCAAATGGGGGAGAGAGGGGACGGGGACGGGTTGGGGCTCAGTGTCTGAATGGACACACGGAGCTGTTACTCGGCTCCAGTTCCCCCATAGCAAGCTGCTTGCTGTGGGGGCACTCGATAGGAGGGAGGGGCCAAGAGCAGCAAAGAGGGACCTAAAAAGAGGAGGATCCGCGCTGCTCTGTGCAAAACCAATTGCACAGAGAAGGTAATTATGACATTTGTTTTTTTAAACGATACTTTACAATCACTTTAACTAGCCGAGCCATGTATCAAGCCCAAATGACTCTGGGGTTGATTTAAAAAAACAGGTACACAGGATTCTGGTGCAGCTGTGTTTAGTAACCAATCAGCTTGTCCAATTAACCACTTGAGCTCCGGAAGATTTACCCCTCCCTTCAAAACCAGGCTATTTGCTTTTTGGCATTGCGTTATTTTAACTGACAATTGCATCGTCATGCAACACTGTACCCAAATTAAATTGATTTTTTTTTTCCCAAATAGAGCTTTCTTTTGGTGGTTTTGATCTCCACTGGGTTTTTTTTTTTTTTTTTTTGCGTTATAAATGAAAGAAAAAGAAAAAAAGAAAAAAAAAAAAAGGAAGGAAGAGGTTTTTAAAACTTTCTGCTATAAAACATATCCAATACAAAATTATAAAAAACTAATTTCTTCATAAATTTAGGCCAATGTGTATTCTGCTACATATTTTTGCTCAAAAAACCCCAATAAGTGTATACTGATTGTTTTGTGTGAAAGTTAGTGTCTACAAACTACTATATATATATATAAAACTCACGGTGGAGCTGCTGGTTTAAGCGGGCCTGTTACCTTCACTTTGCTTCCCTCTGTTTCACACTGGAGTACGTTTTCAATGCTTTATAGAACAGACAAACTTTAGGAAGTAGCAGGAAAGAGGCGGAAAAGGAAACTTTCAGGACAAACTCAAATATCTTCCTATAGAATCTTAGCGACAAATGTCCTGGTAGAATTCAGATAATTATGTGGAATGCCCTCCCCTCGTGGGACACACTCCTTGCCCGTCTGGATAGGCCACTCTCACCGGTCTAGCAGCCAGTACGCAGCACGAATCTAAAGTCTCTGCCACAGACTTGTTTGGGGGTGGTAAATCCGTACGATCCTCTGCCACAGGATGCATCAGATTTTCTGCAGTGAAAGTCAGTCACAGTGCCTGAACCTTTAAGCCAAACCGGCAACACTATGCTGTATAGTTACTTCTTTTGGATACGTCCCTCGACCGAGTCACCAGGCCCCTCTATAGACCAGCTCACCGCGTGATCTCTCCAAGACGGGTCCTCCCCTGGGATCTCCTCGGTTGTCCAGCTTCGTCACACAGGTCCGACAGCTCAGGACCATTCCTCGGCCGCGGTGGTAGGCCCCAGACAAGCCTCTGGACCCACCCCTGCGCCGTAGCATCGTGGGCCTCCTGATCGGAGGACCACGAGGTAGCTCCTTAACGCATACCTGTCGGCCAGGAGGGCCAGCAGGTGGCTGTAAAACGACCCTAGAACATGGCGTCTGTCCCATAAATACCCTCTCCCCAGAATGCAACTCGGAGGACCACCTCCACCGAGCTTGCCTCCGAGACAGAGGATCATCCATACACTTCGACACGTTGCCTTTCCAACACTGACTAGTGGTAACAGCGACACCCACTGGTCAGCACGGAAACACACACAACGTCAGCCAAGCTGGAACAGAGGCAAACTTTTACCTTCCTAATGCACAATTTACTAAATTTACCTAAACTGCGGTAGACTGTAAATCTATATATATACATACATACATATACATACATACATACATACATATATTCAAATTTTTATTTATATAAAAACTAGTAATGGCGGTGCTCAGCTTATAGCAGGACTGTGGTAGTATGGCGGGCAATCTGACACTTTGTGGGGACCAGCGACACTAATACGATCAGTGCTACAAATATACACCGTCACTGTAATGACACTGACTGGGAAGGGGTTAACATCTAGGGTGATCAAGGGGTTAAATGTGTGCCTAACAGTGCTTGGTGCATATACTGTGTGCTGTTTTTACTAAGGGATGTGCCAGTCTTTAGTCCCTGCTTTGCAGGGAAACAAAAAATCGTCACATCCCCGCTGACAAGACAGAGCTCTGTATTGTTTAGTTTACATTCACAGAGCTCTGTCATCCTCTTCGCCGATCAGTGGGTGCCGGCGGTCAATTATTGCCAGGGACCCAATACTGGACTTGTGCTGCGACTAATCAGAGCACAGCCAGTGTGCGCCCCCACCCCCGACCGGAAGTAGTGGATCAAGTACTAGACATGTGAGCCAGCACAGGAGAGCCGTTCTGCCACCGTACTCCTATGTGAAGGAGTCAGCAAGCAGTTCAACTTTGAAAATAAGAGCTAGCAGCTGTTTACTATGCACAGCTACTCCAGATTCTGTGTGCAGCAGTTTTAGTAAATCTCCCCCAGTATGTGATCCATAATAGTATATGCCCCAATACATCAATAAACAGTGCTGTAAAAAGATTTGTGACATATTGGGGCTCTTACGCCAAGCAAATATTTGTATACTATGCTGGTTAAGGATAATAATTTAGAAAAATCCTTTTCAGCTCATTTTTTTCCTAAAATGATAGATCTGGGTCAGATACCGAGAGCTAGAGCTGCACGATTCTGGCTAAAATGAGAATCACAATTTTTTTGCTTAGAAGATAAATCACAATTCTCACGGCATAACATAATCTTTCACATTAAAACAAAAAAAATTGGGCTAACTTTACGGTTTAGTTTTTTTAAAAATTCATTGAAGTGTATTTTTTCCCAAAAAATTGCATTTGAAAGACCGCTGGGCAAATACAGTGTGACAAACTATTGCAGCAATTGACATTTTATTCCCTAGGGTCTCTGCTAAAATATATTTGAAGGTTCCAAGTAATTTTCTAGTAAAAAATATTGATTTTAACTTAAGAAACAAGTGTCGAGGGGGGCGTGACCGGAAGCCGAGCTAGATGGCAGCCTCATCTCCTAGCTCCACGAGCAGGCAGCGTAAAAGGCGATTTTAGGGGCAATCCACCTTATCTATATGGGCAAGTCCAGGACCAGGACCACCCGCTCCTCTAAACCAAGGGGATCATCCCTACCTCCCCCAGGGGCAACCACAGACCTCCGCTCGTTCTTTAAACAGCCCGGAATGTTTCAGGAGGAGGAGGCCAAACATCTGGCTGATAGAATGGAGATGGCTGAGGAGGAAATCCAGGAAACCAAACTGGCGGTCCACAGGACACAACTCCAGGGCGCAGACCACAGAGTAATGTTGAGAGATATGCAAAGGCATATAGAAGATCTGGATAATAGGGGACGCCGTAACAAC